>CM042011.1:58198853-58798853 GCA_023525715.1 Cichorium intybus
ATAAATATTTATATTTATGGGAAGCATGTTTTCGCCAATATATCATGTCAATGAGTTGCAAATTTAGAGAATACATTCTCCAGACAAATACAATTCTTCATTTCCGTACTGAGTATCAAGAACATGAATTCGTTGTTCCCAAGTCAGGAACTAGAACTTTTTCCATCGGGTAAGGCCAACCCTTAACCCCCAATTTTCTTTACCGAGAGCCATACCTCCTTTCCACAGAGGCAGTTCCTCGTAGTGGTTTCACATATGTGTCCTAAATCCACTGAGGCAGTACATCATCATGGATCTTATGAGGGGAATCACAATTACTATCCATCAAGGCAATTCATTGTCATGACTTCAAATCCTTGTCCCCAATCCACTAAGACAGTTCCTTATCATGGATCTCGTAAAGGGAATCACAATCTCTATCTATCGAAGCAGTTTCTAGTCATGTGTGCATGGGCATCACGTGCCCTTTTCCCATAAGGGATACTCAACAACGATACCATCGGGTAAGGCCAGCCCTTCATCCTGAATGGTCTTTGGTGGGAGTTCTGTCCCAATCCACCAAGGCAATTCATTATCATGGATGTAAAGGCACATCGCCTTATCCCCGGAAGGGAGATTTAACTGCTTACACTCTCCAACTTGACCCATCTATACACATACCTTTTATTCCTTCTTTATATTCTATCACTACCATGTACCGACCACGATTGAAACCAAATAAGCCCAGTCCTTGTCATGGATTCATGGACAACTCCTACCCCTTTTCACAATGAATGTTGATATATACCTACGTTCTGCCTAACTAATGATGCACAATTCTCATAGACAATTAACCTTGAAGATCTAGGTTCTAACACTAAGACAATATTATTCGGCACACAAACCACATCATAATATTCTACCATTACAAGGCAACAAGTATTTCAATATACAGTACATCAGCACAACTATATTAATAATGACATGCATCCAATATAGTGTGGTAGTATGTACTCACATTAGTGATGATATAGATGTCACCAGTCCAAGTTAGTTAACATGTGTATTCTTTTGCCTTAGAAGCTTTCAGAACCATATGAAATCCTTGAGTATTATAACTCAAGTATAAATCATTGTTCACACATGTTTGTAAATTTTTGAAGACTAGCTCGTACAGTACATGCAAACATCCCAAGATTCTCATACAATGAATCAACTGGGGTGCCATATGCTGACATACAAAGTGCGGCTGTACATTTTTGTAATGGAGTAAACCCTTTTGTTCCCTTACATCCGAAGATTGTTGGAAATGTACATGCGTGCGTCACGTCTTGTACAATACGCTCAAATAAAGGTTTGTGCATCCGAAGTCTACGTCAGAAATATTACCCTTGATAAAACCAATGTTCTAAATGGCGTGAGGCGTGACTTAGCGGCAATGTCAAGCCTCAAATTTTACGAGCCTTGGCGAGCCATGGCGTTTTTCAAGGCGTGTTATAAGACGACAATTTTATATAAATGTATACTTATATTATATATAAATATAGATTTATATCAAACATACGAGGTTTTTAGAAGTGTTTTATCAATAACTAATAATAAAAAGTTAATAAAAACTCAAATGTTTTATGTCAATCAAGAAATGCAAGAAAAAGAAAAAAAAACGGGCCTCAAATAGTAAAAACTCGCGCCATAACGCGCCATGGCTCGCTTTGTCACACACCACGCCTAGCAGCATCGCCATGAGGGTTTTCGGGATGGTAGAGTCGCGCCTCACGCCATGACACGTCTTGACGCGCGCCATAGTACGCCTTTTAGAACACTGGATAAAACGCATCCGCTTCAAAGTGTTGACGCATGAGACGTCGGTGTGCAACTTCATAGTCTCTCTGTGTATATTTCGGCTTTTCCTCTCGAACTTTCGGCTTCGTCTTTGCTAAAATACTCGCAACTTTTCTCAAACGCTTTAGCAGCTCCCTATATAGTCTGAATAATAAATTGCATCCTTGTATCAGACGATGAATATGAGGATGATGAGGAAGACATTTCAAGTGTTCAGAGAGAATGTTTGAGGCTTTGGAATGGTAAGAAATGGTATAGGTAACCATCACCCTGATGGCCTAGTGGATAAGACTTAGGACTCCTTCTCTTCCCCCATAAGGAGGTTCCGAGTTCTAATCTCACTCACTCCCTTTCCCCATAGGGAGTGTTAGGTTTCAATCAGGGGATGGCCACTGGCCACCTCTCTACCCCCGTAGGTGATTGACCCGGACCACCCTGCTGTCAGGTGTGCGTAGGCCCCGAGGTTGCTTCATCAGGGTCATCCAAAGGATGGGTCGGGTGGGGTCCTCGGTTATAAAAAAAAAAAGAAATGGTATAGGTCAATGGTATTTACATTAGAAAAAGCAGGTAAATTTTTTTTTTTTTAATTAAATAGGGTTTGGTGTAAGATAAAATGAAGAAAGAGAGAGAGGATGGTGAAAAAGTGTTGTTGGAGCATGTTGAGCTCGACATACCGAGATGAGGGGGCGGTGTTTGCCGACATACCGCGGCATCGTCACACTGCTTGCCGACCCCACTCTCTGGTGTCTAAGATACTACTAACAGCTTTCGCTCTAACTTTAATTGATTTATGAATTATTAAAGCTTTCTGCCTGTCATAAAGCATCCCAAGAAGCTTTTGATTAATATAACCATAATGTTCCAATAAGGTTCAAGTATGGAGATATGTTCGGATTTACTATTAATGTTATTTGCTGCATTGCATGTGTCTTTCCTTTTTATGCTACGAACCCTCTCACCCACTCGATGACATGCTTTCCAAAAGCCACCCAAATTTACATTCCATTTTTCGTCTATTGCTTACTTGGGAAAAATACTCCCCCCAAAATACTAACCGAATAAGTGTATATATTCCATGCCAATTTGTACTTTTTTATATTAGATTGAAGTGAAATTAAATACACATTATTCTTGCATTAATTGGATTTTGGAAATGGAATGAACCTTTTTCCCTAGCTTTTCGCTCCATATTACCTCGCTCGCCCCCAAGAATCGAATCCATGTTTGCATGCAAAAGTTTGATAAGCGGGCTTTTGTTGGTTGGTAAAGAGAGAGAACGAGTGTTAGAAATATAGAATCTGTTTGTTAATATCATGTTAAAGTCGATGGAATTTATTTGCATAATTGCATATGACAAGACCTGTCTCTTTCTTCACGAGCCTATAAAACCCTCCCTTTGCATTCCATATTTAGCATTCACTTCACTTGTAACGTTTCTTTAAATAGCACTTTCAAACAACGTTAGTATACAGTCAATTATGGAAAGAAATCAAATGCATAGACTGGTTGCTAACACGCGCAAATCCTTTTTCGACCAGGTTGGTTTTTATTTTGTTAGATAGTTTCACAATTATATTACATATGTATTATGTATACGTTACATATAAAGATTTATGGAGCCATTTTTTTAAACCTATGAAGTTGGTTTTACAGCATCTTCTAAGTAATATCCGTTTTTAAGATATTATAATTACGATAATATTATTTACAGGGATATCTAGACGAACAATTCGTACAATTAGAGGAATTGCAAGATAATTCCAATCCTAATTTTGTTGAGGAGGTTGTCACGTTGTTCTATCGTGATTCAGCTCGTTTGCTCTACAATCTTGATCAAGCCTTGTATGTTTCTTTAAAAAATGTTGTATTAAATTAATCATACTTGCTTAAACAAAATTAATTGTGATATTATTTTGTTAGGGAAAAAAGGCCTTTGGATTTCAATAAATTAGACAGCTTGATGCACCAATTTAAGGGCAGTTGCTCTAGCATTGGAGCCAAGAAGGTGAAAATTGAGTGTACTAATTTCAAGGCTTACTGCAATGCCCGAAATGCTGAAGGGTACCATAATTACTGTTCTATCGTTTTGTTTTCGTTTTTCTATTTTATTTTTTTAATAAAAATATAAATGAAACGTAATGCAGATGCAAGAGGACCTTCCATCATGCCAAGAGAGAGTATACAACTCTCAAAAAGAAGCTTGAATCTTATTTCCAGGTAATTTTTTTTCTTATATCAAAATATATTTACACATATATAAAAGTGTATCACAAGTCTAAATCACTTCATATGATTGTTGTATATTAACACGTAGATTGTGATTAGCCGGTTTTTTTATACTGTAACTACGAATGGTTTGTAAAAATAAAATTAGCCCTTGATTATTATGAGAATCGAAAAAAGAAATGCAGCATATTATCTTTTACCAACTGATATTACATAATTTTTTAACGAGTCAATGTAACATACTTACAATTTTTATTATTGTTGCAAAATGTGCATAAAATGACAGAAAATGTTACATTTTTTTTTTAAATTTTGTGATTAATATCCCTTCCCGTATTAAGTTTTTAACCTTAACATAATTCTTTTTTTTATATGTGACCTCAGATGTTAAGACAAGTTGGGCCTACTGAAATGGCATGTCGGCCAAGGTAGAAGATTTGGGCTTCAATGGGCCTCAAATAGCCCAGTTGTTAGAGTATTTTAACAACCCATTGGACCTCACTGTAGTAATTATTGGTATTGTCGTCATAAAACGAGGTCTTGTAGATGAGATATGAGTAATGAGATTAGGGGTACCCTTCAGAGGCTTGTACGGCGTGGTGTTGTACTTGTACTTGGTTTTTGGCTCCACCTAATCTTTCTATTAATCAATCAAATCGATTATTAGTTTTATTTTTCTTTCAGTTTCTTTAACATGAACAACATATAATTCAATCTATAAATTTGACTACTGTGAAATGAATGTTATTGTTTACAATATGCTAGTCTGAAGTCGGTTTCTTTGTTTTAGTTAAATATGTTGTATCAAACACGAATTTTCGTTCATTTACTCACATCAGAAAACAAAACGACACTATTAGGTTAGTTGGATAGGGGCAATAACAAAATTAGTAACAAAAAAAAAATTTCTAAAGGTTTGTTAAATCAAAGGG
Organism: Cichorium intybus; assembly: GCA_023525715.1. Classification (NCBI taxonomy): domain Eukaryota; kingdom Viridiplantae; phylum Streptophyta; class Magnoliopsida; order Asterales; family Asteraceae; genus Cichorium; species Cichorium intybus. Next base: position 58,203,833 of record CM042011.1, read on the forward strand.
AATCGTCATCGCTCACCCTTAATTCCTCGTAATGCTACATAGACGTCACGTCACACTTCCCTCACTAACACGTTTCGCTGTTAAATCTTGGAAATGGGTACTTGGGTAGCCATCACCATCCTTCACTTTTTATTAAATTACTTTTTTAACAAACATAAATAATTACACTTAAAAAATTGAATAATAAATTAAAAAAACTACAAATGACAATAAAAGAAACCTCAATTAAAGCTACAAACGACAATAAAAGAAACCACAATTAAAGCTACAAACGATAATTAAAACTTCGTTAATTCACTACGATGGTTGCTCCTCCGAGTAATATGAATTGTCGTCGGAAACCTTCGTCGCCCGAATTATCTTCCAACTCGTCGCCCGTATACTCCTTAGATTCGTCATCCGTTGACTCATACAACTCCTCGTCCAGAATTCCGTCGTTGTGTACATTTTTTTCCCTGTATACATGTTCCACCAAATCAGCTCGAATGTTGTTATGCATATCGCGGTTACGTTCCAGGAAACTCATGCATTTAGACACATTACCCACGGCCAATGCATTCAATCTATGTCACCTAACATTCGTGGAAACGCATGCTTGTTTTCATGTGTCATATACAACTGGTGGGTGTCCATAATAGTAACTTAGTAAGCTTAAGTAAATACCGCTTATCGTAAACCAACATAATAGCTTTAGCAAACATGTAAACTGTGTCCTGTGTCGTCCGTTCAGACATCCTTAAGTATTCATCCCATGTGTCGCCTCTCAAACCTTAGGTATTTATCCCATGTGTCGTCTCTCAAACTAAATGTTAGCTGACAAACTGCTATTGTGCATTTTTGTATTGGAAAAAGCCCTTGACACCTATTGTGTCTCACTGTTGATCGAAATAATGGAACCTCAACTTCAAATCATCAATTATGGGTAAGAATAGTTGTTTGCTCATTCGGAACCTCTGTCAAAATTTTACAGCGTACACGGCATCATCAACAAAGTAATCTTCAATTAGGCGATTGTGGTCAGCTTCACGTTGTCTCTATAAAGGACCGCTTCTAGTTAGAGGTGCACAAAAGCCGGTTTTTAACCGGTTCGGTTTTTTTAAGAACGGTTTTTGAAAAAAAAAAAGGGTTTCGGTCCAACCGATTTCGGTTATAACCGGTCCGATTTTGGCCGGTTTTTTTAAATGAAATTTAGTTTTAGACCGGTTTTTTCGGTTTTAAACCGGTTCGGTTCGGTTAATTGGAACAAAAACCGAGGTAAAAAATCAGTTCGGTTTGGGATAGAAAACCGATTAAAAAACCAGTTATTAGAAAACCGGTTATTAAAAAACTGGTTCTGGTTTTTTTCTAGTTTTTAAAAAAACCGGTTGTTGATGTGCACCTCTACTTCTAGTCACCGCACGTGAACTGTCGACTTCATTTTCTAAATGGTCGATAACGTCTTGCATTATATTGCCAATAAACGTCATCTCATTTGTCGTATCTGTATCCGAGGACGTAGAAGATGATGATGAATATGGCACTATGAAGTTAAATTTCAAAATAATTGTATAATACTTTAGGTATTTGAGATGTGGTTTAAATGGTTTGATTAGAATGATATTTATAGGGTAAAAAGTTAAATTAAAAAAATTCAAAGTTCAAAAAACGATTGGTAGGTATGTAAGGTGTAGTGTGTATGGGGTGTGTGCACGATGTTTGTACCTCGCATAGGAAGGAGGTTCGACGTGACTACCCCAACCGGGGAGGTGTTATCGCATGATGTCTTTGTGACAAGTCGGTCATCGCACCCATGCGGGGTTGGTGCACCGGTTGGTCTTATTAGTCTTATATTTGATTTATCTATATAGAAATAATCTGAAAAGCCTTTGTATATTGTGTTTATTAATGATCAAGTTGCGACTTTATTTTTCGAACAGAAAGCGACAAAAAAAACTTCAATTATTTGCATATTTGAGATTTTAGGCGATAAACAAGTTACACACTTGTAAAGAAAATATGATGACATTTTTTAGAAATTGGATCAAAATTGAAGGATTTTTATTTAAAAATAATGATTATTATTATTATTATTATTATATTGTAAATCTAATTTTTGTTTATCTTACAATAACTTTATTGTAATATTTTCTATATTTTACTATCAACTTATTTTATTTTTTCTGTCTAACAAATGATATTATCAAAGGACAATCTTAGTGTATTATTTATGTTTGACAATGAATGTTACTTTATTCTTTCTCACTCTGTGTCTCTCTCTCTCTAATACATGACATATCTTTCGTTAGAAAATAAATGATTTTTGTAACTTTCTTATCAATGTTTATCCTTAGGGTGGACGGAGTAGAAGGCAGCTCGGTGCAGTTTCGGGTGCGGTACCTTCGGCCCTGGTGGGGTGGCTGCCCCGCAAACGTGGGTTGGCGAGAGATAGGGGTGGGAGGGTTGGCAATGGCTTCGTGAACCTCCTTGATCCCGCTTGGCTTATATATATATATATATATATATATATATATATATATATATATATATATATATATATATATATATATATATATATATATATATATATATATATATATATATATATATATATATATATAAACCTTTGAAATTAATTTATGTTTGGTAATATTTATTTAATTTTAATAATAAAAAGCTGATGTGGCATTGAGGGTTGGGAAAGATCTACTTCCATTGTTAAAATATGGTGAAAGATGAAAATGATAGGTAAGAGAAAAGTTGATGTGATAATTGGGTTGGGAGGGTTCTACTCCCCCCACCCTTCTGAAAATAACTATTTTCTATAATTTTCTAGCAGATATATCATTTGTCTGGCAATTTTTTTAGAATAACTTTTTATTATAACTATTATATTACTATTTTATTAATTATTATTATTATTTTACATTAAGATAATACAATACAATTTGCCGGATAATAGCCCATGCTAAACAGAGAAAATATCATAAGGTTACATCGAAATAATATCATTTGTGTAATATAATAAAGTTACAGTAGCATAAAACTTTGTCACAAAAAGAATACAACAATATTACAGTATATTAATATTCTATCGTTTAATCCATATTATCTAGAGCAAACATTAAAGTATATTAAGGTTAGAATGAAATTATATTACTCTAATATTATAATAAGATAAAAGAGTTAAATAAAAAGTAAATCACCAAAAATCACTTTTAGAGAAACTCATAAATTTTGATCAAACTTGTGAAAATGACATTGTATTATATCAAGAGAAATTCTTGTCTGTTGGGTTGATGACTTGTTTATCGGTTAAAATTTCAACTATGTAAATTTCTATAAGTTTTTTTGTCTTTTTTATCTTCAATAAAATAAAGAATTGATAAAATTATTATTGAACCCAAAAGAGAGAAACTTTGTTGAAGATTACACACACACACACACATATATATATATATATATATATATATATATATATATATATATATATATATATATATATATATATATATATATATATATATATATATATATATATATATATATATACACACACTAACTTGAATATTTTGTTTCAGATAAATTACAATCTTGAATAAAAAAAGGGTTATTGACATATTGACCCTATAAACTATAGGAAAAAATTTTAAAACGTCCCTTAACAATTTTTCGTGTCTGCTAGGTCATTAAAGTCTTAAATAAGGTGTCATTTAAACCATTAAGCGAGGGGTCACCGGTTAGAAGGGTATTAAAGCTGAGTCGGAATTTTGAATGCTGAGTTGGAATATTAAATTTAAATAATATGATGACATGGCATTAAAATGTATTGAAAAAGACTCATTATTGAAGCAGATTATGTATCTCTTAACCTTCGTTGTTCGCTGAAAACTATCCTGAAGAAGACAATCAGCTAGGGTTTCACAGTGCGAAGCTGCATGGCTAGTAACATGCCTGATCTGGTTTACTTTAAAGTTCGGTGCCACTACAACGGTATGTTTTTACGACATCCTTGTTCTTATGCTTATGGCGAGAATGTACTGTTTACGGATGTTGATTTTACTGCAATGAATCTTCATGAGTGTGGGTCCTGGCTTGAAAGATATGTTGGGGTCCCTTGTGAGAAATTGTATTAATGTATCCCAAATCGGCCATTATCACAAGACATTAGATTAATAGAGAACGATTTGGATTATGGGAAATTTTTAGACGATGCTAATCAAGATTTTACAGAGTCTGAAACCAAAGAAATATCTTTGTTTATGGACCATACGGGGTCATGATTAGAAGAATGGTTTGATGAAGACATGAATTTTGTGGTGAATAGCGAAGAAGAAGGCTCTGTAATACAATCAAGGGTTAATGAAGTTCCTGAAGCTGTAAACAAGGAAATGAATAAAGAAGCTGATGTCCCTGGTTTCCATGATTTGGAAGATATGATATGTGAAAATGAAATCCCAAAAATGAACAAGACTGTTGATGATGAATTTCTTAGCAAAATATGTCCTTATGATGAAGAAAATGAGGACAAACAGAATGAGGAAGAAGGTGTTGTTCATCCTACCTTTAATGATAAAATACATTGGAAGGCTCAAAAACCATTCTAGGTATGAGATTCGAGAACCCAAAACAACTAAAGTACATGTTGTGTAACTATGCTGTGGCTAATGGATACCAACTTGTTTTCAAGAAGAATGATAATAAAATGTTGTTAGTGAAATGTTGTCAAGGGGAATGTACATTTAGATTATGGGCATCATGGATGGGAGATGAACATTCATTTCAAATAAAGTCTTTGAAAAGTGATCATAATTGTGCAAGAAACTACAAGTTAGGATCAATTGTCACATACTCTTGGATTGGTAGTCATTACACAAAGGAAATGCTACATAGACAAAAACTGAGTATTAGACAACTAAGACTAGAAGTGATTAAAAAATTTGGAATAGATGTTAGTCTAAGCCAATGTAGAAGGGCAAGACAACATGCCATCAATTTAATCGAGGGTACATTGACTGAACACTATGCTAAGTTATGGTCTTACATGAAGGAGATTAGAATGTCAAACCCAGTATCAATTGTGAAATTGGATGTCGTGTCAATGCCTGATGGTAAAAACAATTTTAGCAAACTTTATGTATGTTTTGATGCTGTTAAGAAAGGATGGATGGAAGGTTGTAGAAGGGTGATACGCATAGATGGTTGTTTCCAGAAAGGAATTTGTCAAGGGGAGTTACTTTATGCTGTGGGTAGAGATGCAAATAATCATATATACCCTATAGCTTGGGCAGTTGTGTGTGTTGAGAACAAGGAAAACTGGAAATGGTTTCTTGATATACTCATAGAAGATCTTAACTTGCAGCTTGGAGCTGGCTTAACATTGATGTCTGATCAACATAAGGTAATATAAAACTAATTTACCAACCCTTTTTGTAATGATGAACATTTAAAGTCACATTATACTAATGTTATTTGTTTATGTAGGGCCTAATGGAGGCTGTTAAGGATTTGCTCCCTCAAGCTGAGCACAGACAATGTGCACGACACATTTGTTCAAACTTTAAAAAGAAATACCCTGGTGCACACTTTGAAAACCTATTTTGGAAAGCATCAAATGCTACTACAAAACAGTCTTTCAAAGTCTTTATGAAGGAATTGGAGACACTTTGTCCACCAGCACACAAGTATTTGATGGACAAGGACCCAAAGACATGGTCAAGGGCTTTCTTTGAAGCAGGTAGATGTTGTGCAGCTACTGAAAATGGGTTATCTGAAAGTTTTTAATGCAATTATTGTTGAAGCAAGGAGAAAACCCATAATTACCATGTTAGGGGAATTGAGGTTATATATGATGGAAAGGTTATTCAAAATGAAGGGAAAAGGATGGTCAAGTGACATTTCACCAGCAATCAGACATCAGTTAAACTTATTAAAGATAAAGCAAAGGTATTGGCAAGTGTTACCTAGTAGATTTCAGAAATTTGAGACTAGGTGTGAAGGAGAAGCTTATGAGGTGGACCTAGACAACAAGACTTGTGCTTGTAGGTTATGGCGGTTGAATGGGTATGGTTGTGTACATTCTATGGTAGCAATAAGTTTTCTTAATAGAGATGTGGAGAAGTATGTGCATCCATACTTTAGTAGAGCTATGTACTTAAAGTCTTACAAGTATTGCATATCACCTATGAATGGCAGTAGCATGTGGCCAGAAACAACTTACATTCCACCTTTGCCACCAAAAATAAGAAGAATGCCTGGAAGGCCTACTGTCAAACGTAAGAGAGATGCTAGTGAAAAAATTGGGAAGCATAAGGTTTCAAAAACTGGGAAGACTATGATGTGTAGTGTGTGCCATGAAACAGGTCATAACAAGTCAACATGTAAAAAGAGGGAAATACCAACAAAGGTGAATGTTAAGAAGGCAAGGAAAACACATGGGAAGCAGGTAGAAGTAGAATATAATTGTTTGAAGATATGTTATAAATGTTCACTAATTTTTGTTTATGCACCAGGATGGATCAAGAAGACATGCAGGAGCTGATCCTGAAAAAACAACACCATCTAAACAACATGTAACTCACCAACAGGCTGCACAAGTTGAGCATGCAAATATGAAGACACCTGGTGAGCCTGCTAATGATTCCACCTTCCCACTGAGGATGTTACACAAGAATTTCCAATGCAAGCTCATTCAAATGTTGATAAGCAGGTGTGTATCATTAATATCAATGTAGCTTGGTTTTTTTTTCCAAAAACAGCAACATACTTATAATTGCAACATGCATTTGATTATTCCACTTTCAGATGCCAATGGAAACAACTCCAACTGGAATTGAAGTTGATGAAGATGCAGTCCAGACTGAGGGAGTTACACAAGATAGTCCAATGCAAAGCCAAGCAACAGTTATGAAGAAGGTGAAAATAGAGAAACTTGAACAAATAAGAAAATCTAAGAGAATTGTGAAGAAAACGCTATCCACTAATATCATTGGTGTAAATGGGGAATGGAATTCATCATCCAAACCAAATAGTTTCATAATTGTACTTTGAATTATGATGTGTTCTCTTTAATTTGTGTGTTTAAGACTAGTGTCTGCATGGATTCGTATGTTTAAAAATTAGAAGTGTATTAACTCTTGGCAACATGTTGGTGTGTATGAGCATACCATTTATGGTAATGATATTGCATGTTGCATTAGTAATGTACTTTGAAATGCATATCATTTATAGCAATGTACTTTGAAAGTATATATAATTTATAGCAATGTACTTTGAAATTACATATCAGTTATAGCATTGTACTTTAAAATTGCATATCATTTATACCAATCTACTTTGAACTGCATATCAATTATAGCAATGTACACTGTAATGCTAGGTCATTTATAGCAATGTACTTTGAAATTGCATTTCATTTATAACAATGTACTTTGAAATTGCATATCATTTATAGCATTGTACTTTTGTATATGTGTTATACCCACATTGAATATTCCATTCAAAACAGTTTTTGACTAAATTTAATTGCATTTCATTTATAGCAATGTACTTTGAAATGCATATCATTTATAGCATTGTACTTTTTGAATATGTGTTACAACCCACGTGGTGTAATGACAAATCAGGTTATGACTATATTTAATATCATTTATGGCATTATACTTTTTGAATAGAACATTCTTTCATGGGATAATGACAAATCAGGATATGGTTTGGTCCCCCCACTAGCTGTGGCCCCTTAAAATACTCACAAAATGGTACAATAATTTAACAAAAGAAGGAACATTGTCCCACTATCTTTTATATATTAGTTGTGGCTTTTTTACATCAAAAGATAGGTCAGGTGAACCCATCCAAAAAATGGTTACAAGTTTCATCCAAAAGTACATGTCCCACCCTATTTCACTTGACATGACCAAAAATTATGACAATTACCACCAAACCTTAAACCACCTTCATCCACAACCCATAACTAACCATTTCCCCCTAACTTATATCCCAAAACCAACCTAACCATCCACAGACCAAAGTATATATACAGTCCACAGACATTAGCAAAAACCTCCCTAACCATTACCATCACCCTTACATTTTGAAGACCAACCTAACTGCCAAAACCACCAACACCACGAACATCATCCACTTCCACTTAAGCTTCCTGTCATCCTTCTTTTTTAGCTACAGCATCTCATCCTCCAACTTAATAATACGAAGTACAGCTACCTCCAGTTTAGCTTCTCCTTCTTCCTTCACCTCAGCCATTTTCCTTTTCAGCCTTGGAATTTCTTGCAATTCCTCTCTCTGTGTTGTAACAAGTCCGATCAAACTCAACACCTCTGATTTCTAGTGCCTTGAAATCTCATCATCCACCCATCTAAACCATTTACACGCATCAGGCGAGACCTGCAAGGAAACCAAATACATTTATCGGTTAGGGTTTTCATACTACTTTTTTATACATTATAGATCTAAACCCGTAAACCTAAACTATCAAACTTCAAACAAACTCACCAGGGATCGGCTGCAATTGAAGAACCTTCTTCTGTGGTTTAAATCGGAAGTTGAAAGCCTGAGCTTAGCAGTTATCTTACAATCGCAGGGGGGATACGGTCGATTCTCCTCAACTATGCGAAGATAGTGATCGTTGAAAACCATTTTCTAAGCTTAGAATCTTGGATTTTACACAGACAATCGAAGAAATGAAGAGAGGATTTTGGATGAGCTTCGTAGACACTGAACTGATGAAAGTGACTTTTATCAGTCATTATCGACCTTTAACGTGTCTCCATTGAGTCATACGCGCCTTGACCCGTTCCACGTCAGCCACCACGTGGCTTTTATTTATCCGATTTTATTTTTTTCGACCGGGTAACCTGTTATTAAATAGGTCCTTGGTTTAAAACACAGGTTATTTAAGACTTTAGTGGAGTAGAAGTCATGAAAAATAGTTAATGGACGTTTTAAACTTTTTTCCTATAGTTTATAGGGTCAATATGTCAATAACCCTATAGTTAACAACAATTTATTGATATCTAGGGTTGTAAAATAACTGAATATCCAGCGAACCGTTCATGAATTGTTCGGCAGAAAGTTCATTTATTTAATAAACGAACACACATGAAAAATATTATTCGTTCATTTAACTAAACGAACGAACACAAACAATTGTCTCATTCGTTCATCTAAGTTCGTGAACATTCGTTTAAGTTTGTTTTGTTCATTTGTTTACGTTTTTTAGATTCAATTATTATATTAACTTATAAGGATAGTATGATAGAACCGGTGAGTGCTAAGGTGGCGTTTTTATGAGTGGTTTAGGTCTTACAATATCTAGATTTTATATATCTAAAATATTTTTCTAACTAACATTTGTACATATTCATATACTAAATTATAAAATGGGTTCCTCGTGGCTCCCTAATATTGCGAGGTTTTGGAGAGAGGGCCTGTATTTGGTGATGATGATACTAACTAGTTGTGTGTCTATATTTATATATTAGGCTATAATAATTAATAATAGTGTTGAGATAGGTTTTACTTATTGGTTGATTAAAAATACAGTTGATATTTCTTTAGACCATGTAATTATTTATATGTTTGATCACATAAGAGAATGTAGTAAAGAAGTAGATGATGTTTAGGATTATACATTTCCAGATATGATAACTTACAATGAATACTATTGACTTTTTGGTTGATATTCAGATGGGTTATTACCTAATAATACATGTAATTATCTTATTTTGATGGTTTCAGTTGATTTTATTACATGTGTGACATCTAAAATTTTTGATGTAAGATAATAAATGAATATAAGTATACTTGATATCTAAAATTTTAAGGTTTTCATTTGCTACTTGTGTGATACAATGGCAAAATAGTCAAAGAAGATGAAAATATTGTTGGATTAGGTGTCTAAGCCATGACTAATAATTCGTATTTACCTAATTAATAGTAGCATAGTCCATTTGGGTTGCCCTCATAGCTGGAGGTTTGGTGGAAAGTTAAGTAGAGAGAAAGGGTTGATTTATTATATGACTAATAAATCAAGATATTGTTTGTTAATATATTATGGAGATAATATATTAATTAGAAATAATATTATTTGATTAATAATTAATCAGAAATTAATTGGATTAATTTCTGTCGCATTAATTAGATTAATCAGGAGGTCAGGGATTAAAGTCGTACAAATTCAATAGTTGAATTGCGGCGCGCGGCGCGCAAACGTTTTGGCCGCGGCGTGCGTACAGATAATTCGGAAAAATGGGCTGCGGCTAGGGTTTAGTCTTGCCACTTGGTTCCCTATAAATAGGGACCCCTAGACCTCATTATCAGTTGCTCATTCTATTATTCTCTATGGAATTTTCGTGACCTTCCTCTGGCTCCCTGGGTGTGATCTCATTTGAGGCAGGACACTTGTGCTGCTTAGCTTCAAGATTAAAACTAAAGGTTAGTTTTTCTGATTTATTTTTTTAGTTAATTTTTGTTTGGCCTTTAGGAATTAGTTACATGTTCAAAGTAAGGAAAAACATAGATCTTTTCTAGGTTGCATGTGAACTTAGGTTATTTAGTTCATGGTTGCGGAAAACCTTTCAGTGGTATTAGAGCATTTGGTTGTTTTCTTATTGAATGGCTATAATAGTTTTCCTAATTAGGGTTTAAAGTTTATAAATCCTATTTGGCCCAAATTTCGATTTTAGGGTTTAGGGTTTTTGAAACCCTAGCCCTCCCCCCTCTTTTTCGATTTTCTGCTTAGGGTTTTGGAAGGTTTTCTATTTTTGGTAACTTTAATTGGTTAATTAATTGGATAACCTTAAACCCATTTTTTTTTAATTTCGATAATTAGGGGTTTAAGATAGGTTTAAATTGATTTGATTAATTTGGAAAAACCTATCTACATTTGAATTAATTTAATTAATTGTTTAATTAAAAGATAATTCAAGGGATTTAATTTAATTTTAATTTAATGGTTAAATTTTGAAAATTAAAGGATAAATCCTAAATATTTTAAAAGGTTTAAAATATCTAGATTTAATTAATAGTTTAATTAAAAGATGAATTAAATCGAATTTAAAGGTATAATTTAATTTGAAATTTAATAGGTAAATTTCAGGAAATTAAAAGATAAACCAGGAATATTTTAAAAGGTTTAAAATACATCTTATATATATATATATATATATATATTGTTAAAAGTTAATACTATATGTATAAGATAAATTGGTTAGTCAAATCATTAGTAGGCCTCATTCACGAAGCTGGTCTATAAAGTGGGTATAAGGAGACTGCCTATAAAATGGCAGTCTAATGGGTGTTCACTCTCACCCACCGCTCGCCTGATCAGTAGAGGGTCGTTAGCCGAACAGTTTTGATAGGACCGCTTAATCATTAAAAGTATAATGATCAAAGTACTAGAACCCGTACAAGAATTCCCAATCAAGTTACTTTAGAAAAAATGTGAATTTGATGCTAACCCATGAAATTGCACATTGCACTTTATGAAACGTTGGTGGAGCGTGTGTGGGTTACCGGCACACCAATGGGGGTTTATAAAGAGTGGCAATGGGTTTCTCGGGTGTTATCATTGTTGATGGAGCGTGTGTGGTTAACTGGCACATCAATTTGATATGATAATGGACCCCGAGAGTACCAAGCTAATTTGCATGGTTATTCACACCCGGTTTGTGATCCTCGGCATCCCAGTCACAAACGGTGGTGCATTTCTGAGATTAAACATGCCATTGAACAGTTAAATGAGTCTCACAGATCTAGGAATTTCATTAGACCGAAACTGATAATAGTTATCTACCTTAATGACCACTGTGTTATGACTACGGCATCCCTCTTCACAGCATAGTTGGGGTATTTTGGATCCTAGCCTTGTTAAATAATATATATTGGGTAATTATTTAAAAGGATTAATTAAACTAATAAATTTTGTTTCCTTTTATAGATGTCTGAATCGAGTGTCTATTCTCATCCTCCTCCTCATTCACCCATTTCTGAGGGCATCAAAAAGCGCCTGCTAAATATGGAAAGGCTGACTGGCCTTAACTATGTGGAATGGCTTCACAATTGGAGAATGGTTCTTGTTATTGCTGGCAAGCTACACCTCATTGAGTATCCGATCCCAGTTCCACCAAAACATGTCATCACAAAAGGTCTTTATGATGAGCATGACCTATTATTTGATGAATCCGAGGAAGTTCGTGACCTCATGCTATTGACCATTGACCCTGAGTTCCGCAGGGATTTTGAATCCCTAGGGCCGTATGAGTTAATACAATTGGTTGAGGAAAAGTTCCAAGAACCTGTTGAAGAGGAACGAGCTAGGATCTTCAAAAGACTTGCAGAGTGCAAGCTAAAAGAAGGAAGTAGCATCGATTCGTATGTTCTCAAGATTGAGAGATATATAGGCGAATTGTACAAACTTGGTCATCCAATTAGTCAGGAAATGAGTGTTAAGATCCTACTTGATTCGCTGACTAATAGGTACGATCTGTTCATTCAGACGTATAGAAAGGAAGACCGGAAAAAGACTTTTATGGAAATGCGTTCTCTGTTGACCCTATACGAGTCACTCATGGACAGGCATTGCTCCACTGGTTCGGCTACTTCTGGATTGAGTCCAGTGAAGAGACGCAGCAAGAAACGTTCCAGATCGTCTGGACATGTTCTGAGATATCTTAAACTGGGAATCCATAGGATCGGATACAGTCACGGAAAGATTGGAAAATGCTCCAAGGTAAAATTTTTAGAAACTCAGGTTTATCTAAAAACTTCGAAACTCCTGATCCATAATTCCTTGATACATAATGTGATAGTCACGTTTGGTTTGTATGCAGGGAATCAGTAGGGTACAGGACTTTGACGCATAGGAGCACTTTTGGATTGGATCTCCAGCTCATGCAGTTTTAAAGTTTAGTTAGATATTACAATCTTGTTATTAGATTATTATATGCAAACGACATTGTTTTCATATAGTACATTGTTCGAGGATTTTTGTGTTTTAATAAAATGTTGATTTTCTTTTGATTGTTTTAATTATCCTCGAAATGTTGTGTGAATGTGTTAATGGCATAAATGGTAATAACTTGAATGTTGATACATCCAATGGGATTGGACTTATAAATTGTGTTCTTTATGATTGTTAAAGTGAATTTTATGAGAATCACTTCAACCAAAGGTCCAGTTGGACAGGACTTTGGAATCATTTGACTTAGAGTCACATGATGAATTGAGTGCTTAATAAAATTAATTGTGGCAAGAAAGGAATCACCCAAAGATCCAATGGATAGGATTTTGGAATCAGTTGACTTGGAGTTAGGTGATGATTGCATGTCTTGAACAATATTAACAAAGTCATAAATTTACATGGAGATGTAAAGGTATTAAGATTTTGAGCAACAGACACATAAGTTACTGTGTATCGCTCGAATCTTCGAACAGAACACGATTAGTTATGCTTCGAAATATTTGCCAAATAGTTTGACAAATATGGCTTTGCTTATCGAAATAAGCGATTGATTGGAACCTTGAAGTGTTCAAGGATTTCAAAGGAAGTATAAGATCAATAGAACCTGAATGACTACATAGACTGAGAAAATGTTTCACAGTTTATCCTCTTCCAAGAACACTAATGGTTATAATGTGTCTTAGGGAAGATGATGGAGCATTGATCGAAATAGTTTTGATCCTCGATGTATAAGATACATTTCCGATTAGTATTTCAATTAATTAAATATTCAACCAGTCAGACCGCAGAAACCATATTCCGACCATAACTTAAACTAAGTAGGTTATGTCGACACTATCTGAAATGTAAAGATGGGATCATCCCACTAGTACATAGAAAGTCCAGGGTCATGTAGCATTCGTCCGAATCTCTTGACAAGCCTGAAACTGATCACAAATGTCGTTTCATTGGCCATTCCGGTTATCCTTTGAAAGAAGAGTCCTATTAGAAAGAGCTCAACTTCTAAGGAAACAGTGGGAGTAAGAATAATCCTGAATGAGTTCAGGGTTCAGCCAAATGAAAGAACCTTTTAGTCACCACTGGGCTTTGACCAGGAATTGGATTCCTGTTAAACCTGACATACCCTCTCTTCGCTTGACTAGTAGTTATTGTCACCGTCATAAGGAGTTATGATCTGGGTGATATACCGAGTAGTGGTAAAACACTAAAGATGGTACGGATAAGTAATCCGACTGCTGGAAGCATTGGTGAGCCTGGTTGCTGCCAAATAAGAGAACCTTAGTGCGAGACACAGTCTATGTGACAGTTTGATTGTTTTTACAACTGTTCTAGGAACCAGTGGGAGTAATTGAATCATCAAAAGAAGGAACATAGAAATGTACCTACAGAACATCTGGTTGATTGAGTCATCACTTGGAGTCAAGCAATTGATTCTGAATGAAGCACTCTCAATAGAAGATGAAATCCGAGAGGATTCTGCGTGGCATAGTGTGAGTCGTTAGTGGAGCGTGTGTGGTTTACCGGCACACTAATAGGGACTCACATAGAGCATGCCATTACAAAATGTACATGGCCCCGAGATTCGTCCCATGGGCATCTCGCAAGAAAGGATATTCGAATTCTCAAAATAGGCCAAAAGGTTTGGATTTTGTGAATAGCCTGAAAGATTTCCTTTAATATGTCGGAATGGTTTGGATTTCGGTTTCGCAAAATGTGCCATAAGTTCTGGATTTTGTGAATAGTTTGAAAGAGTCATATAACGGTGTCAAAGCCAGTGGGAGTATCGTTGTTATCTTCTATCACTGTATGTGGGTTACATACTGGTTCTAGAAAACGTCTCTTATCATTACAAAGTGTAATGACCTGTATTAAGAAACGGTTCGCTATAAAAGACTTTAAGAGATACAACATACTCAGGTGGTTGTGGATATCTATTAGATAGATCAGAATTCTGCCAATGTGATCTTGAAGAGATTCAAGATGCATAACCCAAGGAAAGGAGTTTCCTGTCATTGCAAAGTGTAATGAATTGGCATGAAAGAAACAAAGAAGGTGCAGCATACTCACGTAGTTCATAGACATCTATAAGATACATGAGACTGACAGTATTGACTTAGCCGTTGAGAATATGATCTTGATGGGATTCAAGATGCATAAGAAAGAGTCCCCGAAAGGAAATGGTTTCCGGAAATCATGACACAAGGATTATTGGTAATCTTAGGATTCCGAAAGGGCTTGGAATGAGATTACATCAGGTTCCTCGAGCCTCTTGGACAAATCAGAAGTGTTATAAACATATCCTGATGACTTGATGCTTAGAGCATGGTAAGTTAGTTTCAGGATATGACCTGGCTGAGAGTACTAATTGGATTTTGAACACACGTGAGAAATCATTGGGAAATGATTAGGGTGAACGATTTGAAATGAGTTTCAAATCAGTAATTGGTTACACCAGGACGTGGTGCTATAGGACTTCATGGTTAAAGAATTTCGTTGGTTTCTGATGGAGCGCGTGTGGTTCACCGGCACATCATGACACCTCGAAATTGTCTCAGGGTGTAGTCATGTAGACTAAAGACCCGAGAACCATAGGCAGTCACGGTACACATCACCAGAATGGAGTTGTGAGAGAGAATGACAGAATGACAAATTGAGATATCATCGGAAGAGTATCCGATAGGATCATCTGCAATAAAGTGTATAAGTGTTAGACACTTGGATACATAGAAAGAGTGAAAAGGTCATAGACATAGATATAAAAGGCTTGAATTGAAAGTTTAAAAGAGAATAAGAAACCGATAATAGTTATGATAAATCCGACTTGGTGATTACCTCGTGGAGACTTGGTAATAAGCAGGAGTAGCTGCCAGTCAGATTTTATGTTTCGTTTTTGCATGTTTACTTCCTGAATAATTGGATTATTCAAATATCCACAGTCACTCATACTTTTAGGGAGTAAGTATGAAAGAAGACTGTCATGAATTGGTTTGTAGATTGTCTAAGGAGTTAGACATTGCAATAAGATTGCTGCAACGTTCATGAGTACTTGGAAATGGAGATTTGAGTATTGGATAAACCCGCGCTCAATGGATTGCTTCATGGATTATATCACGAGCAATGTTGAGACGATAATATCTTATGGTCTTAAAGTGGAGAGATATGAGTTATAATTTGCAAGGCGGTTGTTCATTGATAGTACGAAAACGCATCGGTAACTCGGTGTTATAAAACGTGCTGTTGTGAGTGATTTGTCGGGTAAAAGATATAACATATTAGTTGAAGCTTATTCGTCCCTTGACCCAGACGGGAAACAGATATCTGTTGGCCACTTGATGATTTTGAAGTTGACTGAAGTGCTGGCCAGCCAGGACTGAATTGATTCGTTCAATTAGAAGTCTGAGAGTCATAAGCAAAATCGGAAATCGGAAAATAGTGTCAGACAAAGATTGATCTAAATCCATGTCTCATGTCTGAAAATATCTTGTTGGACGGAGGATCATCTGATCACTTATCTATGGACAGAACTGACTAGGTCAGAGTTCGGCAGCAGTTTCTAGGAAGCTACAGGTTGCTGATTAATTAGAGGATAAATTGGTAATTATAGTCATAGACTTATCCAAGTGGGAGACTTTTGGATTATGTGTCTAAGCCATGACTAATAATTAGTATTTACCTAATTAATAGTAGCATAGTCCATTTGGGTTGCCCTCATAGCTGGAGGTTTGGTGGAAAGTTAAGTAGAGAGAAAGGGTTGATTTATTATATGACTAATAAATCAAGATATTGATTGTTAATATATTATGGAGATAATATATTAATTAGAAATAATATTATTTGATTAATAATTAATCAGAAATTAATTGGATTAATTTCTGTCGCATTAATTAGATTAATCAAGAGGTCAGGTATTAAAGTCGTACAAATTCAATAGTTGAATTGCGGCGCGCGGCGTGCAAACATTTTGGCCGCGGGGCGCGTACAGATTATCCGGAAAAATGGGCTGCGGCTAGGGTTTAGCCTTGCCACTTGGTTCCCTATAAATAGGGACCCCAAGACCTCATTATCAGTTGCTCATTCTATTATTCTCTATGGAATTTTCGTGACCTTCCTCTGGCTCCCTGGGTGTGATCTCATTTGAGGCAGGACACTTGTGCTGCTTAGCTTCAAGATTAAAACTAAAGGTTAGTTTTTCTGATTTATTTTTTTAGTTAATTTTTGTTTGGCCTTTAGGAATTAGTTACATGTTCAAAGTAAGGAAAAAAATAGATCTTTTCTAGGTTGCATGTGAACTTAGGTTATTTAGTTCATGGTTGCGGAAAACCTTTCAAATATGACAAATTTATGTTTTAAGACTTTTATTAAGTCATTATGAGGTGTTACTTCATTAAAAATTTGCTTTGAAAGCATAAGGGATAAAATGGAATTTTGGGGACAAAGTGATGAGAACTTTTGTCAATAATTAAAAATTAATTTCTTAAGATCTAAAAGGAATTGGGAAAAAGTCATCAATGTGACTTTTGTAATATTTGAGATAACAAGAATATATAAAAAAGATTTAGGTCTTTTGGAGTTATAACGAATAAGTTATGAAGGTTTCAAAATGAACCAAAAGTGACAAGAATGGCCATATGGTCATGTTTGAGGGTCTGTAACGCAAAATTCTAGAAAGAATTTGCCTTAAGAAATCATAGAGGGACCCCTCTGAGCACATATCGGTCGATTAATTCAACAAAGCAACACCGAGATAACATGTTAATAACGTCAATAGATCTTATTAATCAAGTCATTTGATAGTATCTCTGGTTCCCTTGATTATAAAGTTTGCATGCACAATACCTTATTAACATTATAACTGTAGTGGCATTAATATATACAAGTATTTATTTCCCAAAAACATTAATATATATACCTCATTTTTTGGGTGCTACATGTTGTAATTGACAATTCACATTTTTATTTATTTGTTATACATATGAACACATGTATATATGTATGTATCATTGTCTCCACTTAAAATATAGATATATAGGTACAAACAATGATAACGTTTATCCATTTGTTCAATATTAAATACGAATTATAAAATAAACTTTCAATTTCAAACATGACATTAAACGAGATGCATGTTTTTCTCTTGAAGTACAATGTATTTATATTTTGGGATGGGGGTGTAACGTGACAACGTATAAGTCACATCTTGATCCATTTTTTACTTATACAAATAACAAATGTAAAAGAGTAAGTTACAGTTTTGGTTCCTATGGTTGGCAATTTTTAACACTTTTGGTCTTTCTATTGAGATGTCAAAATCGGTGGTCCGTATTGGAAGGTTTGATAACAATCAGGTCCTGCACTTAACAACCCTAACGGAAGGGTTGTTAAACTTTTTAAAAAGAAAAAAAATGCCCTTCTTCCACATAAATGAATAAATGTTATACATGGTTTAACTTTTTAAATTATTTTTTACACAATAATATATTATAGTTAAAGAAAAAACATGTTTGGCCCTATAACCGCTACAACACCATCGTGAGAACCACCAAAAACTTTCAGTAATATGGTGAAATGACTAAAATGCCCTCAAACTAATACACATCATACATTAATGAAAATAATGAAATTAACTAAAATGCATTCACATTAACACACATCACCGCAAAGTTTGTGTTGGAAATTATAAAGTTATAATATGTTAACACACATCACATTAATGTAATTGGAAATTATACATAGTTTGTGTTGAAATTGTCAAATATGTTACACTTCCGTAAAGTACCAATCCCTACACAGAAACCACAAGCACAAGCACCTTATGCATACACACTCCCACTGCCACCACCACCATGCTACTACCATTACCACCATCCCACCTGCCACAAACAAGTAATTTACAAGCCCAATAACACACAAAACACACAATGAAAACACATAAAGCACAATGAAAAAATCAACATCTAAAACACATTATTTTATAACTATAATAACACCAATCTACTAGGTTCAAAATCAAAAAAAAAAAATCACAAGGACACAACGTTCAAAAGCATACTATTGGAATAATGTCCAAGGTCATCAACTTGTTAGAATACTTATGATAAAATGTAGAGTCCTTTTGGGTTGCACTCAGAACCCAGAAAAATATTCAGAGTCAAATAGAGGAAATGTTATTTAGTTAATTAATTTATAGAGAATAAATTAATTTGAAACTAAAATAATAACAATAATTTAATTGGTAAATTAATCTAGGATTAATTTGAAACCAATTAAAGGGATTGGATTGTAATTGATTAAAGATATAATCAATGGAACAAGTCCAGGGTGCGGCCGCCAAAAGGCTCATAAGTTTGAAACCCTAGGAGCCCCTACACTATAAATAGAGGCCTTGAGATGACACCCTAAGGCATCCCAAAACCCTTTGAGCCGCCAACTCCCCTCCTCCCTACTCCTTCTACGAAAATTCTTCCCTCTCTAGGGTTAGAGTTCTTTGCTCTTGATCTACCTGGTTTTCTGGTTGTCCATACAAGCCACTAGAGGGATTCGCATTTTGGATCCTGATCATCCCTGCAATCGTGGCCCTGACTAGATCACAAAGGCAAGGACTTCTTGAGGTACATTCTTTAAGTTTTAAAGTTGCTATGAACTGATATGATCCTGAACTGTGTTCATGGAATTTATGTGGTTTGATCTTACTTATCTTCCGCTACATGTGTTATATTTTTATGTGATCAAATCCCAACACATACATTGTTTAAAAACATACTAGGTAAAAACACAACGATAATATGACTATTTCAAAGCATAAACCCAAACATCGTTGTCCCTTTCTTGGTGGACCCTCAACTTTTCATGTTGGAACAATATTTCTTCTGGTGGAAACTGAAAATACACTATGTACCGTGGCCAAACTATGTTCACAATATTGTCGGTCCACCACCCATCCCTGTAGTTTACATACAAGATATATCTCACTGAAAAGCGATGCACCATTATTTGAGGAGGTATCTACCTGATTTGCTTTTCTTTGACAATCTCTCTCAGTAATCCGTAACGATCAGCGTGTAGAAGCTTGAGATACTGAACGTTATAGTATCTTTTGCTTAAAAGAGCAATAATATTTGTAACGTATTAAGATTCTTTGAATCCAAGTTCCCTTTTTGATACTTCAACTGCATCTCCTCTCAGAATCGCCATGACTCGATGTGATTTCAATTCGTGCAAAAACACAACATACTCAAACATAGTAAGATTCTTCGAATGCAAGTCTAATAACACACAACATACACAATGGAAACACAAAAGACACAATGGCAATGACAATACTACTAGCTAAAACACACTATTTTACAATGTAATCATAAAACCATCCTACTAACATTAAATGCAAAACAATTTCATGTCACAAATAGAAGCTGTTTTAGTAAAACATATGTGCAAAATTGAAGACTATATGGAGATTTTCAAACCCGGAATCGATGATGGTAAGAGGTTAACTGACCGGAGCTGATGGTGGGACAGTGACCTGATTGCTATCAAACCTTCCAATAGGGCCACCGGTGTTAAAATCCCAATAAAAAGACCGAAAGTGTTAAAAACTACCAACCACAAGGACCAAAATTGTAACGTACTCAAAGTAAAAACTGATAGTTATTACTTTAATGTCAGAGATTCGATGCTATCCATCCCTGTCATGCAGTTGGAGCTTTTTAAAATTTCTACAAATTAATATGATCCTAAAAAATAACATTCAACATAATTAAAACCTAAAACATGATGTTCATGAGCCAAGATATTAAACCACTAGGTCAACCTACAAGGGTTAACCGACTGTTATTTCTAACCGATGGTTCGAACCAAAAAGGGCTATGAAATTTTAAGACGATTAGGAACACAGGAATGTAAGGTCGACCAAGCCGCCGCAGGTTTTGCGTCTCCGATATCTTTCCCGGCCGCTTTTGAACTTAAAATCTTTCAATATCTCCCTCTCTTTGTGTTATATATACTATATAGATATAGATGTACATGCCTACTGATGCTAATAATACTATTCGTCCTCTTCTTCTAGACATCAAACAGACAAACAGTCAAATCTTCCTCTGAGAAATTGTTCCCGCTGCGATTGATTCCGGCATTGCCGTTGTGATATTCGAGTGTGTTTCTTTAAATTTTTTCCTTATAGAGGTCAGTCTCCTTTGACGTTTCATGAGGGTTTGATCTAGCCCTATTGTAACACAAACAGCGAAAACTGTGACAGCCAGGTTTCGATTCTAGGGTTTTAAATTCGAACTACTCCGTTCTTCGTGGAAAGCTACAGGACTAAATTCAAAGCTCGGGCGGTGGATTCTAATATGTAGTGTAATTCGAGAGTTTGATTTCGTCTTCATACATCGTCAGCTGCTTCCGGTAGTAAACTCGAGTGTTTCGCGTATGCTATATATTCTCGTTGTCCTAGGGTTTTTGTGAAACTTGAACTCTAGTTTGGAAGTGTCGCAATCAGAAGGGCATGGCGTCGTACAGACCGTTCCCTCCACCGCCACCTCAATCAAATTTTGGTCCTCCAATACCTCCGCCACCCAATCAGACTGCCCTTCCACCTCCCCAACTTGCCCCTGTGCCCCAACCGAGAGGAAATATGTTTTCGCAGAATTGGAGCTATCCTACTTCGAGTTTTCAACCAGGTGGTTATGCCGCTCCACCTAGACCCCCTGTTCCAAATCAGCAACAACAGTATTCATCATATCCACCACCACCACCACCGCCACTGGAATCTTCTTACCCACCACCACCTCCTCCTTCTCATCAGCCTACACGACCAGGACAAATGTACTTTCCATCTTCTCAATACCCCCCGCTCAATAACCAGCCACCACCACCTCCACCTTCTTCTCCACCCAATTCTTCACTCCCACCACCTCCACCACCGCCCCAATCACCTCCACCACCTCCCTCATCAGTCTCTGTTACTAATCAACCCAAAGAACACAGACAAGGTGACCATAAAGAGTCTTCCAAGCGTGATTCACACCACAAACTTCCTTCTAGAGAACATACCATTACCAAGCCTTCTGTTCTACCTCCAATTCCATCAAGAACATCAAACGGCCCTCATGGCAGGACTGAGACAGAAGAAGAGAGGAGAACACGCAAGAAGAGAGAAATGGAGAAACAAAGACAAGAAGAAAAACATAAACAACAACTAAAGGAATCTCAGGATAAAATCCTCCAAAAGACTCGAATCTTATCATCTTCAATCAAACCACACGGTTCAATCACCGGTTCACATATAGGTGAAAGGAAGGCTACACCTTTCTTGAGTGGTGAAAGAGCTGAAAACCGGTTAAAGAAACCAACAACATTTCTTTGCAAGTTGAAGTAAGTATGTTATAACAACATCTTCAACTCGATATTTCTTTTCATTCCATAGATATAACATCAAATAATGAATTAACTTCACACTTTTCTGCTCTTTTAAGGTTCCGTGATGAGTTACCAGATTCTACAGCTCAACCAAAGCTTTTATCTTTAAGAAGAGACAAAGATCGGTACACATTCATAATCATAACCTTTTTCTATAAAATCTTATATCAAATCTTAACAATTTACACTCACAGAGCTGCTAAATATGCCATCACTTCATTGGAAAACATTCACAAGCCTCAGTTATATGTCGAACCAGATCTTGGAATACCTCTTGACCTACTTGATCTTAGTGTATACAAGTACTTTCTCTCATTTATCCTTAATTCTATTAACTAGTTCTCTTTTCAAATCTATTAACTCTTACAATCTCCATTTCTCTTTTGAATTAGTGCACCAAAGAATGAAATCCTACGTGTGGCCCCTGAAGATGAAAAATTGTTGCAGGAGGATGTTTCTTTGACACCTATTAAGAAAGATGGTTTAAAAAGAAAAGATAGGCCTACAGATAAAGGGATGTCTTGGTTAGTTAAGACACAATACATATCTCCACTTAGCACAGATGCAACTAGACAGGTTCATATAATATCATAATTTTATAAATCTTTTTTTCTTGAATTCATAAAAAAGTGGTAAGTAACATTTTCTTTTCAATAAATTTAGTCTTTGACAGAAAAGCAAGCGAAAGAATTACGCGAAACACGTGGGCGTAACATGCTAGACAGCCTGAATAGCAGGTATATTATATGAAAGTACATTGCTATTTCTTGCATTTGAAAGGTGGATATGGTCATTAAATTCTATTTTTGTAACATTTATCAGGGAAAAGAAAATTCAGGATATTGTATCTTCTTTTGAGGCATGCAAATCACATCCTGTTCATGCTACTAATAAAAAGCTGCAGCCTGTTGAGATTTTACCGTTATTTCCTGATTTTGAAAGGTAATCGCTTTATATTATTTTGTTGCATTTGTTTAGGGACGGACGGGTAATAATGTCATTTTAAATTTTCAGGTGGAATGATCAGTTTGTTGTTGCAACCTTTGATGGTGCGCCTACTGCTGATTCAGAAAGCTATAACAAAATGGAGAAATCTGTTCGAGATGCTCATGAATCTCAAGTAAGATATTCTCGGGGGTATAGGGGTAATAATGTCATTTCAACAACAATCTATTTTGACTTGTTGGTCCATTTCAGGCCATTATGAAAAGTTTTGTGGCAAGCACTTCAGGTTCTTCTAAACCTGACAAATTCCTGGCTTATATGGTTCCTTCAGTTGGCGAGGTAAATTATTTTAGTAATAATTAATTTATTATTATTTATTTTTAGCCATTTAGTTTGTAATAATTTATACTGTTATGAATGCAGCTATCGAAGGATATATACGATGAAAACGAAGACATTTCTTACACATGGGTTCGCGAATATCACTGGGATGTATGTTTTATATATTTTTGTATTATTATTATTATTATTGTTTTTATTTGAGTGGCAGAAACAAAAGCTGACGTGGCATTTTATATTTGTTGGTTACTTGGTTTACAGGTTCGGGGTGAGGATGCAGATGATCCCACAAATTACCTCGTGGCATTTGGTGAATCTGAAGCACGTTACATGGTACAATAATATTTATATATTTTTGTATTATTATTATTTATTTATTATTAATTATGGTGATAAAATTTTAAAACATTTTCAGCCTTTACCTACAAAACTGATGCTAAGGAAAAAGCGTGCGAGGGAAGGTAAAAGCAGCGATGAGGTGGAACATTTTCCTGTACCAGCACGTGTCACTGTAAGACAAAAATCATCAGTTTCAATCGACATGAAAGAATCCGAGGTACAGCGAACAAAACAACTTTCTGCTCTCTCTGTGTGTGTTATTTATTTATTTGTTTATTTAATTTATTTGTATTTATGTGGTTTGTACAGAGTTACGTTGGTTCAAAGGTGAGAAGTTTGAATTCAAGGCATGATGGAAGAATGGAGATGGAAGATATGGATCAATCTAGTGGGGCTGAATATGATGACATGTCTGATTCATGAATTTGGGTTTATTTTTCTGGTTGTTTGCCAATTTTTGTTTGTAAACATTTACTTATGTTAAAAAAATATGTACATTAATCAGATGCAGTTTTTAGGACAGATGGCACAACCTTGTAACGACACCGATTGTTATTTACAGCCAACTGGCATTAATTATACTACAAAACAAGAATATTTAGTTTTTCCTCTTACTCTTCAAGGTTTCTACTTTCAAACGTAACAATAAAGTGATTAAAGTCGCAAATGTTCAGTGGTCGAAATAATTTTAACATCACAAATAAAGTTTAATAATTCTGTACATACATTAGAATCCGATTTTGTTTTTGACAAAACTTTCAAATATGAAGACTTCTGGATGAAATCGAGGCCCTGTTTGTAAGAACACAAAAGCCAATGTAAGACACTGTTTAATTGATTTAAAAATATATATATATAAAAAAAATCTAACCAAGCTTGGCGACATTTGACGGCTTCTTGACGTACACTTCTCTTTGGATCATCAAGTGCTTTTGATAACGTCTGTACCACCTGAAAATAAAATTACAAAAATTTCAAGGGGCAAAATCGGAAACTAGGTTAAAAAAGATGACTAGTAACAAGATCTGACCTCTTGTCTGAAAGGATATACCCTAGAGTAGGGCATGTCTGACATGGCAGTCAGACATTGGATTGCTGTCTCACGTACCAACTGCACGTGTCATAAAGTAACAATTTAGATGAATAAAATTCATTATAAAAAAAATGAGTTCAAAGTTCAAAAATGAAGTCACACCATCATGTGTGTGTAGACGACAAGCTTGTTGAGACACCTTATGATGATGTATGCATTTTCCACGATCGCTTCCTGACCTGCACAAGTAAGATGTTAGAATTAAAAATGTTTTAAAGTTGCCAATAATTAAAATGATGCTAAATTTGGTGTAAATTTAATTTATAAGATGTCTCACCTTTTTTATCGGTCAATATTCCTGATAAAACAAGGAGAAGGTTATATACAATGTCTCGATTTTGAACATCTTCACTCAAGATTGTTAAACCATCTAGCATCAATGGGATGATCTGAAAAAACATAAAATTATAGCGAACCTTACAAAATAAAAGTATAACTTAATTAAAATCCTGAAAAGTTTTAAAAAAGATCTTCATCGTTAAAAATTAAAAAAATAAGAATGGGTTAAATATTTTGTTTTTTCATTCAATTCCATAAACAAAATCCGTGACATACAGCAAAACAAACAGGAATTTTTCATTCCAACAGAATGAGTCATTCCATTCCTTACCTTCTTGGCTTCACCGAGAACAGCAGTGAGTGGAGTATTAGATATGACATGTGCAAGTGCTCGATGCAGCATGGATCTGTAAGTTATAATTAAATAAAATTATTAAAAGTTAAATACCAAAATACTCCTAAAAGAATCTGCATTATGTACCTTGTAATCGGTGATTCCGACTTCACTATTGCTGATTGTAAAACCGGCATCACTATACTGAATAATCTCTGTTTATATAACGGTCTTATAACTGCATGCAATCTTTTATTCAAACAAACATCGGAATCACTCATCATAATTCCAAAGGAATCCGCAACACCTCTAATTAATTCCTCATCCTTTTGTGAATCCAAAATCAAGAAATTCAAAAAAAACTTGATCACATCTTTGACCTTTTCATGGCCCCGCATAAGTAACCCTTTACCCATCCATGCTAATCCACCAAGGGCAAATCCGTCATTTTCGAAACTTGTCAAGTGACTAAATGCAATATCTATTTCTTCTTTTAATTCAATTTTGTTGAATAAAGACCCTAAAGCATGAGCTGATGAGGTGTGGCCATTAATGAGAGATCTCATGAGAAATTCCAATATTTTTTTTGGATTTTTTATGTTTGTTTTAGGGTGAAGGGCGATTATGACCGAATCAAATAATGAGATAATCCATTCGTCTTTGGGTTTGACCAGATTGGATTCGTTGACTTGAAAAGTCAAAGAAAGTATGTTGAAGGCTTTATCAAGGATCTTGCTTTGACTTTCTTCTGAACAATTTGCCACAGCATGTTTCATTGTGTTCATCGTTGTTTCTAGAAGTTTCTGATAAAAGAAATAGATTAGTTTTTCATATAAAATTATAAGCGAAATACAGAAAAAGGGGTTTAGTTTTTTGAAAAAATCATTAGGATAATTTGGAAAAAAACGAAACTTTTATGGTTTGATTGTAAACTATAAAGTATAAGTGGTTAAATCACAAGAAAGCTCATTTTTTTATTTATTTGTAATTTGCCCTAAAATTATCCAACATTATCTAAAAACTTGATTGCAAGATTTTTACAATGTGAACAAAAAAGACTCACTTTTTCCACGAGAGTGTCACAAACAAGTGTGCTATCTTCTATTTGATCCCAAATCTTTAATGCAAAATTCACAGCCACATCATCAGAATCTTTGACATTTTGAAACCTAGTAATTGCAAAATTGTTTCATGTTATTTTTTCAGAAAACATTCTAGAAACTACTATAAGAATGAAGAACATCATACCATGGAAGGATCTTTTCATCATAACATTCCAAAAGAATCATTGCATGTTCAATTGACTTTGAGTTTCCATCACTCTATAAGAAAAAAAAATCCATTAATATATAAAAAGAAACAACTCCCATTACTAAAAAGTACAATGCTATTTAACGAATTAAATACCCAAGATTTTTGTAAACTTGTGACAATAGCCTTGTTTAATTCTTCAACAATCTTCATCATGTATTTCAGATTAATCATGCCAATTTCGGATACTAATTTCACTTTGAGTGAAAAAGGCATTGTTAAATTATCTAAAGACAACAAATCCACTGTTTTTTTTACAACAATAACATCAAAACTTGGCATTTTCTCATGATCATGAGATTTTTCAATAAACGATCCGATTTCAATTAACGCGTTTAATACGCATCCCCAAAGAGACGTATTCTTGAAATTGAGAATAATAATTGAAATAAATTCTCCCAAAATATCCTCGAATGTTGACTTTGACACAGGCGAGAAATTTCCAGGAAACAAAGCCAATATCTTCAAACCCTTAACTGCAAAAGATTTAAAAGGGCATTTCAGGAAATAGTGAAATACTACACATACAAGCTGAAAGTAAATAATAATATAAAAAGAAATTACCCCCAAGTTGACTGTATACATCCTCGTTGCTTTCTTTCATACTTTTTACAAAGGAAAAAGTCAAAGAACTACAAAATCTTTGAAGAATGTCACACCATGTCTCGTTGTTATAATTTATTGAAAAAGTTTCATCATTTTTCATGACCAAATTTCTGCAGGCAGCTAATAATTCACCGCATATGTAAAGGTACCCGAAATTAGGGTTTTCAGAGAGAGAATTTTTCTCCAAACCGTTTACTAATTCGGAGAAAAAACTTTGAAATATTGCATTGCAAGAAGCAATTGAAGATGAGGTTGACACGTATAGAATCTGAACGATTGTTTTTAATCTATGCTTAATATCATCATGAATCTTGTAATTTGATAGGGATTTTAAGGTCATGTTAACATCTGCATCTTTGATGATCAAATTTACAAATTCGCCATTGTCTTGATGAATAAGGTTTTGTAGAAGAACGAGAGCTTCAGAGAGAATTTTATTAGAATCGGATTGTTCTGAAGTGAAAATTGCATCTTTTAATGATGACCAAAGAGGTTGAAAGTGTTGTAGCATGATTTTTGCTCCATATTTGATTGTGCAATGACTAAGATACTTCAAAGATTCAACCTGTGAACAAAAATGTTCTTTAAAGATTTGGAAAAAAATAAGATGGAATTAAAAAAAAAAAAGCAGCAGTTAGCTTTTACTAACCTTTGATGATGGAAGAGATGAAGAAAGTTTTTCAAGAAGTAATGGAATGGCAAACGGTTCAAATAGGGGCGTAGATGCAAAAGCCAGCTGGATTAAAGAAATAAGTTAAAAAAAAGGGAAAACAAAATTAAAAAATTTAGAAATATAAGAAAGTTAAATAGTAAACATAAATACCATTAATGCCCTTGAGAGTTCTTCCCTTTTTACATCATCCTCGCCTTTTGGCTATTAAGTGAAATGAAAAGAAGTGAAAATGAGACGATAAGTGTATATAATATATAGTTTATAAGATTTTAAAAAAGGACTCACATGTGTAAAGTGAATAGGGAAATAAGATCCCAAAATGTTAAAAAGATCTTCAGCATAACTTGCTAGTGAAGTAGATGAATCTGGATATAATTGTGCTAAAATTTCCACTAAATGAAATGTGAGTAATAAGCATTGTGGATCTTTTTCACCATCTATAGCTTCACAGATTACATAAACAAAGTCATCCCCCTACATAATTTAAAAAAAAATCAATATATTACAAAAGAATAGTTATGCTGTTATGTATGCATGAAAAAATAAATAAATAAAAGTTACCATTGTTAACACAGTGTCTGGATAACAATCTATAAGGCATTCTAGAATCTCAAAGCAAAGCTGCCAAAAAGTCAAACATAAGATAAAGTCAAACGTGAAACCACTTTAGAATAAAGATAACAGATTAATATTTGCAAAAAAAATGAATATTTATCACCTTCCTGTCGTGTTGACCTAATGATTGAACTTGTAGATTTTGCATGAATGATTGAGCAACTGCACTTGCATCAGTGTTGCTGATATCACCTTTTCTCCTCATTAGAGCCAAACAACCAACAAGTGCACCACGTAATGCTCGCCAATCTGACTGATATCGGAATTTATATCAACAAATTTAGTGTTTATATGTGTTTAAACATGTAGGTGTGTATATACATATTAAACTCACCAGTCTTTCTGCAAAAAATCCAATTAAGCTATGTATTGTTGCTGTCTCTAAAGGCTTTGATGAAATTCGTGTCAATAACTCTGCAAGAAGAAGGATACCTGAACAACAACAAGGTGGTATTAATCATGAGCTTAGTGAAGCAAAAATGGCATTATGTTGCAGTATAATACATTTAAATTCCACGAAAAAAAAAGGTAAAGAAACATTAGTAGGAAACTCAGTATGGAACACTTCGTGCATAAACAATTGAACCATCTTGAATTGGATACAATAAGAGATGAAAGAGTAAGTACCTCTAGCACGAATGATGTGGTCTGTAGTAGTTAAATACATCCCCAATTCTCTTACCTAAAAATTGAAAAGGAATGTGGTTTGATAATATCAATAGGGAAACAGCAAAAAAAAGAACAAATTGACAAAATTGAATGTAAGAAACAAACCAGAGATTCCAGAGTTATCATATCATTCATCAAGAGCTTTGCAATTGCATCTAAACTTTCATCCTGAAATCAATAATTAGCTTCACTGAGAACTCCGGCATAAGCCAATCAATCAATTAGCTCGGAAATTAGCGAGGAATCAAAAGTGTAGATGAAAGTTAACCTGCTGAGCCGGAGATTTAGACGACGACGAATCGACGTACGTTTCAATGTGCTTAACACAGTTAATCGTAGTTGAATCACCCATTGGCGGGTTGCGTTGTAGCAAAGTGCAACGGCTATTGTTCAAGGGTTTTTAAGGGTTTTGCCGATTCAAGAACTTGTTGATGGGGGGATTTTGACACGTAAGCCGCGAAAAAGCAAGCAGTCTATTTTACACCTTTGTCGCGTTGACCGTACTCTTTTCTTTTAGACAAAACTGCAAATTTGATCTCCATGATCTGTCAAAAACTATGGTTTAGGTTTAAATAGTTTCCCACTTGCATGAGAAGTCCAAAACGAGAACCTTCCCGTGTTTTTGGTTCCTGTCAGACTTAAAAAGACTAATTTACCCTTTTAATTTCTTTTTTCATTTTTTTAATACATGTTTTAATATTTTTTTGTTTAAAATTAAAGGAAATGCACCCACCCACCCCCACCCATTTCCACAACCTCTCTCTCTCTCTCTCCCCTGTGTCGTTTTCTTCACAAGCCTCCCCTTTCTAATGAAAAAAACCCACCTGCTACAAATCTCACCCTCAAGATCAACATAATACCGGTGGGAAGATTCGAAGTCGACGAAGCAGATGAAGGACACACACAAATCGGTGATTTCTGCTTCATTCATACACAAACCAGTGGGAAGATTTAAAGAAAAACTGTCAATTTTAAACATACACACACATATTCAGATCAATTCAAATAAGTAAAACACAATTTTATTTGAAATACACACATACTGAAACACATTCGATTTGAAACACAACGTTAATTTTATCTCATGGGTTTGAGATTTTTCAGAAAAGAAAGAAGGGTGGACGAGGATGGAAGGGCAGCAGCAAACCGCTGTTGTTGGCGTCGGAATTCAGGTGGTCGGAGGCAGTAGAAAAGAAGACAGCGAGAGAGAGAGAGAGAGAGAGAGAGAGAGAGAGAGAGAGACGGAGATAGTTCCTCACATGTGTTTGTCCTGGATCCCTCTTTCTGAACCTCCAACGGTTTGCCCTGGATCCCTCTTTCTGAACCTCCGACGGTTTTCAATCTTGTGTGGATGTCGTGTTTGTGTTTAATCGACAGAGGATATGTGGGTTTCACATCATCGTGTTCGGGTCCAGGTTCTGGGCGGCTCATATAGAAACATATCGTACAAAAACCTCCCTTGCGTCGTCAGCATCGCGACATACATAGACCGAGCCGACGAAGCCGGCAAGTTAGGGGTAACCAGCTCGGTTTCTCGTCACCTACCGGCTCACCGAACTTGCGGACATCGTTCGTCAATAAACCCTGTAAGAACTTGATTGTCAGGGCCTCTGAACCGAACAACGAATCGGGTTTTGAGGAGAGAAGCCATTGGACCAACATCGTCAAGATGGAATTTTTGAGATGATAAGTGATTGATTTTGAAAATGGGTCTTATAAATTGAATTGAGAGTTTGGAAAACTTCATTCTTTTTCTGGTGTTTAGTCTGGTTCGACAATTTTACCGACTGCGTGTTTGTGTAGATGCCGAGTTTGTGTTTAATGGATTTTAGATATTGTGTGGGTTTTAATCGAGAGAAAGGGGGACGGGTAATGGATATGGTGGGTGGGGTTTATTAATTTTTAATTAAAATGTACTTCTAAAATATTTAAAAAAAAAAGAAAAAAGAAATTAAAAGGGTAATTTAGTCTTTTCAAGTGGGTCAGGGACCAAAACGGGAAGTTTCTCATTTTGGACTTTCCATGCAAGTGAGAAACTTTTTGGACCAAACTCACAGTTTTGACAAACCATAGGGACCAATTTTGCAGTTTTGTCTTTCTTTTAAGTTGTCAAGTAAAAACTAAAAGAATCCATGTATAGCTTATTAGAGCTTAATATGATGATGCGAGAAGTTTATTTTACTTATAAATAATTTTGAGCAAAAATGTTTATTAGCTTATGATTTTTTTAAAAAAACAGTTTTTAAAAAAGTGTTTGGATAAATTTATATTGTGGAAAAAATTGATAAGTTGATAAGGAGATTTAAAAAATATTTGACTTGGCTTTTTATATATGTAAAATGAAATTTTTTCATATTCACATCTATTTATCATTTTTACAAATAATAAAGTCATATTACAAAAGTAAATTCGATAAAAACACAACTCTTAACAATAATCAGATTCACATTCTCAAAGAAAATTCATCAGATTCACTGAATTGAACCGAAACCTGAATTGTATAGGAACCGAATTCATCGGTTTGGTTATTGGTTCTTTGAATTTTTATTTTTTGGTTTTGATTTTTCAGTTGTGGATCAGTTTGGTCTGGTTTCAATTTCAAAATTGATTTTATCCCTAAATACATAGGAAATTAAGCATATAATCGAATCAAATCGGAACCGTATAGGACCCAAATATGTAAGTCGGTTCAGTTCTCGGTTCCTTGAATTCCTTGAATTTTCATTTTATGGTTTCAGTTTTCTTGATTCCGGATGGTTTGGCCCAGTACCCAATTCCGGGACCGATTTCCCAAATACAAAGGAAATTAAACATAGAATCAAACCAACCCGGAACCGAAACCGTATAGGAACCGAATATATAAATTTGTTTAGTTATCGGTTAATTGAATTCCTCTTTTTCGGTTTCGAATCAATTTGGTCCGGTTTCAAAACCGATCTCACCCCAACTCTGTAAATGTCGTGTAGATGGAGTCCATCATTTAAGATCATAATTATCTATAATTTATCAATTTGAACATACAATTATATAAATTAATGTTATAAGTTTATAACAAATAAATTTATGAAATTAATGTTATAAGTTTATAAAACAATAAAAAGTTATTCTCATATTGATGTGATGTGTATTCATTAGATCATAATTGTAAAAATATTCGGATAATTGTAAAAATAATATTCCAACAAATTTTTTCTTATTTTAACCATCGGATGAGTATAAACTATATTTAGAAGCCACCCATTTGAGTCTGTGGTCTACACATATCACACAATTAGATAAAAAGACTTTAGCACGTTAGTGTTGCTTTTCAACTTTAGTTTATGTGTTGCAGCATTGACATGCAGCCTTTTACACATACAAAGGGTGAAAGGGGATCATGTGCAATTCACTCAACATGTTAAATCGTAGGTAATTTATAAAACAAGTATACAATTATAAAATCACACCCCATTTAATAATATAATTATTGATTATTATGGTTTAGTTTACTACTCTACATAACATAGGCCCACAAATATCGGCAAATTATTAAACCGTGTTAATGATTAATGTCTTTTGGTACAAAGCAAGTTGCAACATTGTATTTGTCTAAGTTGCAATCTATACAAAACAATAGTTTTAAGTAGACTTTGCTAAAGGTAGCCCAACAAGCCAACCAACCCGAATCTAGCTCAATAAATAGCAAGTTATGTTGAGGTTCTCAGACTATCTATATTTGACATATTTGATTAAAAGAGTTTGGTTGGTGTTAAAATTTTGAATCTATTTCAATCCGTCAATCCGTATAAAAACTATATTTATATTTAGTAAATATTATAATTCCTAATGTTAGACATGTCTATGTTATTTGAACACTTGTGTATTTCAAACATGAAAAATATTATTTTAATAATGATAGGAGTATGTAACATACTAGTTGTGAGACTCGTGTATTACACGTGTTGATTTAAAGAAAATATTAAATAAGAACATCCAAACATCAAGCATTGTACTAACTTAAAGTAAATAGCATACTATCTTAAAAATAAACAAAAACACACAAAATTGAGAATATAGAATTGTAATAGAAATATATAAAAGTAGAATGCTATAATGCACAAATAAATTGAAGTACATTGCTATATCTTGCAATTAGTGCTTAAAAAAAATCTCGATTTACCATTGGGAAAATACAAAAATACCTAACATATATTCACAATTGCAATTTGATTTTTGAAATCGTAAGACGAAATTTGGGGTTAAATATTTAATTGACAGTTTCGTATTAATAAAAGCGTAATTAGGGGAGATAGAATTGTAACGGTCAATTGTAACTGATGCGAACTCGGCTCCGAGGGTCGGGTCTTGGTGTTGGATCTGGATCGTGGATCTGGTGTGGTGCCGTCAGCTGGTTCCCGACTTGGTTCCTAGCTGCCATCAGAGAACAAAACCGTTAGAACCGCTCCAGGGCGTGAGCCCCGGGAGACGGCTCCGACGATCAAGTTAGTGTGGTGAACGATGAGAGATGATCTCTCCTGGCCAGAGAGAATCATCCTTCTGTGTAGAGGGGAGAAGTGGAGGCTGATCACTTAGGGAATTAGGGTTCCCTCATGTTCTATTTATAGGGAACAATTAGGTCAGGCCTTGGGCCAGCCCAACTCAGGCCTAGCTAGCCGGTAGCACTGCTGGGCCGGCTGACAGGCAAAGCAGCCCAGCGCTGGAAGGCAGTCCACGCCGGAAAGTCCACGCTGGAAAGTCCACACTGGAAAGTCCACGCTGGAAAGTCCAGGCTGGAAAGTAGTAGGTCGGCCGGCGGACCTATACTATCAAGTCCCCTTAGTCTGATGTGATTGGTTTGCGACCGATCGCATTAGACTGGATACAGTTTTATTGATCATACGCTGTCAAGTCCCCTAGTCCAATGTGGTTGGTTTACGACCAATCGCATTGGACTGGACATAGTAAATGTGCATCAATATTCAAAATGAACGACCAAACCTCGCCTATGGGAGCCGTAGTATGTTGTAGTAGATTTCAAGGTAGACTTGGATCTACACAACGTGAGGCTAGCTTGATAATGTTTTCTTGCATCGTCGAATTATGATTCGGTCGATATGACGCAGCATGGTTATTGCCACAGCTGTGTACTGTGACGGTCATGCAACATGGAAGTGGTGTGATAATGCCGCAAGGCGACTATATGATGTAGCAGCGAAGTTACTGTAATCATTATATGGAGGGATTGTTGTAACGTTCCCGTTATGTCTTGGTGAAGTATCGCCAATAATCATCTACATAGCCTTCTTTTCATGAGTTTTGCGAATAGTCTCAATAATGTTTTGTATAAGCAATACTAAGGCTGTTTCCCCTAGTCTAATGCGGGTAGCTGATAGGTATCCGTGTCAGACTAAAGCGAATAGAGGAAAGCTGTAATATTGTTGGCCTGATTGTTGTTTTAATGATGTCGTTGCCGCCATAGTGAGCAGTAAGGGCTGCTGTTCGGATGAATAAGGAGCAAAGTTACCCCCGGATAATGAGCAGCGAGGCCATCCGGATAATAAGCAGCAAGGCTGCCTCCCGGATGATGAGCAGAGAGGCCATCCGGATAATAAGCAGCAAGACTGCCTCCCGGATAATGACAGCGAGGCCATCCGGATAATAAGCAGCAAGGCTGCCTCCCGGATGATGAGCAGAGAGGCCATCCGGATAATAAGCAGCAAGGCTGCCTCCCGGATGATGAGCAGAGAGGCCATCCGGATAATAAGCAGCAAGACTGCCTCCCGGATAATGAGCAGAGAGGCCATCCGGATAATAAGCAGCAAGACTGCCTCCCGGATAATGAGCAGAGAGTCCACGCTGGAAAGTCCAGACTGGAAAGTAGTAGGTCGGCCGGCGGACCTATACTATCAGTAACCAATCATTAAAGATTAGTAATGAACAAAGTATTTTATTTTATTTAAGAAATTCAAAATCATGAGAAAATGACATGTGGCCAAATGAGTATGGTGATGACATGTGACATTGAGTTACTTATTTATTAGGATATGATATGATTTAGTAAGTTACAAGTTTTTATGTATTTACTTTTTCTTTTTCTTTTTGAAATTTCAACGGGTCAATCCGAGTTTAACCAATTTATTAAACACGAAAAAAATAAACGGACCAGTCTGATTACAACCAATTTATTAAACAAGTTAGGTTGGATTGAGAATTCTAAACCCGTTTACTTAAGCAGGTTGGATTACTTTTGACATTTTCAACCTATTTATCAACCCAAAAATGACCCATCGACACCCCTACACTTTTAAGAACAACATATTCCTTATGAACTTAAGAATTAAATGGCAAACGATTAAATTTTCTATTAACCAGACAGTTTGTGCATCTTATACATGTCCTTAATTTTTTTTTTTTTTTTTTTTTTATAAAAGGAACATGAAAAAAGAAAATGTTATCATGAACATCGATGACCAAAAATTGCAAGAATACATATTTCCTGTTTTTCTAAGCTTTCAATTAGTCATCAGAACAGACCTCTTCCAACAACTCCATAAACCCTTTATTATTAGCAGTCTTTCCATTAACACATGATGCTTTAAAACCAAATTCATGGCCGCCAGTTGCTGCTTCAAATCTCATCCACAATTCTTTCTTTAAAGTGTTTTCACCAGCACGCTTTCCTCGTACAATAGTTGTCTCAACATCCTTACACATTGGCGTGCTATCAATAACCACTAATAAATAAACAAACACAGAAATCCAAGTCAACAAAAAAAAAAGATTTTTATAAATCAATAAATTTCTGATGAAAGGTTTTGTTGAATTAGTACCTTGATTTTGAGGCTTTTTCAAGTTTATATCAACATCTTTGATCACAACATGATCATCACTAGGCTCCAAAAGTACACAAGTTTTGGGTGGTGAAATACACCAATTTGGTGATTCTTCAACCGCTTTTCTCACATTTCCCATTTTATTCCCAATTTTAATTCCAAAAAGCTCCGGGTATTTCATACCCAAATGTCCAAAACTACTAGAAGCTTCTTCACCACCAATAATTGACGCTTTTGTCCCTCCCTCATTGTTGCAACATTCAGAAGCAGGTTCAAGTAATATACAAGACTTTGGTGGTGACATTTTTAAGTAAGGAGTAGAAACAATGATGGAAGTATTATTATTATTATTATTATTATTACCCGTCTTTACCAACTTTTCAGGTGATAAAAATTCATTCTCCAAACTGGGTTTTGTATTGGTTATGTTCTTGAACACTGATTTAGAAGATTTCTTTAGTTTTGATGAAAATGCTGAAGGTTTAGGTAAAGGTGTTAGCATGAAAAGGTTTTTACCACCTTCTTGTGTACAGTCAGCATGCCAAGATACAAGAGGTGATGGAGAGACCATGAAATCAAGTTTGTATGTTTCTGGGTTTTCAAGAGGTTTGTTTTTGTCTTCATTTTTGGAAGGAGATATCTTCTTGGAGACTGTATTTTGGGTTGAAAGAAGTTTCTGGAATCTTGAAATCCATGGCTGTATTTGGGAGATCAATGCAAGATGTCAGGATCATAGTCATCATACATGATAGGAATGTGACATGTAATGAATAGTGAAAACATTGGGTGTATTTACCTTTAATGAAGTTTGCATTTGGTTTAATACGTTAGCAAAAGATTCGATTTCTTTCTTGTTGCTTACTTTTTGTTCTAATGATTGTACCACAAGTTGATCAATCTGCAAATAAGTTTGATTCATTCATAAGTTCAGTAAAAGGATTGAGAGTGTCATGAACAATGAAAATCAAGAACAATAGATTGTTCCATGTGAATTTTTCTTCTAACTTACAAAGGTGGATTTCATCTTTGTTCCATAATGTCAAGTGAAAAGGATAAAGTGCACTACTAACTTACAGGACTCACAAAAAGTTGGTGTTAAAATTAGAATCAAAATCAAAATTGTAATCCTTTTGTTCAGGAACTCCCTTTTCAAGCAAGAAGAATATGGTCTATCTCACATAATCACAATCGAATCTATTTTAAGTTTCATCCAAGTGCTGACCAGATCTCCTTAAGTTTATCAGTCACATAACAATGTTCATCTATGATTCTACAATTCTACTGTTACTCTGTTAGTTGAGACCAAATGAAGGCGGATAGAACTAGAACACAATAAACTATCTCGTAAATGTGAAGACTATAAAACCTAAATCGAGAGACAAGAACAGCCCAAATTTCGAACAGGAACAAATACAATTGGTAAAAACGTTGATTCGATTACCTAGGAAGTTCTTACGAGTATAACTGTATACTCCATATTCTCAAAATTTCTCCCTAAGAAAAATTTACCTGGTGAATGAGGACGGATAGATCGGAGTGAACGAGGAGAAGTCGATCGAGCGGGTCTCGGCATTCGCCGGCGCCGCAAGTCGTAACCGGATCTTGTTGTTGGGTATGAGGGTTAGATTTCTTCATTACGGTATTACTAACGGAAGGTTTGAAACCGCCATTCGAGACGTCTCTGAGAGGCTTCCTCTTTGATCTGAAATTGGATTTCACGTCGGCGATTTTCGGCATTGTTCTCAGGTCTCACCTCTGGTCCTAACGGTAACTTGAGCGACTCCCTCTTCCCTGTTATTTTCGACTTTTCAAATCTTGGGATTTTGGCGTTTGATTTGTGTGGAGAACGGAGCTTGCCCACATTTACTAAATTTATATTCAATTTTATTTTAGGTTAACATTATAAATGAGCGGGTAGGACCATATACCGATTCCGTATTGGAACCGTACCTATCATATACTGTTTATATTTTACATGGTCTAGGATCGATATTTGAAATTGAAGAAATTCGAAAATCAGTACAACTGGTCCGATATAAAGAAAAATATTGAAAATCTCGAATGACAGTACCGTATAGTATCTTGATATACATTTCTTATACTTACGTACTTGCAATCATTAGATTATAAACAAATAAATATTGGTCACATTAACAAACATTATCTCAAAAGACCCGTCGAATATCAAATAAAGCAATTGTTGGATATTAACTATTTGCAAAATGAAAATATTTTTTTGTCAATAATTGCAATAGTATATATTTTTTTCATTATCGCAAAAGCAATTCCAACATTTTCAATGTTTTTATTCATTATCAATGTTACAATCATACTCGTATTATCGAAGGAAGTTTAAGATTTTGATATATATAACAACTCATCTAACATGAAATCATGGACAAAATAACAATACCGGAAAAAGATAGGTACCAATCGATTCAATCTAGTTTGTTTCTGAATGATTATGTTTAGAAATGTTTTAAAACAATACAGGTCTCAATCACACGACACACTAACTTTAACAAAACATACATCGAAAAAAGATGGTACCAACCGATTCAATCCGATTTGGCTATCGGTTTAGCAACAAAATATACCCGTCGAGCAAAAACGGTCCAAGCGGTACCAATACCGAATTTCTCGTATCAATCCTACTACCATACCGGTCCCATGTTTCCTAAACCGGTCCGGTAATCGGTACTGTCAAATGTGTCACAAAAAAGTATTGTATCAGCCGGTACGGTACAATTCAGTACCGGTCTAGTACCAAATAACACCCCTAGTTAACATACACACGTTTAAAATTATACTATTTTATTAAATTATGAAACATATATTTCGAATCATATAATGTAATAAATATTTATTTTATTAAATACAAAATAATTTTTTGAATCATTTAATGAAATGTCGTAGGTGTTAAATCGTTTATAACAAGCCATACACACACCAACCTTGAGATATTATGGCAGGAGTGAGGGTGGTGTGGGTTAGTGCAATTTTAAGCTTAAACCACACTGGAAACGTATAGATCAGTTTTTATATTGTTAAAACTACATCGTTCAGTTTTGATATTTGGTACGGCTTGCAGTTTTAAGTACGGTTTGATTTTTATGTGGTTCAGTTTGATTTGTAAACCGCGATAGTTATGATGTGGTTCTTACATTGGGTTGGTTTTAAAAATTGCAAAACTGATGGATTATAATAATATTTCTTTGGGCTTATAATAAACCAAACACAAATATAAAACGATTT
Organism: Cichorium intybus; assembly: GCA_023525715.1. Classification (NCBI taxonomy): domain Eukaryota; kingdom Viridiplantae; phylum Streptophyta; class Magnoliopsida; order Asterales; family Asteraceae; genus Cichorium; species Cichorium intybus. The sequence continues at coordinate 58,243,472 of CM042011.1, forward strand.
TGTAGCGAGTTAGTTGCTAAATTACTAAAAAATATCAAAACTATGGCTAAAACATATTTAAGAATATTTAATAAAATATTTATGTGGCAAAAAATACATATAAGTTTTGAAATCAAATCTCCATCTATGTCAATGACTTATATTGTTGATAAATTTAAAAATACCGCATTAAAAAAAACTATATCATGTTATCGAGATAAAACTTATTTTTGCTAACCAAAAACTCGATATTAGAGGTTATATTTTCAAAGGATGCATGAAATCATATTTTTTTTATTAAAAGTAAAAAATAATTAAATAAAAAAGTATTACAACGGATATAATTAAATGAACAATAGTGTCCTTATTAGATAAATACCTTTTTGAAATATCACAAATTTTCAAAATTTTTTATTAGTAGTTTCTCTCATAAGTATGTACAATTTGAAAAAGACATTCTATACTATACTATCTATAACATTATAATAATAATAAATATTTTTTAAAAGTCTTTTGTAAATTTTAATTATAACAAGTAGTTTAACATTAATTAACAATAAAAGTAATTAATAGTATTATAAAATTATAATTCACATATATATTAAAGAATTGTCATTGTTGAGATTAAAAGACGGTTAAATAACTAAATTTCAAATTAATTAGTTATAATAATAGTTAAAAGTAACACTAATCGAGAATTATACATAATTTTTCCATGCATAAGCCGTGGGTAAATGTCATTGGATAATATTGTTCAAAATAGTTGTAATTTTATATATCAATTTAGTGTAAGAAATATTGTTTTATAGTTAATGTTAATGACATTATCATTTTTATATTTGTTACAATTTTTATTATATAGTTTTAACCAACACAACGCATGGGTATTCGTCTAATATATATATATATATATATATATATATATATATATATATATATATATATATATATATATATATATATATATATATATATATATATATATATATATATATATATATATATATATATATATATAGAGTCAGGATCATTTGAGAACTCATATATTCATGAGAACTTAAGAACTCCTAGAGTAGAATTTGTTTTTTTTTTTCAAAAAAAATGAATTAATGCATTAAGTTGCTTATATTTAAGACTTTTCGTCAAAAAAATTGAAAAAAATGTGCAAATATATGTGTATTTTTTTTACAAATGTGCATATGTGCACATGTGCACCTTCAAATTTTTTTAAAGTTTTCTTTAACAAAAAGTCTTAAATATAAGCGACTTAGTGTATTAAGTAATTTTTTTTGAAAAATAAAAATTATAGTGTTCAGTTATGAACATTTGAGTTTTGGTCTTAATATCTATCCATGTTCAGTTATGAACATTTGACTTTTTGTATAACTGTATAAATATTCATCCATGTTCAGTTATGAACATTGGAGTTTTTGTATAAATGTTAATCCATGTTCAGTTATGAACACATGCTCACAAGTAACTAATTTTCGAGTTTTTGTATAAATGTTCATCGATGAATATATACTTGATATTTATGTCTGATCATAACACTCATACTTGTTCAATTATGAATATTTATAAACATGACTAATTCATATATATACATGATCAAACACGTATTTTGAAAGTAGAATGACCAAATATCTAAATATATGTAATGCTCACAAATGAACATATATGTATGTTCAGAAATGAACGTATACGTATGTTCAGAAATGATTTACAATTTAACAAGCTATTTGTTGTTCTTTGCATCGGTGGGAGGTCAAACATTGTTGATGATCAACCAAAATATGTTAGACCGTTTATTAAGAACTACGATTTACAATTTACAATTTACGAATTCGATAACTTTTTTTGACTTATTAAATTTGGTGAAAAGAAAAGCATGTTTGGTTGATAAATCAGATTTTACTTTGTCTTTCCAACATCCAGAGTTTTATGTTATCAACGTAGTTGATGATGGGGTTATTGCCACATGATTATAGTCATTTTGAGTGTTTAATATTGTAACACCCCAATTTCACACAAATTTTTTTTTTCACTAAGATTTTACAATACCAAATATCTAATTATACATACGGGGCATTACTCTTTCGTATCATTACCACAATTTAAACAGCTCATACTTTACACAACGAAAGCTACCGTCCCACACTTGACTCTTCTAATTCCTTGTTTGATCACCTGAGTACATAGCATTTTTTAAAAAAATACGTAAGACATACGTCTCGTGAGTAATACGGGTTTTAGACCCAAAACAGTTTTCCTTATTTCAACCATTCCAAATTTTCATATTATTCAATTTCCTATGAGCGCACCCATAGGTATTCCTTTTTTCATTTATGAGCACATTCCTACGAGCGCACCCGTAGGCTTTATACGAGACGCACCCGTATAACTCCTCCCCCAACAGCATGAAATGAATTCATCCATCAAGGTACCAATTAGACAACTACTTCGCGACGGAAGGTACCATCCCAGTAGTGTCTTTTGACCACCCCTACCGCAGCAGGCCGTGATCTTTATCCGGATACTTCTCAACTCATCAACAGGGCTCAATCACTTTATTACTTTCTTGTATTTCTCATTTATCTTTTGTATACATTATACTTACTATTTCATAGGATCATTTCCAATTTCACAAAACCATTTCCAGTTCCATAAAACCATTTTCATTTTCATTAAATCATTTCAATTTCCATAAAACCATTTTGACTCCCAAAACGTTGTATATAAAATTCATTTCTTTGTATAAAACCCATTTTTGCTATGTACTCAAAAATCCACATACTACTCACCTTGGCTAGTTAGAGAAGTCTAACTATAATTACACCCTTCCTTGTCCCTTCCATTCATTGCCCTTTTACTTCTTAAGTACCTAAGAAGTTTATTCACACTTTATTAATAACATGTTATACTTTATCGTTCATGTTAACCGACTCTATAACTCCTTAGAGTCCTTATTATACCAATATGGGTCATAACAGGTCTATAACTTTTAAATGACCCACTTTAAATAAACCGTATATTATACGTATTTTACTACAGTACCCTCAGGAGGTCGTATTTTCATTCCGACAATTTTCCATGAAGTTTTGGACCATAAGGGACCTATGTTCAAAATTTGAGATCAAATGGACAAGTTTTGAACCAAATCTCAAAATCAAGTTGCACTTGGCAGGAGACTCAATGCATTTCTGCATCGCCGCCTCGCGTCGCGACGGGGACCCTGGTCGCGTCGCGACTGCTGCTGGTACAGACCAGTGAGTTAGATTTTTATGCTACAAATTCCCATTTTCTCATATTAAGTCCTTAATACACGACTTAATCACTAGGGTTTGTTCCAAGACCAAAACCATTCATTTACTTCAGGTTTTTAACCATAGAAATCATAAATTTCAATTATTTTCCAAACATTCCGTTTTTTGCATTTTTGATTCAAAAACCAAAATTATCCAATATTAAGCACTTTTACTGATTTATTTCAACAATTACCACATATGGAACTTATCAAAACTCCTTAGAATCAATTTGATCATGTAAACTTGAATTCTAAGGTTCTTGAACAAGATTCCAATTTTTCAACAATAGCAACATACTTTGATGATTTTGAGATATGTTCTTTATACACAACTTAATTGTTTTAGACTTATTCCATGACTAAAACCCACCATTCAGACATGTTTTTAAACCATGGAATCACTGATTCCATTCAAATTCATGAAAATCTCATTTTTAAGGTGTTGATCCCAAAAACTGAAATTACTTCAATTTAACAATTAGAAACCATTAACTACTTCTATTAAGACATATTGAACTCATTAAAACCCTTTAAATCAACTGGGTCATATAAACCCGTGATTTAGGGTTCTTGAGCCAAAAACCCAATTTTTCCCAATTTCAACCAATCCTTTGATTTAAACATGTTTTTCTTAGTTCATAAGACGTGTATAATATTAGAAATCATTAAAACCATATGAACTCCAATTGAAATTTCAGTTTCCAACTTATCCCGTGAAGAACACACGAGGAGCTAGGTTGGAAAAATTGAAATACTAACCTTATTTGAGCTTGAATCCTTCAATTCCTAACAATTTGTATCATATTTCCGCTTCCAATCTTCAAGAACCCACCAAACCCGTGTCCTCTAGCCTTCTCCAGAAACTTCTCCCGTGTTCTAAGAACTGGGAGATGATTTCCTCCCTTTTATACCTAGCAATTTTACATTATGGCCCCCTCTAGTTCCATTTTTCCCAAAATGGCACAAAATTCATTTTTATAACATTATAAGTTTTGTTTTCTTTCATTTTGACACCAATATTATATTTTCTTTACATAAAAGTCATTTGTGTGCCAAATGACCATTTTGCCCTTTCTGGCAATTTTACTATTACGCCTCCGTTCAAACCCAACTTTTCATATGTTCATTTTATGACTTTTACCAAAATTTTCAGGTTCTTACACTCTCCCCTCCTTAAGAGGATTCCGTCCCCGGAATCTTTTCGGCTTTTGCATAGTACAATTATCTTTTCTTTAATTACACTTTTTATCTTTGAGGAATTACCCCTTTTACTTCCTCAACTTTTTTAATCTTTTATTTAAGGTGCGTAACTTTCTGAATAGTTTTCAGGCATTTGTGCCTTAAAGATTATCCCCCTTCTAATCTTTCTTCTTATAATAGGTATATTCATCCGAATATCCTTTTAGTAATTTACATTTTACACTTAACCAAAATACATTTTTGGTTATTTTACCCTCTTTTCCTTGTAATATTCAGAATTCTTATCCTAACATATGTAATACTTTTATAAATGACCAGAATACCCTTTTAGTCATTTTATCCATTTTCTCAACTTTTAGTCGCTCACTCGTACTTCATACTCTGTGTTTTAATTACATTCGTTTTTACCTCGTTTCATTCATATGCACATCTCTTAGTGAAACTTATTTTACAAAGTAGTTTCATACTTTCATACTTTTATCAAAAATAACAGTCTACTTTGTAATTCTTCTCACATCGTTACCAAAAACACATAAGATTATACTAATCATATTCTTTACATGTATAACTTTTCCAAATACGATTAAACATAATTGGTATTTATACAAAATTCATAAATACACTAAATCTTTTCTTGTAAAATTTTGTCCCTTAGTGGACATTTTACTTAAGCAAATTTGTTTTACAACACCTCCTCTTTCTTTTCACTCTTTACTTATAATATTACTCATTTATTTTCACTCTCTTCTTTTTCTCATTCCTCTACTCATTCATTATTACATAGATATTTTGTTACTATTTCTTCTTTTCAGAAGTTTTACAACTTCTTATCTTTTATATATTTTATTCTTTAAATCTTTTAAACTTCAAGTTTGTTCTTCTTTTTCTCTACTAACAACCTCCGGTTCATTACCATTTATAAGGTAAGTATTCTCTTTCTTTCGTTACTCTTTACATCCTCACTTTTCTGTTTGGGACATAATTTATCGAAACAGTACACCTCACATGAGAAGTTACATATCTCACTCCAGAAAAGTCAAAATGACATACCGCTTTTTGTTTTAGAAACTAGACATCCGTAGGTTTCTTTCTATGTATGATAGATACTTTTTAGCCTAGTAGATTTGTACCATTTTACTGTAGGAGTTGATCTATTGTTGCTGTCAAACTTCATTACTCTTACTTTCATTACCTTTACTATGTAATTATAGGATTTATTTAACTTTATACTATCGTTCATACATCCTCATCATTTTGTTATCTTCCTCCTTTTATATTTCTCATGGGTTATTCCCATGAATACTTATCTTGTATCTCGTGGTACTCATAGTATCTTTGTATTTTGATTTATTAATAATTCAAACGTTACTCCCATTCTTATTTCATGATTTATGAAATCTCAATTTTGCGTGCCTCTTACTCGTTCCCTGTACATTATATGCATTACTTTTTCAATTACTTACCCTATATCGCTCTTTACTTGTATCATTTTCACATTTTGACATATGAGTAACCAATATACTTCTTTCATCCTCCTTTAATATTTATAAGACTTCGGTCTCACTTACTCATTACACTTACTAATATAACCACATCTTTTTTCATGTTTCAGCTTTCTTACAATACTTTTATAAATAAACTTTTCATCTTTTTAGGTACTCTGTGTACCATTCTCATGATATTACTTAGGTTTTAGTACTTGCTTGTCGTTCTTATTTCTCACACTAGTGCTTAGTTTAACACTTTATCTTCTACTCATTTGTTCTCCACCGCCCCTTCAATTGGTTACCATAATTGATTCAATTTTTTAAACGACTTATACCATCTCATACATTTTGTGTACGACAATTCATCTTTTCATACATTTTTCTTTCTCATTACTCCAATACATCATAATATATATATTTTTTTATAAATTTTTTTTTTCTGACTTGTCAATTACGTACCCATCCCATCATTCTTTCATAATCATATAGATTAATACCATGTTTTCCATAGACAGTAAAACTTTATATCTCATAAATTTCTTTTTTTTTTACTTACTAACTTCTTGCATCTGCTTTTAGTTTTCTCGAAATTACCATTTCCCCCCTTCTTTCTTATTTACCAGGAAGGAATTTAACCAACACAATTCTTGATAATACTTATTTCTCGCTTCTCACATTTAATTCTTTTAATACTTTCACATGTAATTCAGGTTTTACCTTTTTATCATTTACTACTTTATACTTATTATGGCTAATGCCAAAAACTTGTCTTTCTTACTACCCAAATACACCATTTTACCATTTGATTAGGAAAACTTACATTACCAATTTAAGTATTTACTTCCTTTCCTCATTGTACTCTTTTAGCATTCATTATTTTCGTGTTTATATAATATGACCCTTCTTTCATAGATATTAAACTTTTGTATCCCATACCTTTTCTATACATTTTCTAGGCCTTAAGCCCAAATTTATTTCATCATATCTTTTACCGTCATTTTCTATGTGTTATAAGGCTATATGCCCAACACATTACATTATCTTTTCGTTTATACCTCATTCCTTTATACGCTTTATTTCTACATATATTAAAGCTATACGCTTATTCATTCCTTTACAGTATTATATCTCGTATTCCATGTCATACTTTCTTCTTATGTATTTCATGATGATGAAATACTGATACCATATTTTTTTTTCCTATATCATTTATTCTCTTGTATTCTGAGGCTGTATGCCAAATACTTTATCCCATTCTTTCGCCTCTTAGTTTATAGTATTCTAATTAGGATACATATTTCATGTCCACCTTTACACTTATATATTATATAAGTTTCATACTTACTCATTCTTTCACACTCATACACGTATATATATACACTACATTGCATAAATACTGGCCATGCACTGACCGTTTTTTTCCACAATCATTAAATACTTTTACCTCTTATATTCATTCACATTCGGAAGTAGCAACTTCCTATCTGTTTATTATATTCCTTATTTTCATTCTTTTATCTTATCTTTAATTCTTTGCCTAGTACTTACTTAGGCATTCACTCTTATTCCTTACTTCATATTGATTATGACCTTTAGTCATGTTTCTTACATGCTTTTGGTTTTCCTCGGTTAACATAACCCGATAGACCCTTTTATTAGTCGTATTTCTTTTTATACTTCCTTCATTTGGTTGCGGACTTTAATTCCAAACAACCAATATCTTATCTTTAATTTCTCACCTACACCTGTTTAAGCATTCCATCTTTATTCTTCAATTCATGTTCTTATAATCACATTATAATACTGCAAGGTACTTAGGATATCATAATCCTTAACAATCTTTCATTTTTTTTTTCATTTCTTTCTCATTCGGGTATCTTACTTTATCATATTACCCATTATAGCACTATACTTATGACTTAGCTATTTGCTCCAACCATTAGATGTATTTACTTGTCATATTTCCTTCGGGTTTGGAAGTCACGACTTCCCATTTCTCAATTTTCTTTTTATTCCTTACCTAATACTTGGTTAAGTATTTTACTTTCATTTTATACTAACATGTTCGATCATAACTTTTAGTACACATACTTTAATTCCCTAGTTGTCCCTGGGAGACATATTATACTACCTCTCAATATTTATTCTTTACCCTTTCATACAGCCATTGGGTTTTATTGACATATATGTATTCAAATTCTTTTCCAATCTTTCTTTCTTTGGTCACCGTAGTGACACTACTTTTATCTTTATTCCATAATCACAATTCAGTTCCGTTAGACAACGGAATTTTCAACTATACATTTCTTTTATATTTATATTATATAACCCCATTTCTTCCATTACAAAATTCTCAATAGATTTATACATTCTTGTCATCTCTTTTATCGTCTTCTATCATACTTTCTCATGTTTATTACATATACTTTACAATATTCCACATAAGGGATAACGGTTATCACAACCGCATATTTGGATTTTCCCTACTACCTTTCACACACTCTTTATCTTATTTTCTAATTCTTTACGTTCATACTTTAGTATTTCCAATCATACTTGATTTTTATTACATAGGTATATCAACCCTATGTCACTCACACCTTCTACACACATCCTTTACAGATTCCCAAGATTCCCTTGTGGTTCCACCAAACTCAAATATATATCCTGTGATTATGATAGTACGGACCCATATTATTATAACCACCTATACATATTTGCTTCTGGTTTCACCACCAGGACTCATGTTCCACTGTTTCAGGTTTACCTCCTCTTACTTACAGTCTTATCTTTAGGCTGTATCTCTCTTAACCCCTACACAGTTTAAGTCTAGGTTCAAGTATTGACACCTAGTTCGCTTAAACTATGGCTCTGATACCAAATTGTAACACCCCAATTTCACACAATTTTTTTTTCACTAAGATTTTACAATACCAAATGTATAATTATACATACGGGGCATTACTCTTTCGTATCATTACCACAATTTAAACAACCCATGCTTTACACAACGAAAGCTACCGTCCCACACTTGACTCTTCTAATTCCTTGTTTGATCACCTGAGTACATAGCATTTTTAAAAAAAATACGTAAGACATACGTCTCGTGAGTAATACGGGTTTTAGACCCAAAACAGTTTTCCTTATTTCAACCATTCCAAATTTTCATATTATTCAATTTCCTATGAGCGCACCCATAGGTATTCCTTTTCATTTATGAGCACATTCCTACGAGCGTACCCGTAGGCTTTATACGAGACGCACCCGTATAACTCCTCCCCCAACAGCATGAAACGAATTCATCCATCAAGGTACCAATTAGACAACTACTTCGCGACGGAAGGTACCATCCCAGTAGTGTCTTTTGACCACCCCTACCGCAGCAGGCCGTGATCTTTATCCGGATACTTCTCAACTCATCAACAGGGCTCAATCACTTTATTACTTTCTTGTATTTCTCATTTATCTTTTGTATACATTATACTTACTATTTCATAGGATCATTTCCAATTTCACAAAACCATTTCCAGTTCCATAAAACCATTTTCATTTTCATTAAATCATTTCAATTTCCATAAAACTATTTTGACTCCCAAAACGTTGTATATAAAATTCATTTCTTTGTATAAAACCCATTTTTGCTATGTACTCAAAAATCCACATACTACTCACCTTGGCTAGTTAGAGAAGTCTAACTATAATTACACCCTTCCTTGTCCCTTCCATTCATTGCCCTTTTACTTCTTAAGTACCTAAGAAGTTTATTCACACTTTATTAATAACATGTTATACTTTATCGTTCATGTTAACCGACTCTATAACTCCTTAGAGTCCTTATTATACCAATATGGGTCATAACAGGTCTATAACTTTTAAATGACCCACTTTAAATAAACCGTACATTATACGTATTTTACTACAATACCCTCAGGAGGTCGTATTTTCATTCCGACAATTTTCCATGAAGTTTTGGACCATAAGGGACCTATGTTCAAAATTTGAGATCAAATGGACAAGTTTTGAACCAAATCTCAAAATCAAGTTGCACTTGGCAGGAGACTCAATGCATTTCTACATCGCCGCCTCGCGTCGCGACTGCTGCTGGTACAGACCAGTGAGTTAGATTTTTATGCTACAAATTCCCATTTTCTCATATTAAGTCCTTAATACACGACTTAATCACTAGGGTTTGTTCCAAGACCAAAACCATTCATTTACTTCAGGTTTTTAACCATAGAAATCATAAATTTCAATTATTTTCCAAACATTCCGTTTTTTGCATTTTTGATTCAAAAACCAAAATTATCCAATATTAAGCACTTTTACTGATTTATTTCAACAATTACCACATATGGAACTTATCAAAACTCCTTAGAATCAATTTGATCATGTAAACTTGAATTCTAAGGTTCTTGAACAAGATTCCAATTTTTCAACAATAGCAACATACTTTGATGATTTTGAGATATGTTCTTTATACACAACTTAATTGTTTTAGACTTATTCCATGACTAAAACCCACCATTCAGACATGTTTTTAAACCATGGAATCACTGATTCCATTCAAATTCATGAAAATCTCATTTTTAAGGTTTTGATCCCAAAAACTGAAATTACTTCAATTTAACAATTAGAAACCATTAACTACTTCTATTAAGACATATTGAACTCATTAAAACCCTTTAAATCAACTGGGTCATATAAACCCGTGATTTAGGGTTCTTGAGCCAAAAACCCAATTTTTCCCAATTTCAACCAATCCTTTGATTTAAACATGTTTTTCTTAGTTCATAAGACGTGTATAATATTAGGAATCATTAAAACCATATGAACTCCAACTGAAATTTCAGTTTCCAACTTATCCCGTGAAGAACACACGAGGAGCTGGGTTGGAAAAATTGAATTACTAACCTTATTTGAGCTTGAATCCTTCAATTCCTAACAATTTTTATCATATTTCCGCTTCCAATCTTCAAGAACCCACCAAACCCGTGTCCTCTAGCCTTCTCCAGAAACTTCTCCCGTGTTCTAAGAACTGGGAGATGATTTCCTCCCTTTTATACCTAGCAATTTTACATTATGGCCCCCTCTAGTTCCATTTTTCCCAAAATGGCACAAAATTCATTTTTATAACATTATAAGTTTTGTTTTCTTTCATTTTGACCCCAATATTATATTTTCTTTACATAAAAGTCATTTGTGTGCCAAATGACCATTTTGCCCTTTCTGACAATTTTACTATTACGCCTCCGTTCAAACCCAACTTTTCATATGTTCATTTTATGACTTTTACCAAAATTTTTAGGTTCTTACAAAGATGTTGTGCATTTGTATGTCATTGAAGGTGATGGAGAGACCATATATAGCGGGAAAAGGAAAGCCTCCAATGAGAATAGATCTAGCGGGTTCGAAAGGAATAATGTTACAAGTAATTACATCTCTTGTTATACTCAATATCATATCCATGTAGAATATGGTAACGTAGTCCATGAACCAATTTATTATCTTGAACCTACAGTTTTTAAGTATGTTGTTGAGGATTATTTATTATTAGATTTCTTAAATAGAAAACCGATATACAAGAATCTGATTTTTCTAGCCATAAACATTGTCGAAAGGTTGAATCTTTTATCTTCTATTCTTTTTTGGTTTTAGGGTATTTACCAAAACATAAGCCCACAATCAAACAAAATTCTAACGACCCATACGAAAGTCGGTTTAGGCCTATCGGAATATATAGTGGATTGGTAAAAACTTCGTTCTTAGGAATAACCTAATGCGATAGCGTGATATGACATAATAATTCATCGGCTTGAAGTGATACCATATCGATCCAACACCAAATTCCGAAGCCCGAAACATTTGTAAACGGGGTCCTTGCAACCTGGGTCTAACCTCCCATAGGTTGCTAGCAGAGCCTTTAAAATTAACCATAGTAGGAATATGTTTATTTCGGTGCTCAAACTTTTTTTAATAAATTTCGGAGGTGTTTGTGAATGTACAAGCAAGTGATGCACAAGTTACACATTAGCAACTTGCACTTTCACATATGGATATTCACCATCTATAATCGTATAAGTCTCTAATGCACGACTTGTGCATCGATAGCTTGTACTTTCTCAAATACAAATGACCACCTGTGGTTTTTGGTAAAAAAATACTCTTTAATGTCTACTATTTTAACACTATGATAAATAAGGCACAAAGACAACTACGAATATGAAAAAACATATTAAACTTACGTAGGTTGACAGGTATTCTTCAACACTTAGACCAGATAGGTAGAGATGATTTCATAGCTTGAAACCGTGAAAAATTAACCTAAACTGAAAATTTTCGACTATTTATACCTTCGGCCTATGAGTAAAATCGCAACCCAATATGTCGTCACGTCAGTGAAATCGCAGCTAGCACTTGCCATGTCAGCAAATTCGCAGTTGGCCCCTAGCCAGCTGCGATTTATATGGCTACTTTGGTCATTTCGTTAGTTTTTGGCAATTTATGGCAAACAGTGTTGCAGAAATCGGCCTTGGCGCCCGATTAATCGACGATTAATTGTTTGGCGGTCTTCAAGAGTTTACGATTAGGCCTAATTGGTCAGCTTGACGGTTTGCTGCAAAAATCGGTCAAATATCTGACTTGGCGGCCAATTAATCGGTCTTGGCGGTCATTTTTTCATTTTATTTATTTTTTAATTTATTATTTATATTTTAACTTTTAAATGACGACACAAACACTCTCTAATAACTAAAAAAACTGAAAAAATCAATATTAAATAATAAAAATAAACAAATGTATAATTTTTGATGTGTATCTCGGAATAAAATGAATCAAACTTTGTTATTTTGTTATATTTATATATATTTAAATTAATTCTTTTATAAATTAAGGTATCCGATTAATTCCCGACTAATCCGATTAATCTCTTAACCCACTTGACCACCAAGCTACTGTCAAACGATTTTTACAACATTGATGACAATTGCTTAAGAAATTTGGCTAAATTTGACATTTTCTCTTATTTTTATTAGTTTGGTTTATAAATGTAAACTACATTAAAATGATTAATAAATTAGTTTTATAATAATAAAACTTAACATATAAATAAATAAATTAGATATAATATTAGAAGAAAAAATAATTATGTTAAACATTAAAAGCGCATGGAGTAGTAGAAACTAGAGAAGGGGTACTAGCACCCGATTTTCGACTATTGTGTTACCAAAACCTTAGGGTAAAGCTATGCACCAACCGTCTAGCCTATATTTATATTTCTTAAAACGTCATTTTCTTCTATTTAATATTACAAACTAATTACAACTAGATGAATTTAATTATGACATTATATTAAATAACATATGTTAGAAAGACATCAATGTGATTTTATTAATATATTTTTCAACTTTATTTGATAGGATAATTTTAAAAGACAATTTTAATTAAATATAAAAATTATTTTTTATTATTGAGTTAAGAATTAAAAATACTCTTATTATATCACAAATTTTGCAGTATCTACTGCGAAATGGAATAATGGACTACGAAAATAGGTTCTGGATGTGAACATGTCCTAATCAACCTTGAGTGGTTCCTATATTCATGACAATGTCTTTCTTATGTATAAAATGTTTTATCCACTTTTGGTCATTATAATTGAGGTTGTTTGGCAGCATATGATTTATAATATCCGAAATTTTAAGATGTATGAATTTATAAGATGGTCTGAATGTTTAGGATCTGAATTTTTCATATGTTGTTTGGTTGGAAACTTTAGATTGTTGTGGTGAATGCTAAAAATGATCATTTTATCATTCTGTATTATTTTCCTGCTGTATTTAATATGAATAGGGTGGGAGATACGTAGGTGCGGGTGTGGTGTGGGATGTGGTGGTGGGTGTGGGGTGGAGTGAGTATAGGTGGTTGGGTTGGTGTGGTATGTGGCTGGGGTAGGTAAGGATGGATGTGGTATAGGTGAGGTAGGGGTGGCATCGGTGAGTGGGCGTGACGTGGGTGGGTAGGAGTGGGTGGTAGGGGTGAGGTGGGTAGGGTTAGTGTTGGTGGGGTGGGTGGGTTGGGGGAGGTGAGGGTGGGGTGGTGTAACGTTCGTTTCTGCATTGCGATTTTACTAGGTTGTGTCTTATGGAATATATATATATATATATATATATATATATATATATATATATATATATATATATATATATATATATATATATATATATATATATATATATATATATATATATATATATATATATACACACACACACTAGCGGTGTACCAGTGCAATGCGGCGGACACTAATGGTGGGGAGGGGGGGGGGGAGTGAGGCTGTTGAAGAGTTTCTTTCGTGGTACCTAGTTTTGGATAAGAAATTGGTTCGTAACTGGTGGTACCAAAACTGGAAACATATGATGGGGATCGGTTCCGATTCTTAAATTTTAGAATGGGATTCGTAGCGTGTGTAGCTCAGTGAATCGTTTTGTTTTTGTTGCTAGTTTTGGAAACATGTTTAGTTACAAACATCATGCAACACATTAATTGCGTTTCATAAACATGTTCAGGGAGGTATAGGCGGAGATTAATCAATGTTTAGGTGCAAGTGAAGCCCAGCCTAGCTGGGTGGATGCACCCGGGTTATATACCCATGTGGTGGGAGGTCTGGAGTTCGACTCCGACTAACCCCATGTGGGGGATTTTCCTGGAAGGCGAATTAGGTAGAGGGGAAAGACCTTTGCGCCTTAGGTAATCGCCAACCGCCCTGGGTTGCGGGGCTGATTACCCCCGGGTGAAACCATATATCTATTCGCTGGTTCCAAAAAAAAAATCAATGTTTAGGCGATGACCCTTAATTGTTCCCTATTACGAATAGTTCCCAACATTGATTAGTTTTCTTTCGGCATGGGTTTGGCAACTCATTTTGCTATGCGACTCACTTCGCTTTTTTAATATAAAACCATCACACATGGTCTTTTTGTTTCATTTTGGCGCATAACACCTATGTTTTGAGGTTGTGATGTTAATGATCATCTGTTTTCAATTTTTGTTGTATAATGGTAAGAAAGACTTAGTAGGATTGTATGTCATATAAATTGTAAACTACATATTATAAATCAATGTCACCCATCACCTATATTAGATTAGATATTTTTAGCCTATATAAATTAGATACTTTTTAATAGTGATTTTAACATATACTAAATTAGATATTTTTTAAAGTGAGATAAGTTGATTGTATGATAAGTTTCATTTTCTTCCATAATTCGTTTATTTTATGACGACAAACATTTAAAATTCTAATATGACGAGGACTATTTACTTATAACGCATAGTGGTTTTTTGTCATATTTAAAACATTTAGGCTTAAAACGTGCCATCTTGGGTATTTGAAGAACATTGATGCATACTATATTTATATGTACAAATTAACACCATTATACATCAAACAATAAAGTTAGTATTAATGAATCTCACATAAAATCCAAACAAAAACTAACACAAAAGAGTTCGATGACATTTATCAATTTTAAGGTCTACAATAACAATACAAAAGTGGCTTTAAAATATGAGTCAAACCAACATGTATTTACATTGTAAATACTAAATATCATCCATCAACCTTGACGAAATTATACCCCGTTAAAAAAATTTACTAAACTTTTGTTGCTACTATATACATAGGTTTCCTGCTCATTTAGTAACTCAAAGATAAAAGGTTGTTGACATGTAATAAGAAAATAGATGTAATACGTTAAATCTTAGCTTTCAATTATAAACCTTTTTAAGAAACATCATCTACCCGTTGCACCCCTTTTAAACCTAATAAGGCTTAAAATTAACGTGAATCTCATATTAAGCTACATATAAATAAATACGAACAAAATCTACTCGTAGCTCTGTTACAATGAAACAAAGTCAATATTTGATTATATATTCTAGTATGTTTCATCTTTAATGTCTAAAAGCACCAGGAGCATTACTAACTTTTGTGTATTAAACAGCATTTAAATATCAATAATCGAATTAAGTAGAAAACTGTAATAAATCAAATTTTGGAAAGTGAACTACTAATGCGTATAAACTTACTAAAGAAAGAAACCTAGAGAATAGGATAAATACTCATGTGGCTTCAACCATGACTCCGTTTGGCAGGATATGAAACTGCACAAGCTACCAAGACTAAAAAGTTATTTAAATCAACATGAAAAAACTATCACCACACTAACATTGTTTTACCAATTTATACCTTATTGATTTGAAATATGTGCCATTGAATGAAAAATCTTTGGTCATGGTTGTTCAACATGGTAATTGATTCATATATTTCATTTAAGTTTAAAAAACATTTTAATATCGATCATGTATCTGAAGGAAAGTTCGCATATATACATGTTTACTCACCAACTGTTACCAAAAAGTTAGTAATTCTACACAGTTTGGGCTTATCTTTGTTGCTCTGTTTTTTCCTATTTCCATCAATCCTTTCACCACCTTATCAGATATATCAGCAATTCAAGGATTTATTTAGTGATCTTCTTGGAGACTTCACCCTTCATATTGTTTTTTAGGTTGCGATAATAGTTCTGCGATTATACCACCATTAAAGTTTGTATTCAAAATAAACAAAAAATATTAATAAAGTTTGTATTCAAAATGGCTAACAAAAAACAAACAATTCTTTGATCTCTATTACGCATATATTCATTATATACGGATTAAAGTAATTGACAAAAAAAGATGCGTAACAAGAAGAAATATTTTCATATAAAAATCAAGAACAGAAGAAGACCAAAAAAGATGCATAACAGAGATCAAGAATAGTGACATTGTCACTACATCTACCTTAAAAAAACTACAAACCTACGGCGGGGATAAATCGGAATTCGGACAGGAGTGGTTGTTTGGAGTAGGGGTTGTGTTTTAACGTAGAAGGTGGAGCAACAGTGATCGTGGATGATAGTGGCCATGGTTGATGCTGATGGTTGAAGAGGGTGTGATATGGTGTTGGCGGTTGCAGATTGGGGGAGGCAAGAGGGGCTGGTCAAGAATGGCGTTTAGGGTTTTCCAGAGGGAGAGAGTGGGATGAAACATTTGGACTAAATATAGGAATGGTATCCTGTTGACTACTTATTCAAAATTTGAACGAATCGAGAATCCTATCTAAAACTGCATGGACTTTTTCTCCAACCTAACTAACAAAAACTTTAACCCTAATCAGTTATCCGTGTTTTTGATAGAATGCATAAAAAGAGTGTACATTATGCCTATTTATTTGAACCTCTTAATTTTAAGAGTTTCTATTTTTAGAAATCATTTTTCCTTTTTAATGTAGTGTATATATATATATATATATATATATATATATATATATATATATATATATATATATATATATATATATGTAAATGAATAAAGCACAAATTGAAGATAGTTTCAATACAATTATAATCATAAGTGAATAAAGTACATTACATAAATTAATAGATTATACCACTATTCAGAAATGAATAATACAAAAAGAAAAAATATTACAATGTAGAAATTTACTATTTTCTTATAATTATAATTGAAAACAGCAAAATGAGAATACAATAACTAAGTATTATTCTATAATCATAAATGAACAATTCATGATGTTTTGCACTCAGTGTTTGATTGTACATTAGCATTGTCACACTGTATTCCACCAGAATCTTGATTTTCTCTGTGTAATGTAAGATACAAAATAAATACCACTAGCCATAAATAATATTATATTCATAAATGCATAAACATGGATATAACACTAAAGTTCTTTTCGTTAATGAAAACCATATAATCATCAATGAATCATACATATAAAAAATTACTTTGAATAAACGTATTCATTCTCTACCTTTTATCGGTTCTCAAATGAACCTACCTCTCTCTTTATATATATATATATATATATATATATATATATATATATATATATATATATATATATATATATATATATATATATATATATATATATATATATATATATATGGCTAGGGTATAATAAGAATGACAATTATTGTGTTACCTTGTAACCAAATCCTGGCCATCAGATTTCATTCTCGTAAAAATGAAAAAAACACATTCTTAACCGAATAAGTTCTTGACAGAATGAGTTCTTACCATTCTTAAAAGAATGAACTAAATTTTGTACATCAAAACAACAAGAATGTAATGAATTGTTTCAATTATGACAAAATTACTGTAAAAATTTATATCACAACAATAAGAATCTAAAAAATTGTAACAATTCTGGAAAGAATGAAATATATTTTACATA
The DNA here is from genome assembly GCA_023525715.1 of Cichorium intybus. Lineage (NCBI taxonomy): Eukaryota > Viridiplantae > Streptophyta > Magnoliopsida > Asterales > Asteraceae > Cichorium > Cichorium intybus. The sequence goes on from CM042011.1 coordinate 58,261,743, forward strand.
AAACAACAACATTTTAAATGAACAGATAAGTCATTCTTAAAAGAATGTGTTTTAAATGAGTGGTCCATATTGAGTTTCAAGGTTACACAATACTTTTCTACACAGTGGTGCTATGAGAATTACATTCAGGTGAGGAGTATGAAACGTGCACGAGGATCAATTGGAGGGGTTATTGGAAAGGGTTGAAATCGAATTAGTCTCAAACCCCGGGGACTTGGAAGCAATTAAGAAATCTATAACTTCAGGATACTTTCCACATTCAGCAAAGATGCAAAAAATGGATCTTATAGAACTGTTAAGCATCCACAGATTTGTTTATATTCACCCGAGTTCTGGTTTAGCTCAAGTAAAATTAAAAAACCAAAAAAAAAATATCTTAACCTTTTTTTTAAACTTAAAATATGATGTTATGTAACTTATGGTTTTTTGGTTTTGGGTAATCAATGTTTGGGCAGATATCATCTCGTTTTTTGAGTACAACTGGCAGACTGGTATGAAAACCATACTGAATGGCTTCACTTCACTTGCTCAAATTACACACTCAAATGCTTATGAACATCATCATGATGAACTTTACCTAACATGTGAATTTCGTAACCGAACACATGGTTTAAGTTAACGGATCAATTTTCAAAAAATGGGTTAGAAGCGAGGAATAGCAATGTAGTTTCATTTATTTGTATATTGTGGCATCTTACTTTTCTTCCTTTCTATACAACATTGCCCTTTCCGCTTTTTTCTTTTAATGCATTCTACTTTCAAATATAGCAGTGCACTTTTAAAACTTTTTCTTATTAGGACATTTTCCATTAATATCTTATCTACTTAATTATGGTAGTAAATTTTGGTTAGTATATGGATGACATTGTTATAATTGGGGAGATCTTTTAGAGCATAATGTCGTAATAGGATGAAAGGAAAGTAGGATGCCATAATAAACGAATGAATGAAAGTGTTGTTATTCCTTGTATTTAACATTTTATTCATTTGATACCCTTATAAAAGATTAGTTGATGTTTTGAGTAGAGTGCTGAATTAAAATCAGTTTTGAGCCAACACATTTAATTATTGCGTACATGTAAAAGTGAGACGGGTCTGGTCTTGTTGGTCTGTTAGAATTTATTTTAGATAACTATAAAATGATCTAAAATTATGATATAAAATCTTTAAGAAAAACCATAAAAGAATTAAATTACGGGTATGAGAATCCGAATTGTTGTTTTCAACATTTTCCTCATATCTTATGGAAATTTGATTTTTAAAATGATTAACCTTTAGATTACGTTTTCTTTATGTCATCCCGTGTAATACACGGGTCTTACAACTAGTATATATATATATATATATATATATATATATATATATATATATATATATATATATATATATATATATATATATATATATATATATATATATATATATATATATATAGGATCCGGTAGGAACCGCGAGAACTCTTTTCGTCCAATCATTATCCTAAGGGCAATAACGTCAAACATCTTCCTTCGACGTGACGCAATCACGTGCGACGCACGTCCACATAACGAAATACAAACTCGAGGATACGATCATATGTGACGCATGTTCGTCCAACGTGATTTAAGTGGGTTTTTTCTCATTTTTTTTTCCTTTTTTATTTTGTTATTTTTATTTATTTATTTATTTTTTTTCAAAATAAATTATTTTTTTTCAAATTTTTTTTATTTTCGATTATACTCGATTTTTAGATTTTTTTATTTTTTTATTTTTTTTATTTTTTTGAATGCTACAGTACTCGATTTTTAATTTTTTTGTTTTTTTTCATTTTTGATGTATATTTTTTAATTTTTAATATTTTTTAATCATAATTTAACGGTTTTTTTTTTTCGTATTTTTAATCTAATCATTTTGGATTATATGATATTTTTAATCATAACGTTTTGGATCATGTATTTTTTAATCATAACATTTTGGATCATACTTTTTTTGCATCTTCGATCATAAGTTTTGAATCATTTTGTCGTTGTATGTTTTTTTTAACTCGTTTTGGATCATAACGACTTTTGGATCTTGAATCATAACGAATATTGCATCTTGGATCATAAGTTTTGAATCATAAAATATAATTTGGATTTAATATTTTTGGATCATGTATATTTTTTTGATATTTTGATGCGTTTTTTACTTATAAATATAAAAATGAGCACAAAAAAAAACATTTTTAAAATTTTTTTTTGCAAACTTATTAATATAATATCTACAATGATCCTTTAAATTTTCATAATTTTTAGATTTTTTTTAGAATTTTTGATTTTTTATAAAAATAAAAAATAAAAATATATATATATTTTTTAAATTTTCATAATTTGTAGAATTTTTTTTAGAATCAGGTGAGTAATCTCTAGGTGCGGGTTGTTCCAATACTTGAATCTCTATCAAGTACTCATTAGGGTTAGTCGTAATCACCATGATATGTCTAATCTCTATAGACAATCTACTAACATTCCATGACAGTCTTAAATCACTACTTGCTTCCAAGAGTACGACTGACTGTCGAGGTTTAAGTAAATTAATACTCGATAAGCGGGTTCTAAACATGTAAAAGTGAAACACAACGATAATTAATGAAATGGTAGCAATCCAGCCTTTTATTAAATTTCCACTAGTAAAACACCAAGTCAGAAACAATTAACACAGTTGTGTGTTTCTGTTTCAAACTATTAACTAAACATTTAAGACACTTCGCTAGTAACTCTAATGCCTATGGACCTAGTATGCTCATCATGCTTGGCCCGCGACAATGCGTTGGTGAAGGGATTGGCTGGATTATCCTCTGACGAAACCCTACTCAACACGATGTCTCTTTCTTCAACTCGATTTTGAACATAGTGGTACTTTCTGAGTATATGCCTTGATCTCCCATGGTCCTTGGGTTCTTTAGTCATGCGACTGCACCCTCGTTATCACAAAAGACTTCAAGGGGATCACTGATGATGGGGACAACGCCAAGATCTCCGATGAAGTTCTTCAACCATGTAGCTTCCTTTGCAGCTTCACTAGCTGCTATATACTCAGACTCGCACGTTGAGTCAGCCACTGACTTCTGCTTTTCAAGTTACTGCTCCTCCGTTCAACATGAACACCTATCCTGACTACGAGCAAGAGTCATCTCTATCTGTTTGGAAACTTGCTATCCAAGTGGGAGACTGTTGGATTAGGTGTCTAAGCCATAAACTATAATTGGTATATACTTGAATCGATAGTAGCACAATCCTTTTGGGTTGCCCTCAAATCTAGCAATTGGACAGGATGACTTTTAGAGAGAGAGATTGATTTATTATATGATTAATAGATCAAGATAAATAGTTTATTAATATATTATGAGAATAATATATTAATTAGAAATAGTAATATTTAATTAATAAATAATCAGAAATTACTTAGAATTATTTTGGGATTAATTGGATTAATTAAAAGTGCAGGGGCTGAATTGTAACTGTTCAATAGTTGAGCAATGGATATTATGGAAGGAGTGTGTTGGACGAAAATACAAGGATTTATCCTTATTATTTTTCACCAACTTTAAATAGTAGGTGATAGGGTTTGAATTTAAGATAAAAGGTTTATCTGATTTAAATTGAAATAGTTCTTATTTGTAAGGCGTAGCTCCTATCACCCTTGAGGCTATAAATATGCATCTTTGGATCCCATTTTCTACGCCACTTTCATGCCCTCTCCTCTCTCTCTCTCTCTCTCTCTCTCTCTCTCGTGATTTTCCTTCTTGCTAGTATTTGGGTGTGAACCATTTGGCTCACGACATTTGTGGTGCTTGCTTCCAAAAGATCAACAAAGGGTATGTAATCTAGAACACTCTTTAGTTAATTTCGATTATGCATTTAGGGTTCTTTAAATGTTCTTATTTATAGATTCAATTAGAGAAAACATAGATTCTTATGTTGCATGTGAACTTAAGGTTTAAGTTCATTTGTTTTGCCTATTTCCTATCAATTTTTTCGTAGTAACATTAGAAAATATTTTGAAGTACTCAATCAAATTCCTATTTTAAAGATCAATAACAATATGTTACTATTCAAATGAAGAAATACAAAGTACAAACTAAAAAAAGTTCATTATGCATAGCTGCTTCCCAATCAACACCACTTAGAGCAGCAACTGCTCTAGCCTTTCTTTTTCTTCTTCATTGTTACCTTCGCATGTTAACGGGATTTCAACTCCGTCGTCATTTCAACAATCGACATCAATTATACCTTCATCGCTTGCCATTCTAAAATACAAACAATCTGATAAGTTCAAATTGATAAGCACAATTTCTGATGTATACTTAATCTGTTAAACACAATTTCTGATAAACACAATTTCTTAGGTATATTTAATCTGTTAAGCACAATTTCTGATAAGCACAATTTATGTTAAGCGCAATTTGATAAACACAAATTGATAAGCTCAAATTGATAAACACAGTTTCTGATATATACTTAATCTGTTAAGCACAATTTTTTATAAGTACAATTTTTGAGGTATAGTTAATCTATTAGGCACAATATCTAATAATTACAATTTCTGATAAACACAATTTATGTTAAGCACAATTTCTGATAAGCATAATTTGATAAGCAGTTAAGCACAATCTAATAAATATAAAAAATATGTTGACTTTTCTGTTTCAATTCCTTAACAGAGACGAAAGAGACGAAAGAGACAGGGGGATTTTCAATAACAACATTACAGACTTACAACACATTCTGATGTATACTTTAAGTTTCTGAGATTGGAGTCCAAAAAAACTCGACTCTTACTAACAGCGGGAAGAGACAACGATTGGAGTGGGTTGTTTATCGCAAATGTTTCAACAATTCGAGTGGGTTGTTAACAACGGGAAGATACAACATATTTTGAGAGAGATGATACAAAATTATAGATTGTGAGAGAGAGTGAGAGACGATACCTATGTCCTGTGGGGCGTGGGCTGTTAATTACATAGGCTGGGATTCTTTGAACTTAAGCCGGTGTGAGGCAGTGGCCACCGACCGGTGTCCATGAGATTAAGCCGACGTGAGAGCTAAGAGAGACGGTCGGCGACTGTGGGATTTCAGAGCGATGAGGAGGAAGGACTATGGAGTCGGATGACAGACGTGAGACGACTAATCGGGAATTGAGTCATAATGAATTGAAATCCCGCTCAATGTTCATTATTTTTCTTTTATTTTAGATTTTTTAATTAATATAAAAACTATATAATTATTTAATTATGCGGTTAGCGGTGTGGTTACTCAATGTGATGCGGTTGCGGTTATTTCGGTTCGGTATATTCCATATATAACTGCACCGCACCGATTTTTTTCGGTTAATTCAAAATTTTAAACCGCACTATCGGTTGCGGTTAATCGGTTTCACTTTTTGCGGTTCTTTAACCATGCGGTTCGATTTTTGCTCACCCCTAGATGAAACCAACTGAATATACTACAATGATTAGTGGTTTTAGCGGCGACATAAGTCGCCCCTAATAGTCCCGAAAGTCGCCCCTAAAGGCATTACCGGCGACATGTCGCCCCTAAAAGTGTCGCTCCTAATGCTTCGTCGCTAATGCTTCCATGTCGCCCCTAAAAGTGTCGCTGCAAATGCTGTCGTCGCTAATACTGTTAAGTCGCCCCTATAGTGTCGCCACTAAAGCGTTCGTCACCATTATCGTTCACCGTCACTAAAACGTTTGTTGCTAATATATGTCGCCGCTAATACTCTTAAGTCGCCCCTAAAACTGTCGCCCCTAATAGCTTTTTTTTTTCTTTTTTCTGTTTGTCTTATTTTCATTAAGTTCTTAATACAGATGCTCTTAATCAATTCAGACAGGTTCCAGAAAATGCAGAAATTTAAACAACATCCAGAAATAGTTATATAATACATAACATGTTTCAAAACCCATAACATATCTCAAAATCCATAACATGTCTTATAATACTAAATAAAACATTAACTACTTGTCATAAACTAAAAAAACTACTCATCATTACCACCGTTTCCATCATCGTTATCATCATCTTCTTCTTCTTGCAATTGTCGCATAAATGCTTTCATTTTTTCAACTTTTCTTGGGTTGTTGAATAAACGGTCTATATCATCCATCTACAAAGTACACAACAAATGTATTAAGTACACAACAAATTACTAAGAAATGATAGACAAACTATAAAGTACACAACAAATGTATTAAGTCATTATCAAATAAGTTATAACTAACCTGAGTACTCTGTGCTGGTTGTGATGATTGGCCCTCCATAAAAGAAGGATTCTTGGAACTTTGTTTTCCAGACGGTTTACGTCCGATCCCTCTTATGTGTCCTCGTCGAGTACCGAGCACTTTTTCAAATATAGCCACCTCGTCTACTGGAGTGTTTGTGGGGTTACATATTGCGTATTGCTCATTAAACTCACGAAGTAAATCATTTTGTAATTTACAATGATGATTAACATAGATTAGTATACTTCTTATTTAAAGTAAAAAAAACAATAATATACATATAACTATAAACAAAAAACACCAATATACTTACATATTTTTCCTCAACATATGGGTTATCAAACTTCCCTTCTTTATCAGTATGTGCTTCATGATAGGCTTCAATTCTGGTAATGCACTGTTTCACATTAAAAATTAGATTATACTCTAAACTAACACATATAATTATAACTTACTTTCTTGAATGCAGCGTTACTGTAGGTACTTGTCCCTTCGCGGTTCTTTAATGTTTGTTTGGCACGATTACAACTATTTTGTTGAGAGCGCTTAAGAAATTTAGGACTCGTGAAAAGATCAACCGCACTGTCCCAGTTTTGTGGTTTCATACCCCGAGGGGGATTAGCCCTTGCTCTCTCCACATCATGCACCCCTCCATTTTCACCAAAATACTCATTCGCTTTGGATTTACGGCCTCTATAACGCTTTCCTACTTGACATTCAATGCCCTCCCATAAAGCTCTTCCATCGGGATCATTTTGAAGCGAATCAATATCAAAGTATGTCTACAAATAAAAAAAGTTAGATAAATAAAAAGTAATAAAAAAAATCAACAAATGAAATATAATTATATAAATAATTTACCCGTAGGTGCTCCCATAAGCCATTCTTTTGGTCTTCTGGAACTTTTGCCCATGATTTTTTGTCTAATGGGATGTCTCGCCAAATATAATCGCCAGCCTCACGAATAAATATGTCATAATTGTCACCAACCGGAATGTAGGTAGCGGCCCTATCCCAAACTAACGGTAAAGGCTGCTTGCCATTAGCTACCCATTTCTCAATCATCTTAAGATTTTTTTGGATGCCTCTATGATTCTTGGGTTGAGCTGCAAATGTAATTAAAAAATATTATTTGTCATAATTTATAAGAGTGATTTGTCAAATAAATAAATCTTAAAAAACTTACTATCCTGTTGATGATGGCTAGGGCCTCCAAAACCCCGTGGAGGTGGCTCCCCATCACCATCTCCTCCGTGGCCCATTACATTGGCCATCATATATGTGATCGCAATCCAGAAGAAAAATCCCATCTTGAAAAGTTATAAGATATAGAATACAGAAATACAAAATGAAATACAATGCCATAATTACAACATATAAACAAGAAGCATCCTACTTTTGTTTTTTGTTTCTATTAGAGCATTGTTGTTTCTTATTTTTGTTAACTAAAGTATCCTAATTTTGTTGTTTTCTATTATAGCAATCTAAAGAAATCGTTAACTAATAAGTTTTTAACAAATAAGTCAAAATAAGTCCTATCTATCATACATTCCATTAACATAATATTAAGTCATAACTAATAAAGTTCTTAACAAATAAGTCAAAATAAGTTCAATACATAATATTAAGTTCTTAATAAGAATAACCTAAAAAACTAACAATATCATACAATAATAACCTAAACATAACATCCAATATATAATATTAAGTCCTAACTAATTAAGTTCTTAACAATTAAGTTCTTAACATGTAACGCGAAAACATGTTTATTATATAATTATAATAAAAAGGACGAAATGGTCATTTTACCTCAAAAGGGTAATTTGGTCTTTTTGACAGAAAAGGACTTGTTTCGTAATAATATTTTAAGTATTGGACTTAAAATGTTATAAAAATGTGATTTTTGTCATAAATTGTGTTAATTGTGGCAAAAGTTTAAGACTTAGAACTTTAAGGACCAAAAATGTAAAATGGGGAGGTATAAAAGAAACACTTGTGCAGAATTTTGGGAGTTACGGGAGAGACTTGGAGCTGATTTTCTGCAGTGGATTTGAAGTTCTTGAAGGCTTGGAAGTTGCAAGTTTGATTATAGCATTCAAAAGGGTATAATTGGAAGATTTTGAGGTAAATATTCCAAGTCTTGATTGTTTGTTCTTGAGGGTTTTGTAGAACTCAAAAACTGCAATTGCAGCCATGATCATGTGATTAAAATGGTTAGATGCTTCCATTAAGTCATTATAACAAGAGCTTAACTCAACAAAATGGAAGTAGGTTGTTATAATAGATGAATTTGAAGTTTTGGGGTTGTTAGAAATAAGAACCCTAATTCTTGTGTGATTTGATTGAGGGTGTTTTGATGGTTAAAAACCTTGTTAATATGTAAGGTTTTAGCCTAGGAACAAACCCCAAGCGATTAAGAACGGAAATAAGCACTTAATGGACCAAATCTGCAAGCTACAGTGCACAAATCGCGACTGGCCAGGAGGTCTGCCCAGGCGCCAGGCGCAGTGCGCCCTGGAGCCAGGCGGGGTGCGCCCAGACCCTGGCGCAGTGCGCCTCCAAGGCAGTGGCCAGGCAGGAACTTTGAAACGCTAACTTTTGCTTGGCTTGTCCGATTTAGCTCAAATTTGAACCATAGGCTTGTTATGGTCTAAAAAGTTTGGGAAAATTTTCATATCGAGTTTTCGACCCCTCGGGGGCACTGTAGACCGATCCGAATGCCTCGGTGAATAGTAAAATTCACATAAAGTTAGTAAACGGAAAGTTTATTAACTAGGCATTATTTATAATGATATTGTATTGAACTCTAGTGTATTAGAGTTAATTGAAATGGTATATTAACCTATAATCATTGTGAAATAATGGAATTATAGGTACGGGACAAAATCTTACGAAACACATTGAAAGGCAAGAACCGCTAAGAGCTAGTTGTAGCAAACCTTCAGGTGAGTAATCTCACTCGTATTTGATGTGATATATGATTGTTGAGCAGCTGCGGATTGAAAATAGTTTTGGGGACGAAAAATGACAGATATTTGATTTGATATGACAATACCAGATAAGCCGTGAGTCTTTAATAGACAAGAACGGAGCTGTGAGTCAAATCTTTATTGACAATACCGGAACCAGCCGTGAGTCAATAAAAATAAATAGACAAGACCGGAACCAGCCGTGAGTCTAGGCAACAGCGGGCTAACCCGTGAGCCATATTTAAACTTATATAGACAAGACCGGAACCAGCCGTGAGTCTAGGCAACAGCGGGATTTTCCTATGAGCCATGTTTGATTTTGTATTGTATGAAATTACATATTTGACTTTGTATAGAGAATTTTATTCTTATACATGTAGTATTTGATTTGATTATTCACTGGGCTTTATAGCTCACAGTTTATGTGATATGTCCCTGCAGGTGAGCGTGATCCCGCGAAGGGAAAAGATAAAGTCCGTGACTGAGGACTTAGTGTTGAAGTAATACCCGGCTTGAAGAATGTATAATATTTAATGTATTGTACTTCGTGATACTCTTGTACTCGAATTATATTAACTAATACCCCTTATTATGTTTTATTTGTATAATATTTGGTTGGAAAAATGAAAAATTTTTGGGGTGTTTTTGGTTAATTAAGTCGGGTGTTACAAGTTGGTATCAGAGCCGTGGTTTAAGTGAACTAGGTGTCTTAGACTAGATTCCTGGACTTAAACCCTGAGAGAAACACTGATAAATGGACTGTTAGATATATATAAGTTTGTTATTATATATGTAATCTAACGGTTTGCTGAAATTTTGAAGTATGAGAAATACACGAAGCAATCCTACTGGTGTGAATTCGCGTGGAACTGCCAGAAGTGGACCAGCACGGTCACGCGGCTCTGTTGGACGAAGAGCACCAGCATGGGAACCGGTGGGACAAAATCCACCTGATATTCGGGCGATAGTGGAAGAAGTGGTTAGGCAAATGATACCAGCATTATCAAACAACCCTAATCCGAGTGCCAATCCTAATCCGAGTGCCAATCCTGATCCTACTGAAGAAGCTGCAAAAAGTGTTCATGACAGGCAGCTAGAAGATGAAAGCCAGGGAGAAAGTCGTGCCCGGGCAGTAAAGGAAACTCAAGGTGGGGAAGCTTCGATAAAGAAAGTTGGGTGTACGTATAAATCCTTCCTTGGTTGTAAACCAAAGGAGTTCTCGGGGACAGATGATCCAGTCAAAGCTATGGAATGGATCATGCATATCGAGAAGGTGTTCCGAGTAAGTAAATGTGCGGACGATGATAAAGTGGAATTTGCCACGAACCAACTTACAAGTGGCGCACTACATTGGTGGCAAACTTACTATAAATCACTGGATCTTGATTCATCCCAATCGATACCTTGGGATCAATTCAAGACAAAGTTTAATGAAGAATACTGCTCAGAAGTAGCTATTCAGAAGTTGGAGGATGAATTCCTACACCTGGAACAGGGTTCCCGATCGGTTCAGGAATATACTCTTAGCTTTCTGGAGAAAGCTAGGTTCGCAGAACACCACATTTACACTGAAAAGAGAAAGATCGACAAGTATGTTCGGGGGTTGACAACCCGAATTAGAGAAATCGTGCAACCGTTGAAACTAACTACTTTCCGGCAAGTGGTGGATCGAGCCACAGAAAGGGAGACCGAATTAAAGCGACAAGAAGACGAAAAGAAAGCCGTTGAAACAAAAAGAAAGGCGGAAGACCAAGGTTGGACGCCTCAGAAAAAGTCGCAACAATCCGGGTCAAGGGGAAAAGGCCAAAGAGATGAAGGGAAGTGGTGTGAAAAGTGTAGAAAACGGCACACGGGCAGTTGTCGCAGCGATACTGGGTCGCTTATCTGCCGAAATTGTGGAAAAACGGGTCATACTATACGGGACTGTCGGGCGGACCGTAGGTGTTTCCAATGCGGGGCTACGGATCATATTCGACTGAACTATCCCCAACTGAAATCTGGGGCATACAGTGAAAGACCTAGAGATGACCCAATGGGAAAGAAAGAAGAATTGAAGAATAGAGGACGACCGGTGGCCTTGCGAGCTTTTCAGATGACGGTGGAGGAAGCCCGTGAGAAAACAGATGTGGTGACAGGTATCTTCACTCTTAATTCCATACCTGTATATGTTATTTTTGATCTGGGGGCTACTCACTGTTTTGTATCGGAATCTTTATTGCCACGCCTGAATGTACCTTTAACCCCGATGGATGAAAGTCTAGAAGTAGCTATAGCGGACGGCCGATATGTTTGGGTTTCTGAACATCTGGAAGGTTGTCAGCTTAAAATCTACGGGACCGTTTTCCCTATAGATTTGAAGCCGATGACTACCAACGAATTTGGTGTAATTGTGGGGATGGATTGGTTAGCAACGAATTATGCTAACGTGGATTGCAGAAATAAAAATATCACAGTATTATCACCAGATGGAAAATGGATAAAGATTCAGGGTGAACGACCTCGGTTGAGAATGCCAGTTATCTCCTTTGCTCAAGCCCGAAGCTGTGTTAGTAAAGGGGGGATGTCTTACTTGGCTTATGTGTCGGTGGTCAACCGATTAAAGTGGGGGTAGCGAATGTGAATGTGGTGAACGAATTCCCAGATGTGTTTCCAGATGAACTTCCAGGGTTGCCACCAGATCGACAGGTTGAGTTCACGATTGAACTAGTTCCGGGAGCTGCACCTGTTGCCCGAGCTCCATACCGATTAGCACCTTCAGAGATGGTGGAATTGAGGAAGCAACTGGAGGAACTGTTAGACAGGGGTTTCATCAGACCGAGTACATCGCCTTGGGGAGCCCCTATTCTGTTTGTCAAGAAGAAGGATGGGTCAATGCGCATGTGTATTGACTATCGGGAGTTAAACAAGATCACGGTGAAGAACAAGTACCCGCTACCCAGAATAGACGATTTGTTTGACCAGCTGCAAGGCGCGTCCTACTTTTCCAAGATTGACCTGAGGTCAGGATACCACCAGTTGAAGATAAGGGAGTCAGACATTCCGAAGACAGCTTTCCGAACGCGATACGGTCACTATGAGTTTTTGGTGATGCCTTTTGGATTAACCAATGCTCCAGCCGTGTTCATGGACCTCATGAACCGAGTGTGTCGACCGTTCCTTGATACCTCGGTGATAGTGTTTATTGATGACATCTTGGTGTATTCCCGAAGCCAGGCGGAACATGAAGTGCACCTGCGACAAGTGTTGGAGTTGCTTCGCCGGGAGAAGTTGTATGCAAAGTTCTCCAAGTGTGAATTCTGGTTAAGAGAAGTCCAATTCCTTGGTCATGTAATCAATGCTGAAGGGGTGAAAGTAGATCCAGCAAAGGTTGAAGCCGTGATGAAATGGGAACTGCCTAGAAGTCCAACTGAAATACGAAGTTTCCTTGGTTTAGCAGGCTATTATAGAAGATTTGTCGAGAATTTCTCTTCGATAGCTGCTCCGTTGACCAAGTTGACTAAGAAAGGTGAAAAGTTCGTGTGGACTGAAAAGCAACAAGAAGCATTCCAGAAGTCGAAACAAGCTTTATGTGAAGCACCAGTGTTGGCACTACCACAAAGCGGAGAGGAGTATGTGATTTACAGCGATGCTTCTAGAATTGGTATTGGTTGTGTGCTAATGCAGAAAGGTCGGGCCATAGCCTATGCGTCCCGACAATTGAAAGATGCCGAGAAGAAGTATCCAGTTCATGATCTGGAATTAGCTGCTGTGGTTCTAGCATTGAAGTTGTGGAGACATTACTTATACGGTGTAAAGTTTGTCATTTACACTGATCACAAGAGCTTGAAGTACCTCTTCGACCAGAAGGAGCTTAGTATGAGACAGCAAAGGTGGATGGATCTGCTGAAAGACTTTGATTGTGAAATTCAATACCATCCTGGCAAGGCGAACGTGGTGGCAGATGCACTAAGCAGAAAAGAAGCTCCTCTGAAAATTTCATCCGCATGTATGGGTGTAGTAAGCAGATTACCAGAATTGATTCGTGCAGCACAAGAAGAAGCATGTAAGCCGGAGAAGGTAAAGAGCGAAATAATGGTTGGATACTTGAAGCATCTGGAAGAAAATACTCAGAAATTGAAGACCTTCAGAGGTCGAATATGGGTCCCTAAACATGGAGAAGCACGGAGTTTACTTCTAGAAGATGCACACTATAGCCGTTATGCGGTTCATCCGGGCAGTACCAAGATGTACCGGACGCTAAAACCGATGTATTGGTGGCCTGGAATGAAGAGGGACGTCGGAAGATTCGTGGAAAGATGTTTGACTTGTCTGCAAGTTAAGTCAAATCATCAGAAGCCGTATGGGGAAATACAACCATTGCCGGTTCCAGAGAAGAAATGGGACCATATTACTATGGATTTTGTGACAAAGTTGCCGCGGACACCGCGAGGTTATGATTCTATATGGGTAGTTGTGGATCGATTGACTAAATCGGCACAATTTATACCATATAAAGAAAAGTATAGAGTAGACTAACTGGCGAAAATCTACATTGATGAGGTAATTTGTCGGCATGGATTACCAGCATCGATTGTGTCGGACAGAGATAGTAGATTTACTTCTCATTTTTGGCAGAGTCTTTAAAAGCGATTGGGTACAAAAATACTTATGAGTACCGCATATCACCCGCAGACCGATGGTCAGAGTGAAAGAACAATACAGACTTTGGAAGACATGTTGAGGACTTGTGTCATAGACTTCGGTGGAAGCTGGGAAGATCATTTGCCTTTAGTGGAATTCGCATACAATAACAGCTATCATTCCAGCATCCAGATGGCCCCGTATGAAGCCTTGTATGGAGCACCGTGCCGTACTCCGACCTGCTGGACTGAAGTTGGAGAAAAGCCGTTGGCTGGACCTGAAATTGTAGCACAGACCGAAGAAAAGATCAAGCTGATACGCGAATATTTGAAGGTAGCTCAGAATCGACAGAAGCAGTATGCGGATAAACGGGTGAAACCGATAGAATTCCAAGTAGGAGATATGGTAATGCTCAAAGTATCCTCTTGGAAAGGCTTAATTCGTTTTGGGAAGAAAGGAAAGCTGAGTCCTCGCTTCATTGGACCTTTCCGTATATCCCAAAGAGTTGGAGCTGTGGCGTATAGACTGGAGTTACCTGATGAACTTCATGGTATACATGATGTATTCCATGTGTCCCATTTGAGAAAAACGTTGTTTGATAAGTCTCAACATGTACCTCTTGCTGAAGTTGAGGTGGATGAAAAGTTGAGATACCCGGAACAACCCGAACGGGTGCTAGACCGCAAGACAAGACAGCTGCGAAATAAGAAGATTAGCATGGTGAAAGTCCTTTGGCGTCATCACAAAGGTTCCGACATGACATGGGAGACCGAAAGTGAAATGCGGGAGAAATACCCTCAACTTTTTGTATGATTTCGGGGACGAAATCTCTTAAAGGAGGGGAGAATTTGTAACGTCGAAACATGTTTATTATATAATTATAATAAAAAGGGCGAAATGGTCATTTTACCTCAAAAGGGTAATTTGGTCTTTTTGACAGAAAATGACTTGTTTCGTAATAATATTTTAAGTCTTGGACTTAAAATGTTATAAAAATGTGATTTTTGTCATAAATTGTGTTAATTGTGGCAAAAGTTTAAGACTTAGAACTTTAAGGACCAAAAATGTAAAATGGGGAGGTATAAAAGAAACACTTGTGCAGAATTTTGGGAGTTACGGGAGAGACTTGGAGCTGATTTTCTGCAGTGGATTTGAAGTTCTTGAAGGCGTGGAAGTTGCAAGTTTGATTATAGCATTCAAAAGGGTATAATTGGAAGATTTTGAGGTAAATATTCCAAGTCTTGATTGTTTGTTCTTGAGGATTTTGTAGAACTCAAAAACTGCAATTGCAGCCATGATCATGTGATTAAAATGGTTAGATGCTTCCATTAAGTCATTATAACAAGAGCTTAACTCAACAAAATAGAAGTAGGTTGTTATAATAGATGAATTTGAAGTTTTGGGGTTGTTAGAAAAAAGAACCCTAATTCTTGTGTGATTTGATTGAGGGTGTTTTGATGGTTAAAAACCTTGTTAATATGTAAGGTTTTAGCCTAGGAACAAACCCCAAGCGATTAAGAACGGAAATAAGCACTTAATGGACCAAATCTGCAAGCTACAGTGCACAACTCGCGACTGGCCAGGAGGTCTGCCCAGGCGCCAGGCGCAGTGCGCCCTGGAGCCAGGCGGGGTGCGCCCAGGCGCAGTGCGCCCTGACCCTGGCGCAGTGCGCCTCCAAGGCAGTGGCCAGGCAGGAACTTTGAAACGCTAACTTTTGCTTGGCTTGTCCGATTTAGCTCAAATTTGAACCATAGGCTCGTTATGGTCTAAAAAGTTTGGGAAAATTTTCATATCGAGTTTTCGACCCCTCGGGGGCACTGTAGACCGATCCGAATGCCTCGGTGAATAATAAAATTCACATAAAGTTAGTAAACGGAAAGTTTTTTAACTAGGCATTATTTATAATGATATTGTATTGAACTCTAGTGTATTAGAGTTAATTGAAATGGTATATTAACCTATAATCATTGTGAAATAATGGAATTATAGGTACGGGACAAAATCTTACGAAACACATTGAAAGGCAAGAACCGCTAAGAGCTAGTTGTAGCAAACCTTCAGGTGAGTAATCTCACTCGTATTTGATGTGATATATGATTGTTGAGCAGCTGCGGATTGAAAATAGTTTTGGGGACGAAAAATGACAGATATTTGATTTGATATGACAATACCAGATAAGCCGTGAGTCTTTAATAGACAAGAACGGAGCTGTGAGTCAAATCTTTATTGACAATACCGGAACCAGCCGTGAGTCAATAAAAATAAATAGACAAGACCGGAACCAGCCGTGAGTCTAGGCAACAGCGGGCTAACCCGTGAGCCATATTTAAACTTATATAGACAAGACCGGAACCAGCCGTGAGTCTAGGCAACAGCGGGATTTTCCTATGAGCCATGTTTGATTTTGTATTGTATGAAATTACATATTTGACTTTGTATAGAGAATTTTATTCTTATACATGTAGTATTTGATTTGATTATTCACTGGGCTTTATAGCTCACAGTTTATGTGATATGTCCCTGCAGGTGAGCGTGATCCCGCGAAGGGAAAAGATAAAGTCCGTGACTGAGGACTTAGTGTTGAAGTAATACCCGGCTTGAAGAATGTATAATATTTAATGTATTGTACTTCGTGATACTCTTGTACTCGAATTATATTAACTAATACCCCTTATTATGTTTTATTTGTATAATATTTGGTTGGAAAAATGAAAAATTTTTGGGGTGTTTTTGGTTAATTAAGTCGGGTGTTACATAACATATCATACAATTCATTAGAATTTTCATACAAATTCAATCAAGTGTTCATATCAAAATAGCCATATACAATCCTACAATCAAAACTTTATATACATATTATCTAAGAATCAATATCATGCAATTAAGTTCTTAAAATATCATACAATTCATTATAATTTTAATACAATTTCAATCAATTGTGTATATCAAAACTAGTTTTTATAACTAACATTAACAACAACTATATACATTATCTCCAAACAAACATATTTTACATAAATCATGAAATAACAATTAAAACACCAAATAATCACAAAAATCTAAGTTTAATATATAAGAAAATTACCTTTTTGTAAAAAATTACAAGTATCTTCCGTTGGAGATTGATCTTTCAACAAAATAAGCTTCAAAACCACAAAAGAACATGAAACAATCATTAAAACTACAATAAATTACAAACCCTAAGTTTAATATACGAGAAATTACCTTTATTGTAGAAGATTACAAGAAAAAAAGCTTCAAAAACATCCAAAACCATGGCTGGAATCGCAGGAACTCGAGAGAAAAATTTGGGGCTTTCACTAGATAGAATGCGTGAAAGAGGAGACTGCTGGGTGAAATTCGCTTTAAGGCTTTAGGGGCGACACCCTTTAGGGCTGACATAGGGCTTTAGGGGCGACATCCGGAAAAAAACGGGGGAAAGGTTACCACTTTTTTTTCCACCGTAGGATCCCTCTTTCTTTCTACGGCCAAGATTAAACCAAGCGATAGCATCCGGATCACAATATTAGCGGCGACACCCTTTAGGGGCGACGCCGGGCTTTAGGGGCGACATGTGATTTCACAAGGAGGGAAAATCTCCCGCCTGATTTTTGACCGTCCGATTGGATAGGGTTTCGATGGCTAGGATTTAAAACGGTGGACACGATCGGATCCCGGTATTAGCGGCGACCCCTTTAGGGGCGACATGAGCTTTAGTGGCGACACCCGGCTCGTCAGGCTTGTTGTCGCCCCTAAAGCTCATGTCGCCCCTAAAGGGGGCGCCGCTAAAAGCACTAATTCTTGTAGTGATAATACCCTCAAAACTCATCGACTATTTTTATAATTGGCTCTAATTATATATATATATATATATATATATATATATATATATATATATATATATATATATATATATATATATATATATATATATATATTAATTACCAACTTCCGATTCACTCATATAATCAACTATTCATTTCATTTTTTCTTTTTTCAGATCCATAACTACTAAATTCAGATCATAATATTATTCTTAAAACATTTGATACAAGTTCCAAATAAGCTTTTATTTGGAAATAGCAATTTTGATTCTTCTTATAGCAAACTTTTATATTTACGTTTTTTCCCCTCAACTAATTTCGAATTAATTCATTTCATCTCTGTTTATTATAAAATTATATTATTGGTATTTCGTAAGTTACGATTCTGGTCCCTTATTATATTTTAAAGTTACATTTTTCGTCATTTATATAATTTGTTTTTTGTCGAGCTACGTTTTTCAATATACCGGGCTTCCGCAGCATCGCGCGGACAGTCCAAAACTAGTTTTATTTATTTACTAAAAACGAATTATATATTTATAATAGATTATAAGAGTAGCTACGTATTTAAAAAAAACCACAATTGTCAAGTCTCTCTCAAATTAACGATAAGCATGACATATTATCAGGCTATAAGGTGGCAATATATATCCCCGAAAATAAGCATGGAGGAAGAATAACTCATCGTCGCGGTATTGATCGGAAGACAGTTGAATAACAATCCAAAATGGCCACCGTGATACGAACTCATCCCATACTAAGCCCGTATCACGCCATAAGCCCAAGTGTAGAACTCACTCCCAAAAGCTAGCTTGTAGGAGGAGGGGACACTTAGACTTATAAGCCACTAATAGAATTTATTTTCTACCAATGTGGGATTGTAACAATACCCCACGCTTTGAAGAGCCAACGTCCTCGTTGGTCACGGCTATGTTGGTCACGGTTGGCACCCCCTTTTTGGTCCAAGCCACCACTCCATAGGCCACCACTCCGAGCCATTGTTGGTCACGGCTACGTTGGTCACGGTTGGCACCCTCCTTTCGGGTCCAAGCCACCACTCCGCAGGCCACCACTCCAAGGGTTGGAACCTCGAAAGATGGGGACGGCTCTGATACCAATTGATACGAACCCATCCCATACTAGGCCCGTATCAAGCCATAAGCCTAAGTGTAGAACTCACTCCCAAAAGCCAGCTTGTAGGAGGAGGGGACACTTGGACTTATAAGCCACCAATAGGATTTACTTCCGACCGATGTAGGATCGTAACACACCGTCTCCGGAAACTTCTTCCGACATGTAGAGCTACCTCAGCAAAAACCTCAGGACAACGGCGTTCTTTTTCCAGCTGTGTTATCCCCAAACCATATCACTGTTTCTCCTGCAATAACACTCGGTGATTTCGAAGAAGCGATCAGAGCTCATAAGCCATGGCTGGAGTCTATTCTCAAGAAAAGCGGCGCTAGTCTCTTCCGAGGCTTCCCTGTCACCTCACCTTCCGACTTCAACAACGTCGTCGAAGCTTTTGGCTATCCTGAATTCCCCTACATGGCCGGTCGAGCCGCTCGAACGAAAGTCATTGGCCGAGTTTACACTGCAAATGAAACTCCTCCCGAGGAAACAATTCCTTTCCATCATGAGATGGCTTATGTAAATTTCTTGGTTCTGTTACGTGTCTATCCAATCACTTGCATAATCAATTTGGTTTTTACTGTTAACAATAAGATATGTGGCTTACGTAGTTCTCTCCCGTATGAGTCCTTTCTGCTCAAAGCTCCTGCACTTAAAGCCATTTCATTTCACCTTGTGGTTTTATTTAATTATTGATCATGCGAGTTCTTCTTATTTCGACTAAACTTTTACAATTTTGGGATGTATATATATATCGTTGATATGAATTTGGATCTCACTGTTCTTACAGGTTCCTGATTTCCCCACCAAGTTGTTTTTCTTTTGTGACGAAGAACCAGGAGCCGGGGGAGAAACTCCAATTGTTTTGAGTCATATCATATATGACAAGATGAAAGAGAAGCACCCGGAGTTTGTTGCGAAACTTGAGGAGCATGGATTGACGTATTCAGACATAGCACACGATGAAAACGATTCATCAACCTTCAGCGGGAATGGTTGGAAGTCGGCATTCAAAACCGATGACAGGAAAGTTGCTGAGGAAAGGTGTGTTTCTTCACGATTTACATTGAATCCCATAATACATGTGAGTTCAAATATATCCAAAAATGGCTCACGAAAGTCCTCCATTGACAGGGCAGCTAAGCTTGGAGTGAAGCTGGAATGGATTGGTAATGCTGCAAAAGTTACATCAGCTGCAATGCCAGCCATCAGGTTTGACAAAGAGAGTCGCCGGAAAACATGGTTCAACAGTCTTGCTACTACTTACAGAGGTCCTGCAAGCGAAAACTTTTGTGGGGGAGATACATCGGCGGAGTTTGGTAATGGTTACCCTTTGCCTGATCATGTTATAGAAGACAACTTCAAAATCCTGGATGAAGAGTGTGTTGCAATACCTTGGAATAAAGGCGATATTCTGGTTATTGATAATTTGATGGTTCTTCATGGCCGCCGACCACTACTAAAGCCGCCACGTCGTATACTAGCTTCCCTTTGCAAGTGATAAAAAGGTGTTGTAGTTTATAAATACCGAGCGATAAAATAATGGAAATGGCAAGCTAATAAAAAAAACAAGATCATGTAATTTCCCGATCTGTGTTTTTATAGTATGGAATTAAATGGATGTTTGATCTTTTATATCCGTTTTGGGTTATATAATTAGTAATTGACATTTGTTACACGCATTGCTGTTTTTGCTAACTTTTTAAACGATGGCAAATTGGTAAGTCATAACTAATTACTCAAAATGACAAGTTTTCTGGAAGTGTCAAGCGGTCGGGTTGGGTGATAGACACATTTTTTTTTAACTTTACAAATAATTAATTTTTAAATATAACTGTAAAAAGTAAGTTATTACTTGTATTAAAGAAAAAAATATTTTTAAAAATTTTAGATTATTAGTGTGGCCGGTGTGGAGCGGGAAGGAAGTTGGGATGGGAGGGGACCACCGGTGGTGGCTACACCCCTTTTATGCGGTACCGAAAAATGGGAGTATGCTAGGCATATCCTATAGAATTTTGAGAATGAAAACTTCTTAATCTGTTGAACGATCCCAATGGGAATTTAAATACACAGTCCATTTCCACGTGTTTAGTTCTTTTATGGAAAACTGGATTATTGACGATGTGACTAGCTGCTTGATTGTGACAGAACAGTGGAGTAGGTCCTACTTGCGGTGGGTGCGTAAGATTTTTAACAGCCAACGAACCCAAAGAACTTCACTAATGGTAATAGCCATGCCTTGGTATTCTGCTTCAGCAAACGAACGCGAGACCACGTTTTGTTTCTTTGTTTTCCATGAGTTTGGATCTCCGCCCATAAGTAACAAAAAAACCGGCCCTTGAGCGTCGAGTTAAGCTGCAACCCAACCAATCTGAATCACAGTATGCCATGAGCTCTAAGTGACCCCTTTCCGGTATTAATATACCTTGACCTAGAGTCGTCTTCAAATATCGAAGCACTCTTAATGCCGCATTCACGTGCTCTTCTTTGGGATCCGACACTATTTGACTCAACATATTGACTGCATAGGCAATGTCATGCCTAGTCGCTTGAAGATACAAAAATCTTCCAACCGGTCGTCGATATTAATGACTCACATATACCCGTGGGCTATCATAACACTGCCCCAACTGCAAGTTTTGCTCCATAGAGAATGAGCTAGGCCTGCATCGAGTCATACCACTATCTTCCAAAATATCAAGAGTGTACTTCCGTTGGCTTAGGAAAATTCCTTCAGATGTCTTGGCTACCTCGATCCCAAGAAAGTACTTCACTGGCCCAAGTCTTTAATGCTAAATTGTTTATCAAGCTAGTTCTTCACTTCTTCGTGTCACGTATCTTGGCAGCATCATTACCTATGATAATCACATCATCAACGTAGATCCGTGCAACAACAAAAACATCACCTTTCTTACTATGAACAGAGAGGCATCATCATGTGTTTGTTGGAAGTTTATTTAGGTTAGTGTCGTAATGAACTTCTAATACTAGTTGTGTGAGGCCTGTCTAAGTCTATAAAGAGACTTTCTCAATCTGCAAACCCTTGAATCTCCTTCCTTTGCAAAGCCTATGGTATCTTTATGTACACCTGCTCATAGAGATCCCCATGCAAGAAGGTGTTCTTAACGTCTAATTGATGAATAATCTAATCCTTTTTAGCAGCTATGGCAAGCAAAGTTTGTATCGTAACCAGTTTTCCAACAGGTACAAAAGTATCATGGAAATCAACACATTCCATCTGCGTTGCGTGAACCCTTTTGCAACTAATCGCGCCTTGTATAATTCTACTTCTCCATTTGGCTTGTATTTTACTTTATATACCCATTTGGAATCAACTACACGTTTCCCCGCCAACAATTCCTCAAGAGTCCATGTACCATTTTCTTTGAGTGCCTTGATCTCTCTTTGCATTGCTTCTCACCATATGCTGTTTTGTGCAGCTTGTTTGAAATGCTTTGGCTCATCTATCGAGCTAATAGTTGATAGAAAGGCTTTATGTTGCTCAGAGAAATTATAATAAGTAACATAATTGTAAAGAGAAAGTACCGTAGAGGCAACTTGATTGTGTGCAGCTTGCGCATTGTCTACCGATGGAGGCAACTTAACTACGAAGTCTTCAAGCCTTTTTGGTTGTACCCGGTTCTTCTTTCTCGTTGGTTACATGGTTTTTGGTCATGTGATTCATTATTGACGTTTAATTTTTGCTCAACTTCAGTTGACTGTGATTCATTATTCTCTCCTTCATCACCTTGGTTATTGACAATCTCTGGGCCTTCATTGTGTACTCCCTCATCGCCTTGATTATTGACAACTTCTGGGCTTTCATCATATCGATCGATGCCGATGGATGGTACCTAAAGAAATCAACTAACCAAAGTGAGTATTTTGCAATTTTCTTTATTTTAATGCAAAACGATATAATAAAACAAAAACCTTGTGGCTACTTTGATCCAAAGAAAGATGCAAAACAAAAGGACAATTTGCATTTTGACTCAAAACTAAAGGTGTAACCAAAAAGCAAAATTGAATAACCAACCAAACCAAACAAATTGGTTTTTTGAGTAACTTTGTTCCGTTAACCAAATAAGCGTAGCTTTATTCCGTTCAACTTTAATTAACTTTCCCTTAATTTGGGTTAAGTGAACAACCCAAATTCATTATGTTAATATATTTGAATTCATTTTTTGTAGTGAATTATTTTGAAGGCCAAACTAGTGGTCTTGAAGAGAGTAGTTTATCACTCATATATCAAGGTTTATATGTTTTAATAGAGGCTTATATTCAAAAGGAATCAATGTCTTAAGATAATTAATTATGTAAAATATAATTTTAGATAATATGTCAAGATTTGACTTCTGTTTAAGAAAAGTTAATTTTAAATAAACCCCCTGTATGTGTGGTGTGTGTTGTGTGGGTTGACCCCACACACATATGCCACATAATGGAGGTTTTTTAGCACACCCCGTATAAGAAACCGATATCCAAATACTAGTAGTTTGAAAAGCAATCCAAATGGCCATCAGAAACTTCTTCCGAGATCTAGAGCTACCTCAGCAAAACCTCAGGACGACGACGTTCCTTTCCCGACTGTATTATCCCCAAGCCATATTACTGAGTCTACAGCAATAGCACTCGGTGATTTCGGAGAAGCAATCAGAGCTCATAAGCCAGTGGAGTCTAGTCTCAAGAAAATCGGCGCTATTCTCTTCGTAGGATTCCCTGTCACCTCACCTTCCGACTTCAACAACGTCGTCGAAGCTTTCGGATATCCTGGACTGCCCTACATGGGCGGCCGAGTAGCTCGAACGAAAGTCCTTGGCCGAGTTTACACTGCAAATGAATCTCCTCCCGATCGAGGAGGCAATTCCTTTCCATCATGAGATGGCTTATGTAAACTTCTTGGTTCTGTTACGTGTCTATCCAATCACTTGCATAATCCAGTTGGTTTTTATTGTTAACAATAAGATATGTGGCTTACGTGATTAGGTTGCATCATTGTAGTTCGCTCCCGTATAGTATGAGCAGGGGCGTTTTGTTGATTTTGGGGGCCCTGTGCGAAAAAAATAGGCCCTAATATAATATTTTTTGATATATAATATTAACTAATTTTGCTTATATATATATATATATATATATATATATATATATATATATATATATATATATATATATATATATATATATATATATATATATATATATATATATATATATATATATATATAAAAGCAAAATTAGTTAATATTATAATAAGTCTATAATTGTTATAAAACGATCAAAACACAATACCGATAATACAAACGGACGAATCTGAAAATAGGGGGTTTCGATCACAAAATTAACGTCAATTTTGGTTGCCGTTCACGATAACTATTAAAATCAAAAAAATGGGCTTAATATATTCTTTTGTAATAGGTGATGGGCTAATAAAAATAATAATAGACAACTATTGAAATTGAAAAAATGGGCTTAATATATTCTTTTGTAACGGGTGATGGGCTAATAAAAATAATAATAGACAACTTCCTATTGAACTTTACGTTAAAAAAAAGAGAAGGGAAGGCATGAAGAAAGAGGCGTTTCCAAGAGAACTTTGGCGTGAAGAAAAAAAGAAATATGTATGTAGGATGTTGGACTTGAACTCGGGTCACCTGGAATAAAGGGATAAAATACGCGCCACTATAGCCATCTGAACTAGGTGAATTTTTTGTCTTTATTTACGTAAAATTATATATATTGTATCATTACTAGATAATTTTTCTAAAACCGGGGCCCTATTTTTTTCGAGGCCTGTGCGGTCGCACCTCCCGCACCCTCTAAGGGCCGGCCCTGAGTATGAGTCCTTTCTGCTCAAAGCTCCTGCACTTAAAGCCATTTCATTTCAACTTGTGGTTTTATTTAATTATTAACCATGCGAGTTCTTCTTATTGCAACTATCTTTTTTACAATTTTGGGATGTATATATGACAACGCCTAGTAATATCAAGTATTTTAGTCGTTGTTGAACCCTATTCTTGGTGATTTTATATTATATATGCTGTGGTATTCTCACTTTTTGTGTGAGTGCTTGTTTGGAAAGAAAAGTAACAAACAAGGGCTAAATACGTACAAAATGGAAGAAGTTTGGAGATAAAGACAAAAACAGTCGCCTGAACACGCGCGCCGCAGAGATGCACAAGGGCGCGCCGCGCTGAGTCAACGATAAGGTGGTGGGAAGAATTCAAATGACGAAAAAACGGGGATAACCCTACACGCGCGCCGCAGATATGAGTTTGGCGCGACGCGGTCACTTATTTTCCACAACTATAAATAGAGGCCATTAGGTCGAAATCAGAAGGCAAGGAATGACCCATAAGGTGGATCTGAAGCTTTTTTGACTCCAAGTTTCGGATTTTCAGTCGCCATTCGTGGTATTTATGTTTCTTCACTTAGTTTTCATATTAGTTTAGTTGTTTTAGTAGCTTAGCTTGGTGTTTTTGGGTGTGACAACCATTAGCATTAGGTTAAAGTTTCTGTTTTTCATTGTTTACTGTTTTGGATGTTTGGGATCTGAAGTTTATGCAATTAATCATTCGGTTACATGTTTATTGATGTTTTTGGTATTTTTGATGTTTGGAAGTTCGATGCTTTTGGCTTGATCTTGGTTGTTTCTGTTTCTGAATTATATTTCTGATTTCAGTAAGCAAGTTAGATTAAGTTTTGGTTTTAGTTTCATTTAAGTTTATGCTTGGAATTGGACTTTGTTTGGATTTTGAGTTTTTGGGTTGTTTTTGGTAAAATAGAGACTAGTCCCTCTGGTTGTAGCGTGACATTGCAACTGGTAATCTGTCACCTATCTTAACCACGAAACTCCTGTGGATCGACCCTGACTACCACTGTACTAAATGAGAGTGAGGTTTTATTGTTTTTGACCGTATGACGACCGCTACGACATGTCAATATATATCGTTGATATGAATTTGGATCTCACTGTTCTTACATGTTCCTGATTTCCCCACCAAGTTATTTTTCTTTTGTGACGAAGAACCGGGAGCCGGGGGAGAAACTCCAATTGTTTTAAGTCATATCATATATGACCAGGGGCGGAACACGACTATTACAATCAGAGGGGCCGAAATCGCAAAACAATAACTTTATATAAAATAGTTTAATTGGTTCATAATTATTTCTAATTAACTAACTTTAAAAAAAGTCTAACCATGGATTGATGTATACAATTTGACGGTTTGCTGCAAAAATCGGTCAAATACCGACTTTGATGGTCATTTTTTCATTTTTTAATCTATTATTTATTTTTTCTATTTTTAAATTACGATAGAAACACTCTCTAATAACTCAAGAATCTAGGAAAAAATAATATTAAAGAATAAAAATAAATAAATATATAATCTTTGATATGTATCTGGAAATAAAATGAAACAAACTTTGCTATTTTTTATATTTATATATTTTAAATGAATTCCTTTATAATTTAAGGTCTCCGATTAATCACTGACTAATCTTTGATTAATCCCTTAACCTCATGACACCACGGAACAATTTTTACAACCTTGATAATTCCTAATTGCCATTTGTTACACGCATTGTTGTTTTTGCTAACTTTAAACGATGGCAAATTGTTGAGTCCTGACTAATAACTAATCACTCAAAATTACAAGTTTTTGCAAGTGTCAAGCGGTCGGGTTGGGTGGTCCATACATATTTTGTGTTCTGTTTTTTTATAAACAATTATCTTTTAAATATAAATCTAAAAACTAATTTATTATTTGTTTTAAATTATATATATATATATATATATATATATATATATATATATATATATATATATATATATATATATATATATATTAGATTGTTAGTGTGACTGATGTGGAGCGGGAAGGAAGCTAGGAAGGGAGGGGAACCACCAATACCGGCAGCTACACCACCCCTCTTATGTGGTACCGAAAAATGGGAGTCTGCTAGGCATAACCATGCCGATGCTTGTTCTTATTTTCCTTCTTTCTGACCTTTTGGCAACGACTAGTAGGAGAATTTTTAAAAAATTTCTTTTGAATTGTATATAAATAGCACATCTACTCCTTAACAAATTATACTACCAAAGTGTTTCTCAATATCCTTTAAAAAGTGCCAAATGGCTGCATCATTATCATCATCAAGTTTCTGCACTCTTACATAGCAAATATGTGCGTGAATGTACGGTGTTGTCTTCTTCATCTAATTCAGACGGTACTCATCGTCGAATAACAACACACAAATTATGTACACCGCACATCAAGCTGCACTATTTCTTCTTCGAGACATCATAAGTTTCAGCGATCCAATAAGTAGAAGAACTAAATAAAGGTCGTGTACAAAGGGGTGCTATGTTGGTATGAGATTACTTCGTTGACAATCATATACTTGGAGATGTCATTTTTTGAAGATGGTTATCAATGTCGAGAGAAGTAATTTTTGAAATATTGAAATATATGTTTGATAATACTGAGATTGGAAACTTTTGAATTGGGTTGATATCTGGCACATAAACATGTAGCAAACATTATATATAGACGAGCTACAGTAAGTAAGATAGAGGAGAGATCCAATCATGTCTCTGTATGTATTTTGATTGATTGATTCTCTCCTGAGCGATCAAAAGACAATTTGAACAGAAAGGCAGATGAACCTTCCCTAAAAAACCTTTATCCATGAATTATTTCTTGAACAACCCTGTAGTGTACTTCCCCTAAGGGATTAAAGTCCCTTTATCAATTTGCTTAACTTGCTGTAACGACCCATTTTCGTTTAATTAATTAATTATTTTAATCCTATTTTAAGGAAATTAATGATTTTGTAATTAAAAACTATTAAAATAATAATAATAATAATAATAATAATAATAATAATAATAATAATAATAATAATAATAATAATAATGGGCAGGGGTAAGAACTCTTAATATGTTAAGAACTTTGGTCAAAACATGTTGAATCAAGAACTTAATGTGCGGAGGTAAACATCCTTGCACCTAAGTCTATGATGTAACATGTGTAATCTGCCATGAACTTCATAAAATCAAAACAAATCAACTGAGCGTCATGAGAGGATGATATCATTGTCATTAGAAAGATAAGAATGTGTAGAAACTTCGCTTAAGATCGCTCAGTTGATTCAACCCGAAGGTGACCAAATTGTGGCTTTTTACAAGCTGTCCAATGAACCGTCAACTGTGATACATTAGCATGTGAAATTCATAAATAAATGTAAAAATTTATTTTTTAAGTAAAACCAATGAAATTAGTTCGGGGTTGGAGTCTACTTTTCTCCTCTAAAAAATCAAAACTCGGTGCTTAACCCATTAGGAGCTAGGAGTGTTTTTCCCCCGGACTGGTCCAACAAGTTGATAGATTGCATCAGTTAATTTGTAAAATTCATTAGAAATTATATAAAATTGAAAATGAAATGAGGTTAGAGCCTGTAACTTGGTATGAATGTTTAGGTTCTTTCAACCAAAGGACTTAACCTAATTCCATCCCTAAGTATAGTTAAAGTTACAATATTTTTACACTAGTACCAAAAGTTAACTAATTGCATTAGTCAACTTGTAAAATTTGTAATAAATCAACCAGAAACTTTATAAGAGTGAACCTTATAACCCTAGAAAGCTAAAAGAGTGTATTTTAACAATAATGTAATAACATTATTAAAATAACGGGTTTAAAGGGGGGGGGGGGGTATATCAGCTCATGATCAGATTGCTATACCGAAAAACAAACTAAAAGTAAACAATATATAAGCATTATTAAGTCACAGTTTGTAGTGTGATCTAGGTAGTGACTGTTGGAACTATATGTAGGTTGATCAGTGGTAGAAGTTAATCACAGCTCACACCTGTTGTATTACTCAGAAACTTTGTTATCAGGTGAGTTACAATACCATATACATGTTATTATATGTAATGTGATGTATGCTCGTTTATGTGTAGTATCAGTTTTAGTATCCTTGTTCCCGAAAGGGGGAGCATGGAAAGGTTCAATATTATTGTCCTTGTTCTTGGATAGGGGAGTAAGGAAAGGTTCAGTTTTACTACCCTTATTCCCAGAAGGGGGGAGCAAGGAAAGGATCAGTTTACATGTTTATGCATTTTATGCTTGCATTCCATATAATATAATGTGTAGTTGTTGTGTACTCACTAAGCGTTGTGCTTACTCGTTGTTAATTTAACCTTTTTAGGACCCTTCGAGGTAGACAGAAGGAATAACCTGGTGTGACCCTCACTGCCTGCATTGTCGTTTTCATATTTTCTATTTTTGCATGTGACTGTAACCTGGGTTAGTTTGATTACATTAGCTATGTTGGAGATAATTTTGTGCTGAAGTGCATCAGTCCATCCGAAGGTCCTTGCCATGCGAAGTGTCTAGTTTTGGTCTGAAGGTCCGAAGGTCTTATGCTGAAGGATCCGAAGAAATGCGTAACAAACCTTATCCCTTCAACACGATGGAATGTCAGGCTCCGGATTGCACGTTGTTGTGCCCTCATTGGCTAGTACTAAAGTAGAATATTCAATTTTATACTATTGTATCTTTTGTACTATCGATATCCTGATCACGTAAAAGTATTAGGATATCATGTCTAGGTCGAGATTGCTTCATTATCACCACTATTGTAAAACCTTCCAAAGATAATACAAATCATTCGACTCCTTGTTCACTCATTACAATTTGTTCATTGTTTTCATTTGTGTTTATCATTGCTTGAATCATTCTACTAATTGTTCATTGTTCGAAATCTTTACTCAACACGTGGTATCAGAGCACATGTTGAGTAAAGATTTGGAACAATGAACAATTAGTAGAATGATTCAAGCAATGATAAACACAAACATCAGAACCTTCCACATCCGAACCCATAACTACTTCAATTCCACTCACCACAACCATTCAAACCACATCTTCGGATGTTCCTGCCATCTCAACCATTGCAGAAACATCAATAACCTCCACCACTTATAAAACTGAACCGCTCATTACAAAAACAATAACCAACATTACATCAATAACTTCCGAACCAATCATCACATCCTCTGATCCTTTATTTACTCTCTTCTCTACCTCTGGCATTGATACCTCTCTGCTAGGATATGAGATTCAAGAAGGGTTTGGTATATCTGGATCCTCATCACATCAAAGACCCCCCACTTTGGATGAAGAATACAATGCTTATCAAATGGATCCCATCTCATTAGATGATCCAGAAGACGAGAACTTGAACGACGAGGATTTTGTGTTAGTAAAACAATACAAAACCCTCAACACAAAGCTCGATGTTCTTCTCAAAACTCAAACAGGATACGATCCAGAGAAGCCAATCGAAGTAGACGTGCTGACTAAGGTTGAAGAAGTGCGAACCAACATCTCTGAACAAGTAAAAACCATGATTTTACAATGAGAGCAGAGGGTTTTGGATCAACAACTTCAGATCCAAACCATTCATGAACAAAAATTAAACACCGCTGTAACTGAAGTTGAAACACCGCATAGATTACTCTAGGAGGCAACAGAGAAAAGAATTACAAACGCAATTGCTAGGTTTGAGTCATCCAATGCGGATCTGAAGAAGTCAATTAAAGATCTGCGGACTGACACTCAATCCTTCAATACGCAGTACAAGAACCACTTCGAAGGCGAATTGCATGCTGCTCAACCAAAATCGCAGAGTTGACAGCCGCTCAGTCTGCTACTTCGGTTGACTAGTTTGCCGAAGAAATCATAAAAACAAACTCTGCAATAACCAACAACATTGTTAGTGACTTGAGGAATGTGGTTCAACCTCTTCTTCAAGTTGCAAATCACATGCGACGGCCTCAAGCTGCCCAAACGGGACCCTGAGTGTCTGCTCAACCTAAATCTACAGTTCATGACAACGCCTATCAATATCAAGTATTTTAGTCGTTGTTAGACCCTATTCTTAGTGAAATTGTATTGTATAAATTATGGTATTACTTACTTTTTTGCCAAGTGCTTTGGTGTAAGAAAAGATAAAAACAAGGACTAAAGACGTACAAAATGAAGAAGTTTGGATAAAGTCACTTTTTAGTCGAAAACATATACACGCCGCGAGCAGAAGACACGCGCGTCGCAGATAGTCAAAAGATCAGGCGGTGAGTTGAAATTCAAAGCGCGAAAAACGGGGATATGGATAAGGCGCGCCGCGGTTTTCAGCCATGCGTGACGCGATCAGCTCGATTTAGCAACTATAAATAGAGGCATCTAGGTCGAGTTTCAGCAGCGAAGAAACGACCCAACGGTGGAACCTAGGCTTCTTTGACTCAGGATTTCGGATTTCAGCAGCTTCAATTGGGATTTTTATGTTTTTCATTTATTTTTAGTAATTTCTTAGTTTTAGTATTTGCTTGATTCCTTCGGTTCTGGATTGTAGAATCTGTTGGGACAAGTTTAGTTTGGGTTATTTTCGAAGTCAGTAACTTGTGGCTTCTGGAATTGGTTTTAATTAATGTTAATCATTCGGTTTGAAGTATTTTGCATGTTTTCGGTATTTGTTTATGTTTAATTGCTTGTGGATGGTTTTGGATTGTTTTAAACTTCTGATTTCTCTGGAATACACCTCTGGAATCAGTAAGTAATTATGGTTTGAAGTTTGGAATTGTTTAGTTTAGTTAATGAGAGTGTTAGTTTTTGTTATTGCAATTTATCGGTTTTCGGGAAGTGAAGTAAACACTGCCAACTATAGCGTGACACTGTAGTTTGGTTATTCTGAGACTATATCTTAACCACCAGACTCCCACGGATCGACCCTTGCTGCTACTATACTAGTTTGCGTGTAAGGTTTTATTTTCTATTTTTGACCGCATAACGACCTAGGCGTGTCAGTTCATCCTTTGCAAGGGGGAAAAGCTAGTGGTTCAGGGTCCCATGCCTCTAGTGCTGCGATGACAACATCAACAACAACTGCAACAACATTCGCCACATTAACCACCATCACTCCTACCTTCGGACGACCTCCACTACAAAATCCTAATGTCTGAAAAGGTATAGTCATCAACACAACCACTTCGGGTCCAACCTTCTCCACAATCACTTCCACACTTGGAGTTGTATCATCTGGTGCAGGATCTTCGGGTGCCGGTGCTTCGGGCCCAAGGTCTGCTGGTGACAGAGGGAAAGGCGTGTTGATAGAACCCAGCAAGGAGGAGAGCCAAAAGCAACGGGAAGTCGAGTTCACCCGAATGCTGGTGATCAACTCCTTGGCTGAAGATTGAAAGGATGACATGGGTCCAATCGACAAAACGTGGAATGCGGAGCAAATTGTGGCACACGGTTTTGGCGATTATAAAGTCTTCAATCGCCTTCCATTGGAGGATTACTTTATTGATAACTCTGTGGATAATCAACTTGACATTCCATACAACCTGAAGACCTTCTCGTTCTTTCATTTGTTAGAGGTGTAAGGGAAAATCAGATGGAATCCTTCAAACTGAGAAAAATACGCTTCCATGCCACATACATTCAAGAACCAAAGGAGGTATGGAGCAGGAAAAGAATTGTCAAGTTGATCTCAATCAAAAAGGGATAGCTCTTTGAGGGTTATTTTCAAAACTTCTAATTCTTTGTACTTTATGGTTCTGAAGAAGTTACATCTAGATTATCCATCGCAAACTTTCCAATAATGAACTCTCACGATTTTATCACTATGTTGGATCTGCTCAAAGAAGCTCATGTCGAAGTTGCACCATCAATTCCCATCCGCATAAAAGCCAAAGAATACATTTCTGGCTTTCTGCATCACTACATGAAACGTCTAGCAGAATATGATATTGATGTGTCAAAATGCTTCAGTAAGTCCCTTGCTCCCCTAGTCTGTACAGCTGAAATTCTAGGTGTGTTCGAAGATGGAGAGATTCTGGACAACCCCTGGGGAGTTTTTTACAAGGGCTCCACACGTGATAAGAAATTTTTGTGAGGTTGACTTCAAGGGTTTATACCCTACCGAACTGTTAAGGATTGCAGTTGGTCGTGCATACACATGCAGGGTCAATACAGTCGTGGAAAAGAAGAAGTTGAAGGAACACCTTGATTGGTGGATGGCAGTGAGACACTGCATGGTTGAAGCTCATAAACGTCATTTCAGCTGAGGCTTCGGATGCCACTTCACACAAAGGGGGAGATTGTTGGAGATAATTTTGTGTTGAAGTGTATCAGTCCATCCGAAGGTCCTTGCCATGCGAAGTGTCTAGTTTTGGTCTGTAGGTCCGAAGGTATTATGTTAAAGGATCCGAAGACATGTGTAACAAACCTTATCCCTCCAACACGATGGAATGTCAGGCTCCAGGTTGCACGTTGTTGTGTGCACATTGGTGTAACACCCGGTTTTTAAAACAAAAACACCCCTGAAAATTTTTCATTTAACACAGAGGTTTCATTACATAAAACCATAACAAAAGGGGTATATTTTATTAAAAATGGGTACAAGTGTATCAAGGAGAGTATAAAATACCGTAATCTCCTTTGAAGCCGGGCTGCTACTAACAGCATCTAAAAGTCCCAGTTCTTTAGACACGGATTCTATCTTTTCCCTTATCAGGATCATGCTAACCTGCAGGGACATTTAACAAATAACGTGAGCTATAAAGCTCAGTGAGTAATCATGTCTACAAATAACATGTATAACAAATACATTCATATATAATTCTATATATATGATAAGTCTCTTTCTACTCATCCGTTTCATATCAAGTTCCATTTTATAGCCTCTTACGGCTAACCGTATATATATTTGGATATCGGATCCAAACTCTTAGTCTGACTGGCTGACCATATATCTCTTAGGATTTCACATCCTACTTCATAGCCTTATAGGCTGAACTGTAATATCATATGATTATCAAATCATATCAGTTATCTGTCCCATATTTCTTAGTCACAATTGACTGCACCGAATTTCATGGCCGTATAAGCCACACTAAACAGTTTCAACATTTATTTCATAGCCCAATAGGCCGCACCAGTTGGATATGCATCCAATATCATAGCCATAAGGCCGCACCATTTCCATATAGAAATATCATAGCCATTTAGGCCGCACCAGTTGGATTTAACATCCAATATCATAGCCATATAGGCCGCACCAGTTGGATATAGCATCCAATATCATAGCCATATAGGCCGCACCAGAACATTTTAGTTAATTCAAATCATAGCCCTAAGGCCGCACCAATAATTTCATCGTTTATATCATAGCCCAAAGGCCGCACCAATTTAGGTTCAATAACCCAAAATCATGGTCCTAAGACCGCACCATTTAGTTTCAAGATTAAATATCATTTGGGTATTCTACCCTTGTCTCGTTTTCAACTACTTCAAGTAGTGCCATAGCAATCATCATATATCATACTAGATATAGTTAAGATTACTCACCTGGATACTTGCTGCATTTAATTCCGGTTGTTTCTTGCTTTTGCATACACCACAACCATTTTTCCCATACCTATATATTCATTTATATACCAAATGATCATAGGTTAATCACCATTACAGTTGACTCTAATACATAAGAGTCCTATATAACATAATTGGGGACCATTTCCAATCATTTTCGAGCAATAACCATTATTATAAAAATTTAATACACTTCCCGAAATACGCGTATTTTGCTACAGTACCTTCGGGAGGTCGTATTCTCATTTTAATAATTTTCCATGAAGTTTCATACCATTTTAGACATATGTTTAAAATTTCAGGTCAAATGGACAAGCCTAACATCAAAATCACATTTGAAAATTGCTCAAATCTTCACAGGGGGTTTCTGCCGCGATCACGCGTCGTGACTGACCCTATGGTCGCGTCGCGACTGCTGGGAATTCAGGCAGTAAGCTCGATTTTCATGCTATAATGTCCCATTTTCTAATATTAAGTCCTTAATTCCTTACTTAAACACTAGGAATTGTTCCAAGACTAAAACCATTCATTATTATCAAGTTTTAAACCATAGAATTGTCAAATTCAAATCCATTTCCACAATTTCCCGTTTTCACAATTTTGGTCCTAAACCAAAATTATCAAGTTTCGCTTGCTTCTACTGATTCATTTCAGTCAATATAACATCTGGAACCCATTATAAACCATTAGGATCAAGTTTATCACAAGAACTCACAATCTAGGGTTCTTGGTCAAAATCTCAATTCTTTAACAATAGCAACCTACTTCCATATTCTTGAATTAAGTTCTTTTAGCATGACTTACTGGAAGTATTAAGCCATTTAAACCACAAAATTCATGATTGAAATTATAGATTTCAGTTTCCATAAAAACTCATCAAGAACAAACTAAGTTAGAACTTGAGATACTAACCTCCAATGCTTCCAAATCTTCAATTTTAAGCCAATAATCGGATTCCAAGCTCAAACCTTCAAGAAATCTCCAAGATTCTGCAACGATCGCTCAAGAAAACCCTCTCCCGTAGCTTCCAGATTTTCTGCACATGTGGGAGAGCTTTTCCACTATTTATACTTCCAGAATTTACAGTTTAGTCCCTGGAGTTCTAATTCTTGAACTTTTGCCACATCTAACACATTTAATGACAAAAACCAGTTTTTATAACATTTTAAGTCCAAAACTCAAAATATTATTACAAACCAAATCCTTTTCTGTCCAAAAGACCAAATTACCCTTCTAAGGTCAAATGACCAATTTACCCTTTTACTAGTATTAACTTTCTAATACTTAGAACACCATATTAAATAATAAATACACTATGATTAACATATTAATACTTAACAAAAGTATCGTGGTGTTACAATTGGCTAGTACTAAAGTAGAATATTCCGTTTTGTACTATTGTATCTTTTGTACTATCGATATCCTGATCACGTATAAATATCAGGATAGGATATCGTGTCTGGGTCGAGAGTGCTTCATTATCACCACTATTGTAAAACCTTCCAAAGATAATACAAATCATTCGACTCCTTGTTCACTCATTACAATCTGTTCATTGTTTTCATTTGTGTTTATCATTGCTTGAATCATTCTACTAATTGTTCATTGTTCGAAATCTTTACTCAACAAGTTAATTTTGAAACTCTGATGCATTTTTGAGATTTAATAAAAGTCAATATTTTATGTTTAATTTCTTTTGGCCGTTACACTTGCATACCTAAAAAGAAGCTAAGTTCCTTGTTCATGCTTATTTGGGACTTCTTAATTACACATTTTATAGTCTTCTACCATTTTGTGATCAGTTGATTTGAATATGATGTCATCTACATATATTTAGGTAAGCATATATGAGCTCGGTTAAATAGTGTTGGATCTATGATAACTCTCTTGGAACCTGATTGGATGTAGAGAAACTCAAACATAGTCTCATACCAAGCTTTTGGAGCCTTTTTAAGGTCGTATACAGCCTTGTGAAGCTTGTAACAGAAGTTCGGTCAAGATAGATATTTAAAGCCAGATGGATGTTGTAGGTACACTTCTTCTTTCAGTTGGATGTTGTAGGTACACTTCTTCTTTCAGTTATCCATTGAGTAAATTAAGCACCTTTCACGTCTATCTACTACACTTTTATGCTTTTATGTACTGCATACACGAAAAATGTGTATCGCCTCAAGTCTAGCTAATGGGGAAAAGGTTTCCTCATAGTTAATTCCCTCTAATTGACCATACCCTTTGGCAAACGGTATTTTCTTGCTCTATATAATTGCATTAGAGTTATTAGGTTTGTTTTGAAAAACCCATCTAGTTCCCACAATGGTACGACGATGACGTAGTAGGACAAATTCCTAGACTTTGTTTCTTTCAAGCTCCGCAAACTCATCTTGCATAGCCTATATCCAATCTGAATCACCTATTTTTTCGACCAACGTCTTAAGCTCGGTGAAGAAGATGAATGCAACATGTTTGTAATGCACTTCAATGTCTTTTGCTAAAAAATTTGGACGCCTGCAGATGGATTCCCTATGGGGATGATGTTTTATGCATATGCGCAACCATAAAAGTTAATGATCTATTGCTGTAGTAGAGTGAATATATTAAGAGCAGATTGTTTGCTAGATGTACATCTTGGAGT
The DNA here is from genome assembly GCA_023525715.1 of Cichorium intybus. Lineage (NCBI taxonomy): Eukaryota > Viridiplantae > Streptophyta > Magnoliopsida > Asterales > Asteraceae > Cichorium > Cichorium intybus. Next base: position 58,298,591 of record CM042011.1, read on the forward strand.
GGACCTTGTTAAACTTGTAAGCGCCCTACAAATTGATCTTCTTCATCAAGGAATCTAAATGCTGACTGATCAACAAATTCTTGAAGTTAAATCAAAGGATTCCCATTAAGATGTTGAGGATCCCCCCTCAACAATTGAAGGCATACTCTGCTCCACCTTGACTAATGCAATCCCTGTAGGTGCAATAGTAGATGGATTCTACTATTCAATATGAGAGGTTGAATGATTCACATTGGTTTCTTTAGTAGGAGAAGGTCTTGTGGTGACAGTTTTTCGTTGTTGAGATTCAAAAGAGACTAATATTTTAGCATGAGCTCCGGTCTCTCTTGGATCAAACAACAAGTAATAGTAAATTTCAATTATATTGATGGGTCCGTGAATATGTGGAATGTCGCTTTCATGAATAAAAGTAGCATACTAGTCATTCTTTTTCTTTTGGATGTATCGATCATCAAATTGTGACCATATAATACTTATAGTCACAAGTTTTTTATTTTATTATAATGATTATTAATTACTTTTAGACAAACACTGTAAACTAAATTGTGGCCGTAACATACTTATAGTCCAACCTTTTTTATTTTGTCTTGAATTTTCTTTAATTTTAAACATACATCACAAACTAAATAAGCACCATAAAATTTTTATAGTCATATATTTTTTATTTTATCAATGACGATTTTTTACTTTTAGATACATATACTAGAAATTAAATCGTGAGAATAACATACTTATAGTCCAACTTCTATTTCCTTTATCATGATTTTTTTACTTTTAGAAACACAAATAAACTAAAACGGTGACCATAAGAGATTTATAGTCACACGTCTTTTATTTTCTCATGACAATATTTTACTTTTAGACACAAAAGTTAACTAACACGGTGACCGTAGAACACCTATAGTCACATTCTTCTCTTAAACGTGCATAGAAATGCTTAAAGTCATATATTTTTTCTTTTATCATTAAAATTGTTTACTTTTATAAACATATAACAATTAAATCATAACAATAAAATAATTATAGTTGCACGTTTTTTTTTTACCATGCGGCTAATTAACACTACGTTTAGGTCGCATATTATATATAGCTTGACCATATAAATTCATAAATTTTTTGCTAGAGTTAATTGTGATAGATGACGACATTTGACCATAATGTTCGACCGTAGCTAGCACTTGTTATATTCCTTATATTAGATCGTGGCTAAATGTGTGAATATAAGAATGTTCTAAGACCAAACAGAGCGCCATCACAATATGGTGCGGTGTTTGAGGTGGCAGCAACTCACCGCAAGGGTACGTCTCCCTGGCCGGTCAAGCCATCGCGGTCCACACCCCATATGCGGGGTTCGATCACTGCACACACACCTCACACACACTACACCTAAACACCTATCGACCATTTTATGAACGTTTGAAAATGTTTTTTTTTAATTGAACTTTTTACCCTATAAATATCATTTCAATCCAACCCTTTAAATCACAACTGAAGTACCTAAATTACTATACAATTATTCTCAAATTTAACTTCACAATGTCACCATCATCGTTATCTTCTATGTCCTCATGTGCAGATATGGTAAATGAGATGACATTTATTCACAAAATGATGCAAGGGGTCATCAACCATTTAGAAAATGAAGTTGAACGTTTAGGAGTGAGGACAATAAGTGGTCCTTTATGGAGATAACGTGAAGTTGGCCACAATTGCCTAATTGATAACTACTTTGTTGATGATTCCGTGTATATTGTAAAATTTTGATGGAGGTTCCGAATGAGCAAACAACTATTCCTATGCATAATGACGATTTGAAGTCAAGGTTCCATTATTTCGGAGGCGACACATGGGATGAATATCAAAGGATATCTGAACAAAAGGCACGAGACTTAGTTTACAAGTTTGCTAAACCTATCATCTTGGTTTACGGTAAATGATATTTAAGTAAGCTTACTATTAGGGACACCCACCAGTATTATACGACATTTGAAAACATGTATGGTTTCAGGAATGTTAGGTACCATAGATTGTCTGCATTGGCCATGTGCATTGTGTCCAAATGCATGATGCGATCAGTATATGCCGGGTGATCACAAAGAGCCGACGATAATTCTAGAAATGGTGGTGTCATATGATCTTTGGTTTTGGTATGCATTTTTTGGTGTGGCATGTTCGAACAATCATGTAACATACCAAATTTCATAATAAAATTTTCGCTTTTAAAAGCGGTTCAAATACATAAAACGAGTTGGAAATAAAACAATTTGATCCAATTACTATAATCTAAAGTATCTAAAACCGGGTTTATCAAAACAGTTTCAAACATTATCCAGCGGAAGATTTGAGTACCAAAATCTTAGATGCGATACAGTCGTGCTGTGCTCCAAACTCAAGCTAGCAAATACTAGAAAAACATTTAGGGTGAAAGAGTAAGCACAAAGCTTAGTGAGTTCCCTAAAATACCACACGATCCATCCCATTCATACACATAAGCCATATATGACATATAGGAGTGACCTGCTATGCATCGTCTTTCTATCATTCAACATGCTCGAGTGCCCAGAAGGACCTACCATGCGTCGTCCTTTATCATGCAGCACCTTTGTATTGGCCGGCACGACCGGTCATTCATCTTGTGTAACACCCGGTTTCTTATACGAAGTACACCAAAAAATTTTCGAACAATTTTACATCAAATGGGTATACTTGTACTCAAACCACGGAAACAAGATGTTATCAACATGTATAATTACACAAAAGGTCCTTACGATTTGACCAGGTATTACAAATAAATCTAATTCAACTAAAGGACAGGCTTTAAACTTGTTCGTCTTTCTTTATCACATGCCTTCCCCTATCACAGCTATAGATACCTGCAAAACAACACACCACTCAAGTGTAAGCTTATAAAGCCTAGTGAGTAATCTCCCTGCTCAACATCAACACAAGATGTGTTAATATATATATATATATATATATATATATATATATATATATATATGAAGATTTGGTATCAACCAAATCTCACAACACACTTCACTAATATTTCTCATTACATAATCTCTTTATCAACCGCTGTTGCTAATCTCAATAGCAAGTATATATATGTCTCTTCTTTATCTCCAAAACCTGCAACCACATTAGCGTTACTAACACCAGCTAATTATTAGCAAACATCAACTCAAGAATAAGTACCACAACCAATACTGCTCATAACTCTATCTTGAACATTTGCTTGAACTCATTATGACTTCAACCATGGTCCGTCTCAACAACCCTTATGATTGTATAATTTGACTCAAAACTCTATAACACAACTCTAATGGTTGTATAATCAACATGTATATCTAACTCAATTATCATTACTCATAAATAACAATTTACTTCATCAGAAGTTACAATCATAACAACAACATAACACAAGGACATATATACTACATGTATCTCAACATATATCAAATATAACTCTACTAAAGTACTATAAAGTACTCACATGTTATCGGCTTAATATGTGGAACTCTCAAACCACGCGTACCGGACTCCTGTTCGCTAGACTTGGTCGTATCAATACAGTCTAAATCAATTCTCCAACATCCACAATTATCTCAACAACATCTAACTCAAAAGATATAGTAATTGAAAGAGGAGAAAGGAGTATAAACAGTAAATATCAACTCTATATTTACCGAAACCCCAAAATCCGCGGTTTCTACTCATTCAACAGTAGAAACTTGACAATAATCACACCAATAGCTCAAAAGACATCCACTAACAATCTACTAACAACATATCTAACAACTTAGAGCTAAATCACAAAAATTGAAGCTAGGGTTTCAAAACCCCCAAAATGAAGAAATCACTCACCTCGACGAATTAGGAAGCAAGAACACGTTTACGGGGTTAGATCCACACTTCTCTATGTTCTCCCACGAACCTCCAGGCTTCAATTGACCCAAAATCGCCATCTCCAGCTCTAAAAATTGAAAAGGAAATGTTTTCCTTCGAAATGGGGTTTGCTGTGTTTTAAATAGATCTGCAGGCGTAACCTGACCCGGGTTACAGAGCCCGACCCGGGTTCCTTTTGCGATATTTATTTCATTCGTTCAGTAAGTGCAGCACGACCCGAGTTGTAGAACACGACCCGGGTTGGTTCCTTTTGGCATTTTTCAAACTTAAATTTCTACCAAAAGGTCCTCTAACCACACTAACGCATATAACAACTTATATAATCTTAATTAAACTAAGATTAGTACATAAGAAGGATTCCAATCTCTTCTCACTCATCAACAACTCAAAAATCGAAGGAAATCACAAGGATCGCTACACCTTTACGCAAAGCAAACTCATAGCTAGAATCACACCGACTATAAGGTAATAACTCTACTTACCTTATAAAGCATCTCAATTTAAAATGGGTCTTTCAAGTTCTCTCCTCCTTCAAGAGATTCCGTCCTCAGGATCTCTTAGATTAGGCATGGCTTATACAACCATCTCATCACCGCAATCACACATTACACGCAATAATGATATTATCTTCTCATCAGCTCATATGACATGTATATATCATTACATGTCATAATATATAACTATAGAACTCAAGCTTTCTCGATTCACATTACATTTAAAAACTTTCTCAGTCGACTTCTCTTTCCGCAAAATCTTAATGCCCGCCATTATTCTCGTAAGATGATCTCTATAACCACATTGGTTATTACCATTTCTACGTGGACAACCACTCACAATGTACAAGAACTGGATAATAACAAGTTTATCCAGAAGCAACCCAAGTAGCAAAAAAAATAAAAAAAATGTACGTGTATTAGTTCAGCTTGTCTCATATAGACATCTAAAACTCAACTTCCATTCTAAATTTTCTCGAAATGATTTACTCTAACTCAGTAAGGAAAAACAGTCTCATTGTTTCACAACTCATTCTCTCTCAATTTACTCCTCCAATAACGACACGCCAATTATTGATTTCTCCTACTTGCACATTTTCATTGATTAGGGTAGGAGAAACGCTAATACAACATAAGAGACACAGACACTCAATTATTTCACTCACATCACACGACTCATCAAAAACAGAATATAATTTCAGAATTAATTAGAACATTAGAAACTATCTCAAGTTTCCTTTATATCTCTTTTGGATTTTGTATTTAACCCTCGACACTTTAGTCAAACAAAACTCTTTTTCAGTTGTTTCTTCTATACAACTGTACCCTAACTCTCTAGAATCTCATCTATCTCTACTTCCACCTCAACACACTCATTAGGTTTTCACCCAATATACAATTTACAATCTTTCACTAAATGGCTCCTCTTCAATTCAATTTAACAGCATACCTCGTGTTATTTCTCTCGATATATTCACTCGTTACATCATCTCCTATGTGGAGAATCTGCATCACATTCTCATCAATCATTAGTCTTATTGGACTCGGCAATTTATTATCAAATCAATTCTCAACACAATCGCATATATATTTCTCCCGATACATCATTAGTAAGAATTCTTCCCTCGTCATTTCTCCATCATTCTCATCTAGATTTCTAATTCATTATAATTACACAAAATAAATCATACATACATACAGCTCACCGTAATCTCTACACACAACTCGTAAAGAATTAATAATGTTCAACACCACAATCTCTACGGTGAGATCATATCTCATCACTCGACTAACTCATTAATCTCAAGGAAATAACTCAACATTATTATAACAAAATCTACTATCGATTGTCTCATACGAATAAGTAGTTTTGGCATCTCGACGTTCACACATTTCTATTATCAGCAGTAATCGATTTGATTGCTAAGGAACGAATCCTATCAATCACAATCACAATTACTTTTATACTCTTTTAACTCATTTAATAGTTATACAACTTTATCTCGCTCAACAATCAAATAAGTTTCACACATTCTCAAATTAATATGTTAATACATAATTATAACTCAATATCATCCTCAACATCGTCTAAACACAAATCACACATACTCAAAATAGTACAGTTTCAATATTTCATATCATCACCATACGGTGTACGTATGTCTACACATAAGCATGACACTGCAACATTACTCCAGCTCTGCTTATGGTACCCCGTACCATCATCCCGTCTCGTCACTCACACTACCTTACAGTACCCCGCACTGTCCTCCAAACTCACTACTCAACATTATCTCACGGTACCTCGTACCGTTCGTCGACCTCATTGTTCAACACTCTCTCATGGTACCTCGTATCGTTCTCTGTTCTAACCACTCAACGCTGTGTCACTATATCTCATACCATTCTCTGATCATATCATGGTGCCTCGTACCATTTTCTGATTGCAATCCATCTCTTCTTTGACTCTAGCGGGTCTCTTCTACGGTCTCGAGCCATATAGACTCACCGTCACTCCTATTTTTGTTTGAGTCACAAATGTCCCCACTACTCTAACCACAAGATGCTCATTATGTGGTTCCACAGAAATATGTGGTCTCAACCTCAACTACTCAATATGTGACCCTACAAAATATGTGGTCTTAATCACATTTACTCGTTATGTGGCCCCAAGTGGCCTCACAAAATATGTGATCTCAACCACTTGGCTCGATATGTGGCCTCATAAAATATGTGATCTCAACCACTTGGCTCGATATGCGGCCTCACAAAATATGTGATCTCAACCACATATATTAGGCAATTAACTCAATCTCTAGGCCAATAAGGCCTATATGAACCACTCTAGGTTCTCTCAATTATAACCACAAGGTACTCTTTATGTGGTTACTAAAATGTCATCTAACATCTCTGTCACAATTATCTCATCATGTGACGATTTCAAGTCACAAATACTCAATACTCACATACCTATTCACAATCAGGTATAATATGCATTCAACCACACAATCACCGTCTTTCTCAACTCATACTCTTTTGGCTATCTCAGCCATTTGTTTTGATCAATCATAAGTACTAGTTATGTGGCCCCACATAATATGTGGTCTCAACCACAAAGTACTCGTACACAGAAATCTCGTCACATCTGTGAAACAACAAACAATATATACACAATATCATAATTTATATATTTTTCCACCATGTATATACTCAATATACACACTTTCTCATGGTTTCTAAGTATTCACCAAGCAACCGCTTATAATCTCAATTATACATAATCACAAAGCACTCGTTATGTGATATGTAAACCTTACCTCAAGTGAACATGAGATTATCATCTCGATGCCGGTTACTACACTTTATAACCACAATTCTCTAACACATGTAATTTCATTTGATCTTTTATGTGTCCACATGTTTTACACATATTCTATTACATGTATTATCAATAATTAAATACGCGCGACGCATTACAACTAACATGTTAAGTAAAATTACTTACATACTTCATAGCAAAAAATCTTGTCTTCTCATTAGCTGAAACTTGCATACTTCGGATCTCAACTCTTGAGTGTACTCGGCTACACTAACATGTCTCAACTCTTAGCTCATACTCAACTTATGCTCATACTCTTTCTCATCATGAGTTGGAATTTCGCTTCAATCGGGATCTCATCTCAATTAGAATCTCATCTCGTGTTCAGTTGACATCTCATTATCAACTAAAGTTCTTGTCTCCTCGTTAGCTGATATCTCATATCAGCCAAAATCTCGTCTCATCATCAACTATTGGTCCAACCGGCTCTGATCAATTTCTCAACTCATCCTTCATCTGACTCCATATCTGTATTTACACATAGAAAACAAAAAATAATAATATAACAGAATAGTTATACTCAACTCATACACTAACATCTGTAGCCGTATCTTTTCCAAGCATGTGATTGGGGATCTCTCTCCTCGGTTCAAGTCAAGGACTGTATACTTAAAGACCTAGTTCACTTAAACCATGCTCTGATACCAACTTGTAACACCCGGTTTCTCATACGAAGTACACCTAAAATTTTTCGAACAATTTTACATCAAATGGGTATACTTGTACTCAAACCACGGAAACAAGATGTTATCAACATGTATAATTACACAAAAGGTCCTTACAATTTGACCCGTCATTACAAATAAATCTAATTCAACTAAAGCACAGGCTTTAAACTTTTCTATCTTTCTTTATCACATGCCTTCCCCTATCACAGCTACAAATACCTGCAAAACAACACAACACTCAAGTCTAAGCTTATAAAGCTTAGTGAGTAATCTCCCTGCTCAACATCAACACAAGATGTGTTAATATATATATATATAGATATATGAAGGTTTGGTATCAACCAAATCTCACAACACACTTCACTAATATTTCTCATTACATAATCTCTTTATCAACCCCTCTTGCTAATCTCAATAGCAAGTATATATATGTCTCCTCTTTATCTCCAAAACCTGCAACCACAATAGCGTTACTAACACCAGCTAATTATTAGCAAACATCAACTCAAGAATAAGTACCACAACCAATAATGCTCATAACTCTATCTTGAACATTTGCTTGAACTCATTATGCATTCAACCATGGTCCGTCTCAACAACCCTTATGATTATATAATTTGACTCAAAACTCTATAACGTAACTCTAATGGTTGTATAATCAACATGTATATCTAACTCAATTATCATTACTCATAAATAACAATTTACTTCATTAGAAGTTACAATCATAACAACAACATAACACAAGAACATATATACTACATGTATCTCAACATATATCAAATATAACTCTACTCAAGTACTATAAAGTACTCACCTATTATCGGCTTAATACGTGGAACTCTCAAACCACGCGTACGGGACTCCTGTTCGCTAGACTTGGTCGTATCAATACAGTCTAAATCAATTCTCCAACATCCACAATTATCTCAACATCTAACTCAAAAGATATAGTAATTGAAAGATGAAAAAGGAGTATAAACGGTAAATATCAACTCTATATTTACCGAAACCCCCAAATCCGCGGTTCTACTTATTCAACCGTAGGAACTTGACAATAATCACACCAATAGCTCAAAAGACATCCACTAACAATCTACTAACAACATATCTAACAAATTATAGCTAAATCACAAAAATTGAAGCTAGGGTTTCAAAACCCCCAAAACGAAGAAATCACTCACCACGACGAATTAGGAAGCAAGAACACGTTTAAGGGGTTAGATCCACACTTCTCTATGTTCTCCCACGAACCTCCAAGCTTCAATTGACCCAAAATCGCCATCTCCAGCTCTAAAAATCGAAAAGGAAATGTTTTCCTTCGAAATGGGGTTTGCTGTCTTTTAAATAGATCTGCAGGCGTAACCCGACTGACGACGCCTAGTAATATCAAGTATTTTAGTCGTCGTTAAGCCCTGTTTTGGATTAAATATATGTCTTAAATTGGCTAATATCACTTACTTTTGTGCCAAAGTTCTTGGAAATGTTTTTAGTGTAAATGCAGGGGTTTTAGTGCAATTCTAGAGAAGTTATGGAGCAAAAGGGGCGAAAAAATGGATCTGGCAGAGATAGCGCCGCTATCTCGCGATGACATAAAATCTGCGTTTTTTAATTTCAAATTCCGAGATTGCGGGATAAGGCAACACGCGCGTCGCGGATTCTATATACCCGCGATGCGGAAACCCTAATTTCGCACAACTATAAATACCGGAGTCCCGTCCGACTTTTCACTCATCCCGGGACGCGAAGGAGGGATTCGAAGGCATAATTTCGTTAGTTTTTCCGTGGGAATCAATATTTTGGTTAGTAATTTAGTTTTTCTCTTGTTTTATCAACTCGGTATCGAGGTATTCCGCAATTAGGATTTCCATCGATTACTCGATGTTCGTTTAGATTTGTAATTTCTGATTTCAGTAGTAAATAGTTGGTAGTTTAGATTTGATTTGATTGTTTGGATATTGGTTTGATGTTTGATTTGGATTTATAAAAGTAATCATTCGGTTTGATGTTATTTTGCATTATTGATGTTTGGATGTGTTTTGATTATATTGGATTGATTGTTTGCTTCTGGATTCTGAATTTAGTTTCTGATTTCAGTAAGGAACTTTAGTCTAGGATTTGATTTGGGTTAGTTTAGTTCATGCTTGAGTTAGGTTTGGGCATTGGTCTTGGAATTGTGTTTTTTGTTGGTTTTTGGAAAAGTAGAAACAATATCGCTGGCTGTAGCATGACACTACAGTTGGTAGTCTGTCGTTCTATCTTGACCACGTAACTCCTGCGGATCGACCCTGACTACCACTATGCTAAGTGTGTGTGTTAGGTATTTTCTTATTTTGACCGCATGACGACCGCTGCGATGTCACCGACCCGGGTTCCTTTTGCGATATTTATTTCATTCGTTCAGTAAGTGCAGCACGACCCGGGTTTTAGAACATGACTCGGGTTGGTTCCTTTTGGCATTTTTCAAACTTAAACTTCTCCCAAAAGGTCCTCTAACCACACTAACACATATAACAACTTATATAATCTTAATTAAACTAATATTAGTACATAAGAGGGATGCCAACCTCTTCTCACTCATGAACAACTCAAAATTGGAAGGAAAACACAAGGATCGCTACACCTTTACGCTAAGCAAACTCATAGCTAGAATCACACCGACTATAAGGTAATAACTCTACTTACCTTATAAAGCATCTCAATTTAAAATGGGTCTTACGTCGTGCTAGCTCGGGACTTGACACAGTCCTAAACCCGCACAGGCCTATCCTAATATTAACAAGCCGCAAGAACGAATCATACAACTACACATAAGCACATAAAGTCCTAACATCAACATACAATCATTCTATTTTTTCCTACAACACCATACTACCTACGCATGCAATTTCACACATAGTATAGTGAGGAGACTCACTTGATCCATCGAGCTAAAAATACTCCACGCACATGTCCTCGAATCCCGACAACATGAACCTCCTAATAAGGATAAACTCCACTTAGCAAATCCTAAACCCCAAACAGGAGAAATCTCTAAAACCGGTTCCCCAAATTGCCCAAGTTTGACCAAAAGTTAAACAGGTTAAAAGTCAACGGTCAAAGGTCAAAGTCAAAGGATAACGCCAAGTCAACCTTCACTTAGCGCGACTTTCTCTTATGGATAGTTTCGTTAAGTGTAATGGTCGCGAAATCCATTTTTAGGAGATAACATCGCTATCCACATAGATAGTGGCGCTAAATCCGCTGTTCAGCCCAAAACTTTTTCCAGATCTTAATACGATAAGCCAAGGTCTAATACCTTCCAAAATTTTCCAAACAGTCGCTAGATCCATAAAAATACAAACTTTCACGTTCAAACATGACCATGCATGTACATGGTCAATATCTAGGTCCAAAAAGAGAAAAAAAAACAAGCTTAAACACTCAAGGGAGCTTGCTTACTCCCAATACCAGTTCACAAGCTCCAAAGGAGGCTCTATGGACATAAAGATCAAACCTTTATACAGGGGCGGACCCAGGGGGTGCCCGTGTCCCTCCTGAAATTTTACCCCGTAGAGTAAATTTTTTTTATATATAGGTGTCCCTCGTCTAAAGAAAGTTGCTCCTTAGTGCCCCTCGTGTCCATTTTTTCTGGGTCCACCACTTCTACTCATTAAGGTCCAGAAAATGAAGCTCTTGCTGACCCAACCTTGAAAGAGACCACCATGCACCACCACATAACCTCTTATTCTTCAAGAAACCCTCTAAAAAGAGTTATGGAACCAAAAACTCTCTTCCAAGCCTCCAAGGAAGAAATCAGAGCTTCTAGGGGTGAAATGGTGAAGAATGACGACTACCTATGGTTTTGAACCCTTAAATATGACCCAAAAACTGAAATCTGGGGTTTTGGTGCAAAGAGCGGCAGATAGCGTCGCTATCCCCAGATAATGGTCATGCATGATCTGCACCCGCTTAACGTCGCTAGCCAATCCTTGATAATGTCACTCTGGACGATAGCGGCACTATCTCCAGTTTTCCTTAAAACTTATTTCCTTTAACTCCAAACTTAGTCATTTCGAAAACATGGTCTTACAACTCTCCCTCACTTAACTGTATTTCGTCCTCGAAATCCGTGTCCGCATCCTCCTTCTTGTTTCCCCGACTTCACTCCTTACACGACGTTTCACAATTCTTTCACCAGTCAACCATTTCGAAATTCCTGACTCTAATTGTCCACTAAGGACACCTATGGCAGAACAATGCCTTAGAACTTAACCCATCATTCAACCACGTGATATACGAGAGAAATCTTAGACGGTTCTCAACCCATGCACGTCCTTCCTCCGAGCTGACAACCTTCCTATACGAAGTTCAAAGATTTGCGAAGCACGACATTGAAGAACGCAAACCCTCCATAGGAAATGTATCAAAAGCCACAACTACTAAACCTGATAAACGTAAGAAATAGGCCCGCCCAACTCACCGACAATCCACTCAGCCATTAAAGATCGGATACCGCGGCGAATGCCTAACAACCATTTCCCAAAACATGACCGAAAATCAACAATGTGCACCCTCGAATCCACGACGTCCTACCAACCTCTGACGATCGCCGCCAGAAACTTTCTACTGCCTTAAGGCTACCCCGTCCATCATACACCACTTAGGTAGAGACACGAGGTTATAAACCCATAAGAACTAAACACTTAGTTCCAACCACAGGTCTTACAGCCCACAAGCACTCTATCCAAGAGTATCCAAACAATAAAGACGCAAACACATGGTGTACAACCCATACATAACCCGTCGAGTTACTCCCGTACTACCGGTTTCCAAGGACTCATAGGTTCCCCATTCCGTTCAGCTTGCATCTAAATTCACAGACTTTTCCCTGTTTCATCCTCTCAGGTTCTCCGCTCCGCGCAACTCACAGCTGGACTCGCAGTAGTTCCCTGATTCATTCTGCCCCTCAGTCGCGAGAACTGATCAAGCGACTAAGGATAACACCTATCACATAACTATCAGCCCACATGCTACACATGACCTTCCTAATCCGATTTCCTGACTCCTAGTCCTAGAACTAAACAACCAGCTGCAGAAAGAGAGGACATAAGCACAATCACTACAATAAAAAACCCAGACGACACCCCACGACGCCATTAGTCAACAAGTCGACTCACATATCCGCTCCATCTACACTTCGATCCCTCATTTCTCCCGTAATTCCAATCCCGGAGAGACTACCCCTTCGCCTGATGCCTGGTTCAAGATAACTAACATCCGCGTATACAACCCATGCTATCCCATCAAGACACCCCTTCCATACCCGACGATCAGGCTTAAACAGAAACCCAGCTGGTTAAAACCTCACCCGAGTCCTGAGTCGAATACCTAAACAACCTCTACCTCACTGCTCAAAACTCTTCAAATCCAGAACGATCCTGACACTACCGTTCCATTCTCACATGAAATAACCCCATAGAGCTAAGCTTAGTATTCCCTCACTGAAGAAATTACGTTATCCCAATTTCCAGACGAATATGCGTAGAAGTCCCTTTCCTCTGACGCAACCTTCTGGTTCTCCCCCACTTGGGTTCGAACCTACCAAACGCGTAACCGCTGATGCTGCCCACTCCAGAGCTAGAGTGTCCAACCACAACTTTCTCGTACGAAGCGTAGAACACGAGCAAGAGAGAAATCTGCCCGAATCTTCGTCTCATCCTCCAACCGATCCAGAAGGGTTGACAATACCGACTGCAGCCCTAAACACCTTCGACCGACCAAGATATCCAACTCCCACAATCATACTAAGACTGCTACTCTTGTAATGAAAAAGACGAACTAACTACTCCCATACAAGACCAAAGACAACATTGCCTAAGTCCACACACCTTTAGGCAGACAAAACATTCGAGAAAACGGAAACATCACGAGGTCTGACCGGATCGACATCTGATACAGACGCCGACTTCATGCAGTAACTTTTCTACCTCATTGCTGGCCCTCGGGGCCCCATCCTATAACCAATGTCTAACAAAATCCTTAGAACGACAGACACTGAAGCCAATACCGCTCCCCAGCACTACACCGACACTCGACTTCACTGCTTCCCTTGAAGTTAAAGCATCTACGCACACAATCTCCACAGTGATGCAGGGCGATAAAGAGCCTAAACAAAGAGTCCATGCTTTACCCGATACGAAAAATCCCCACTCGATCTTCAAGGGAAACACCCAGAAAGCACAACACGCACCAAACGTCTCTATCATATTGCCACTTCTTGTCGCTACCGACCTGTTCCATTGCAAGACAGACAACGAAGTCTACCTATGTCGATTCTCGAATATAGGGGACTCTCACATGTTCTTACAACCCAACGAAATCGCAAAATGTCGAATTCTCGTCCGTATCCCAGCAGTTCTCCCCCACTTAGGGTTCAAACCGCTACCCGTTGCCCATGCAGCCACAATCACTCCTTTAGACAACACAGTCCTTGGCCTAACGCTACACCCATCCACGACAACCGATATCCCTTACCCTTCGAAAGTAGAATACGTTATTACTCGCTCCCAACACAAACAAAATAGAGCCAACAACAAAAGGAGTGACAAGAATATAACCATGAATACATACCGATATCATCTGACGCGGTTCCTCCCTTCTACTATAAGCTTCTAAGCCCTATCTTCCTCCCCCGGGTCTTCCATATTAACCTGATGAACTCCCATGCCTGTTGGAGTAACAGATCTCGGATCCTGACTAGCTTCCTTTGCCAATGTGGGACAACTGGCTCTAACATGGCCAATCTGATTACACAGAACGCAAATCCTCATATCTGGTTTACTGTCTCGACGGTAAGAATCTTCTATCTTTCTCGAACTTGCAACTTGAAATCTCTTCACCGACGACTGCACCTGCTGCTGAGTCTGTCTCTTCTACCCCTGTCGGGCCTCGAACTCAGTGTCCCTCAACGTAGCTACATACTCCATCTCAGCAAAAGTCTGACGACTAGCAGCGGGTCATGAAATCGCTAATCACCTTCCTCACCATGGCCTGGCATCGAGCCATCATTGCTTCCTCCTTCGTGGCGTGCCCCTCCTCTAACATCACTAGCATCTTCGTCTTGATCGAATCAATCATAGGAGGGAGCATCTTGAACACAACCCTAGTCACCTCTGCAACGACTGATTCTCGAACATCCTAATCACCCAACACCGACCCATCTCGGCTATACGAGCTCGACCCGAGCCCCAAATTATCTCCCCTCAGATCAACCCTCCTGATTCTAAAACCAAGTAAAGAAACGGGTCCATTACACCCGTGAGTACACTCTGCACACATGATTCCCTCGTCTACAGACTCCTTAGGTCCCTCAAATATCCCTTCGTTCTAGATAAAAATCTTGTGCTTCTAATAGTACGAGCCTTTGTACTACCTTTCATACCTATTCATACTTGTTTTGAAGATCGTCCCAATTCCCTAAGTCGCCTCACTCCTTTCTAATGGGTATTCATATATCATTCATACGACCCCATACCAAAGTGCCTAACACTCCTCCTAGTCTACCTAGGATTCCACACCTCACCCGTACGGAAAGAACTTCCGTTCATGCTATCAGGTCACCTCGCAAATGCGTAATTGTACGTAATAAAGAATATATAAACAATCGAATAAAGGACCCTACCTTAAAGCCACAAGCAAACAAGGAACAACCAGTAAGGTCGAATCAATAATTCTAAGGCTACCTGGTCCCACTACGTTCAACCTAAAGTAATCACTTAACTTCCTAACACTACAAGCATAGGTCCAAGTGGCACATAACAAACACACGTAACAAGCAACACATATCAAACAGCAAACAAGGCAAAAGCCATCCCTATGATCCATGCCAATTCTATCATGCAATTTCTGAGTGGATCCTTAGCCTACTTTTTATCATACAACATAGCATCAACATATCATGTCATGGATATCTTGGGAATTAAACCACTTACTCAGGCTCCGGCCGACTGTACACATCACATCTCTTTCCTTTGAAAACCCATCTTACCCATTTAAAATCATAAGTCAGGTGTTCACACCATGTTTCAACCCCTAAGCAACAATCAAACAAGAACATGTAAAAGAGTTTTCCACATGATATTCTACCTAACTCCGTTGAATTTTAATTAAAAATTGTTTTTCTTTTGATAATCATTTAAGAAAATCCTCAAATACTTAGTTTGAGTTTGGAATCATATTCCTGTTCATCCAAATCTCTCAAACCAAGGCTCTGATACCAACTTGTAACGTCCTAAATTCCGTAATTAATTTTCGTTTGTAAAAGCGCTTCAAATACATAAAACGAGTTGGAAATAAAACCATTTGATCAAATTACGATAATTTAAAGTATCTAAACCGGGTTTATCAAAACAATTTCAAACATTATCTAGTGGAACTGTGGAAGACTTGAGTACCAAAATATCAGATGCGATAAAGTCATGCCGTGCTCCAACCTCTAGCTTGCAAATACCTGGAAAACATTTAGTGTGAAAGAGTAAGCACAAAGCTTAGTGAGTTCCCTAAAATATCACACGATACATCCCATTCATACACATAAGCCATATACGACATATAGTAACGACCTGCCATGCATCGTCCTTCTATCATTCAACATGCTCGAGTGCCTAGAAGGACCTGCCATGCATCGTCCTTTATCATGCAGCACCTTCGTATTGGCCGGCATGACCGGTCATGCATCGTGCTAGCTCGGGACCTGATGTAGTCCTAAACCAACAACAGCCTATCCCAATATTAACCAGACGCAATAATGAATCATACGACTGCACATAAGCACATACAGTCCTAAAATCAACATACACTCATTCTATTTTTTCCTACATCACTGTACTACCTACGCATGCAACTTCACACATAGTATAGTAAGGAGCCTCACCTGATCCGTCAAGCTAAAAGCACTCCACGCGTATGTCCTCAAATCTCAACAACATGAACCTCCTAATAAGGATAAACTCCACTTAGCAAATCCTAAACCCCAAACAGGATAAACCTCTAAAACCGGTTCCCCGAATCACCCAATATTGACAAAAAGTCAACTATCAAAGGTCAAAGTCAAAGCTCAATGCGAAAGCCAACCTTCACTTAGCACCGCTATCTCTAGCGTCGCTAAGTACAATGGTCGCAAAATCTATTTTTCAGAGATAGGTTTGCTATCCTCACAGATAGCAACGCTATATCTGATGTTCAACACAAAACTTTGTCCAGTTCTTAATACGATAAGCCAAGGTCTAATATCTTCCAGAACTTTTCGAAACAGTCAGTAGATCCATAAAAATGCAAACTTTCACGTCCAAACATGGCCATACATTTACATGATCGAGATCTAGGTCCAAAAAGAGAAAACCCCAAGCTTAAACAGTCACGGGAGCATGGCTTACTCCCAATACCAGTTCACAAGCTCCAAAGGAAGCTCTAGGGACATAAAGATCAAGCATTTATCACTCCAACCCATAAATAACACAACCAAGGGACCAAAAACCCACCAAAAGCCTTCATAACTACTAGAACAACCTAAGAAACACAAAAAGGAAGAAGCTTTTGTTGGATTAGGTGTCTAAGCCACGACTTTATATTTATATTTATTTTGTTAATTGAAGCAAAGTCCATTTGGGTTGCCCTCATAGCTGGAGGTTAGGATAGAGTTCAGTAGAGTAAAAGGTTGATTTATTAATTGTTTAATAAATCAATAGAATTAATTAAATGGTTTATTAATATATTTAAGTGTTAATATATTAATTATAAACTATAATAATTAATTAAGATTTAATCTAGAATTAATTGGATTTAACTTAGTGATTAAATTAATTAATTAAAAGTGTAGGGACTGGTTCTGTAATTATTCAATAGTTGAATATTGACTGGCCAGTGTACAAGGGTGGAAAGTGGCGAGTTTATGGTGTAGGCACCATAAATCTCGAAACCCTAATTAGGGTTTAGAGAAAGCCTTGCCCAATTGGTAAAAGGCTTACCAAAGATGGGCTCTAGGGTTTCAAGCTGTACCGCCTAAGATCTATAAATAGGGATCCCCTGGGAACCCTAATCCTGCGCCAATTTGACCTAAGACTACTCTGCTGGACTGTCTTCTCCATTGCTTGGGTGTGACACCATTTGAGGCAGGACATTTGTGCTGCTGGCTTCAAGAACAAGATCAAAAGGTTGGTTTTCTCAGTTTTGATCTTTAGAAATAATTGTTGGCCTTAGGATTTTAGTTTATTATATTCATAGAAGAAAACATAGATCTTTCTAGGGTTGCATGTGAACCATAAGAAATTATTTGTTCATTGTTTGCTAGAAAACCCTTCAGTGGTATCAAAGCTTAGGCTTGTTTTCTTGTAAATTTGATATAAACTGTTTGTATGATCATAAGGGTGAGCGAAAATCATCCCTTGTGTGGCCAGGGTTTCATGTTGGCGGCTAGGGTTTGGAAACCCTAGCCTCCCCTTCCTTTTCTGTGAAATATTTGCTTGCCATGTATAGTTGGTTGTTATTTTTGGTAATTATTGGATAATTAAATAACTGGAACCCTTTCCCATGCTTGCTAGATTTCGAATTAAAGGGGAAGGTTAGGAAAATTAATTTGATTAATTTTGTGATTCCCTTATCCGATTTAATTAGTTTAATTAAATCGTTTAATTAAAAGACCAATTAAATCACTTAAAGATTTAATTTAAAATTTTCAAAAAATGCTCAATATTTGCGAAAATTATATTAAAATTAAATCTAAAATATTTTAATGAGATTAAAATATATCTTATATATTTATGATTAAAGGTTAATATTTATATATAAGATTAAACTGGTTAGTCTTACCGTTAGTAGGCCTCATTCACAAAAATGTCGTATAAAGAGGGTATAAGGCGACTGCCTATAAAATGGCAGTCTAATGGGTATCCACTTTTACACACCTCTCTCCTGGTCAGTCGAGTGTCGTTAGCCGAACGGGTTTGATAGAACCGCTAAACCTCTTAAAAGTATAATGCTATAATTGAAAGTACTAGAACTTTGAACAAAACCCAATCTAGTTACTTTAGGTTAAAAAAAATGTGAATTGGTGCTAATCCAAGGAATTGCACATTGCACCTTGTGGAACGTTGGTGGAGCGTGTGTGGTTTACCGGCACGCCAACTGGGGTCCGTAAAGAGTCGCAATGGGTTTCTCGATTTTGTCATTATTAACGGAGCGTGTGTGGTTAACCGACACGTTAATTAGAGATGACAATTGATTTCGAGAGTACCAAGCTAATTTGCATGGTTATTCACACCTGGTTTGTGATCCTCGGCATCCCAGTCACAAACAGTGGGGCACATCCGAGACTAAACATGCCATTTAATAGTTCAATGTGTCTCAACAGATCTAGGAATTTCATAAGATGAAATTGATAAGTCTATTATCTACCTTAATGACCACTATGTTGTGATTATGGCATCCCTCTTCACACCATAGTTGGGGAATTTTGGTTCCTAGCCTTAATAAATAATATATTGGGTAATTATTTAAAAGGATTAGTTAAACTAATAAAATTCTGTTTATTGTAGATGTCTGAATCAAGTGTCTATTCTCCTCCCTCTCCTCCTTCATCCATTTCCGAGAGCATCAGAAAGCACATGCTAAATATGGAAAGGCTGACTGGCCTTTACTGTAAGGAATGGCTTCGCAATTGGAGACGGGTTCTCGTCATTGATGGCAAGCTTCATCTCATCGAGTATCCGATCCCGGTTCCACCGGAACAAGTTATCATAAAGAGTTCTTATGATAAGCAAAACTTCTTAGTTGATGAATCCGAAGAGATTCGTGACCTCATGCTATTGACCATTGACCCCGAGTTCCGCAAGGATTTTGAATCCTTGGGGCCATATGAGTTAATGCAATCAGTTGAGGAAAAGTTCCAAAAACCGGTTGAAGAGGAACAAGCTAGGATCTTCAAAAGACTTGCAGAGTGCAAGCTAAAAGAAGGAAGTAGCATTGATTCGCATGTTCTTCAGATTGAAGCTTACATAGGCGAATTGTACAAACTTGGTTATTCCATGAGTCAGGAGTCGAGTGTTAACACTCTACTCGCTTCACTGACCAGTAAGTACGATATGTTCATTCAGACGTACAGAAGGGAAGACCAGAAAAAGACCTTACAGGAAATGCTTCCACTGTTGACTTTATACGAGTCACTCTTGGACAGGCATAGCTCCAATGGTTCAGCTACTTCTGGATTAAGTCCAGTGAAAAGATGCAGCAAGAAACGATCCAGATCATCTGGACATGTCTTAAACTGGGAATCCACAAAATCGGATACAGTCGCGGAAAGATTGGAAGACGCTCCAAGGTCAAAATCTTTTGAAAGCTCAGGGAATCAGTAGGGTACGGGTCATTGGCGCATTGGAGCACATTTGGATTGGATTTCCGGCTCATGCGGTTTTGAAGTTTAGTTAAATATTGAAATATTGTTATTAGCTTTTCAGATACGTATGACATTGTCTATCATATAGTACATTGTTCAAGGATTTTGTTTTTTTAATAAAATTGTCGTTTAATTTCTTTTAACATCTGTTGTTTGAAATTATCCTTGAAATGTTGTATGATTCTGTTGAATGCATGATTGATGATAACTTGAATATTGAATGCATCCAAAGTGTTTGGATTTTAGGAATTGTGTCCCTTATGATTGTTAAGATAAATATTATAAGAATCAATTCAACTAAAGGTCCAGTTGGACAAGACCTTGGAATCACTTGACTTAGAGTCGCTTGATGAGTTGAGTTCTTAATGTGTCAAGAAATGAATCAACCAAAGATCCAGTTGGACAGGACTTTGGAATCATTTGACTTAGAGTCAGATGATGATTAAGTTCTTTATAAAGCACATGTGGCAAGAAATGAATCGCCCAAAGATCCAAAGGATGGGATTTTGGAATCAGCTGACTTAGAGTTAACTGACGATTGCAAGTCTTGAACAGAATTAACAAGTCATAAGTTTACATAGAGATGTAAAAGAGATTGAGATTAGGAGCAACGAACACATCAGTTGCTGTGTATTGCTCGAATCCTCAAATAGAACACAATTGGTTGTACTCCGTGATATTTGTCAATCGGTATGACGAATATGGCTTCGCTTATCAGAATAAGTGATTGAATTGAAACCTTGAACAGTTCAAGGACTTCAAAGGAAGTACAAGACCCACGGAACCTGAGTGACAACATAAATTGGGAAAATGTTTCACAGTTTATTCCCTTCCAAGAACATTAATAGTTATAATGTGTCTTAGGGAGATGATGGAGCGTTGGTCGAAACAGTTCGATCCTCAATGTATGAGATACATTGTCAATTAGTTTCCGATACATTGAATACTAAACCAGTCAGACCATATTCCAACCACATCCTTCGACTAAGTAGGTTTTGCAGAGACTGTCTGAAATGTAAAGCTGGGATTGTCCCACTTGTACATTAAAAGTCCAGGGTCTTGTAGTGTTCGTCCGAACCACATGACTAGCCTGAACCTAATCAGAAATGTCGTTTCACTAGCTATCCCGCTGTACCTGGAAAAGAAAGAGCTCTTTTAGAAAAAACTCATGTTCTAAGGAAACAGTGGGAGTTGGGACAGTCCTGAATGAGTTCAGGATTAGCAAAGTGAAAGAACCTTTAGTCATCACTAGGCTTAGAGCAGAAATTAGATTTCGTTTTTTAATATTGACATAATCTTCTCTTGACCAGTAGTATTGATCACCGTCATAAGTAATTATGATCGGGGAGACATACCGAATAGTGGTAAAACACTATAGTTGGTACGGATTTACAATCCGACTACTTGGAAGCATTGGTGAGCCCGGTTGTTGCCAATTAAGAGAACCTTAGGACGAGACACAGTCTATGTGACATTTTGATTGATTTTACACCTGGTCTAAAAACCAATCGGAGTAATCGAATCATCAAAAGAAAGCAGTATAGACAGAAACGTACCTTCAGAACATCTGGTTGAGTGAGACGATACCCAGAGTCAAGTAATTGATTCCGGGAGAAGCACTCTCAATAGAAGATGAAATCCGAAAGGATACTGCATAATGTAAGTCGTTAGTGGAGCGCGTGTGGATCACCGACACACTAATGGGGACTCACAAAGAGTATGCCAGTATAAAGGTATGTGGGCCCGGGATTACGCCATGGGCATCTCGCAAGAAAGGGTATTCAGATTCTCAAAATATGCCAAAGGATTGGATTTTGAGAAAGGGCTGAAAGATTTCCCTTAAAATGTCAGAAAGGTTTGGATTCTCAAAATGTGCCAAAAGTTCTGGATTTTGTGATTAATCCATAACCGTGTCAAAGCCAGTGGGAGTGTTGCTGTTATCTATCTCCATATGTGTGTTACATAATGTTTCTAGGAAACGTCTCTTTTCATTACAAAGTGTAATGACTTGGTGTTAAGAGACGGGTCGCTATGAAAGACTTAATAAATATACGGCATGCTCGGGTGGTTATAAACGTCTATGAGATAGATCGAAACTCTGCCAAAATGAACTTGATGAGACTGAAGATGCATTGCCTAGGAAATAGTTTTCTATCACTGCAAAGTGTAATGATTTGGCATGAGAAATACAAAGAAGGTGCAGCATACTCACATAATCCATAGACATCTATCAGATAGATGTTGTCATCAGTATAGACCTAGCCATAGTAAGCATGATCTTGATAAGATTCAAGATGCATGGAAAAAAGTCTCCGAAAGGTTATAGTTATTAAAAGTCGTGACACAAGGATTATAAGTAATCCTAAGATTCCAAAAGGGTTTGGAATAGGACTAGATCGTATCCAACAAGTTTCTTGGATCGATCAGAAGTGTCATGAACATGTCTTGATGACCTAATGCTTAGAGCATAGTGAGTCAGATTCAGGATATGACCTGGCTGGGAATACTTAATGGATTTTGTACCTACATGAGAAATCATTGGAAAATGATTAGGGGTGAATGTTGATAACAATTTGAAAAGAGTTTTTAAAAATAAGGACTTAATGGTTAAAGAATTTTGTTGGCATTCCGATGGAGCACGTGTGGCTCACCGGTACATCGTAACACCTCGAAATAGTCTTAGGGTGCAGTCATATGGACTAAAGATCCCGAGAACCATGGAAAATCACAGTACATAGAATGGAGTTGTTAGTGAGAATGACGGTATGACCAAAATTGAAATATCATCGGAAGGATATCCGATCGGATGAAGTGTATAAGTGTATAACATTTGAATACATGGAAAGAGTTAAAGGTGAAGTAGACATAGATACATAACACGAATTAAAAAGTTTAATAGGAATCTAGAAACCGATAATAGTTTTATGTAAAATCCAACTTGGTGATTACCTCGTATAGACTTGGTAATTAGGCAATAGCAGCCACCAGTCAGATTTTAAGTTTCGTCTTTGCATGTTTCACTTCCCGAATAATTTGATTATTCAAAAGTCCACAGTCGCTCATACTTTTCGGGAGTAAGTATGAACGAAGACTGTCGTGAATTGGTTTGTAGATTGTCTAAGGAGTTAGACATTGCAGTAAGACTGCTACAACGTTCATGAGTACTTAGAAATAGAGATTTGAGTATTGGATAAACCCGCGCTCAATAGATTGCTTCATGGATTACATCACTAGCAATATTGAGACGATAATATCGTATGATCTTGAAGCGGAGACATATGAGTTGAAATTTACGAGTCGGTTGTGCATTGATAATGCGAAAACGCATCGGTAACTCGATGTTACAAAACGCATTGTTGTGTACGATTTGATAAGTAAAAGACACAATCATATGAGTCGAAGCTTATTCGTTCCTTGACCCTGATGGGAAAACAGATATCTGTAGGCCGCTCGATGATTTTGAAGTTGACTAAAGTGCTGGCCAGCCTGGACTAAATTGATGTGTTCAATTAGAAGTCTGAAAGTCATAAGCAGAATCGGAAATCGGGAAACAGAGTATCGGACAGAGATTGATCTCAATCCATGTCTCATGTCTGAAAATATCTTGTTGGACGAAGGATTATATGATCACTTATCTATGGACAGAACTGACTGGGTCAGAGTTCGGCAGTAGTTTCTTGGAAGCTGCAGGTTGTTTATTAATCAGAAGATAAATTAAAGTCATAGACTTATCCAAGTGGGAGACTGTTGGATTAGGTGTCTAAGCCATGACTTTATATTTATATTTATCTTGTTAATTGAAGCAAAGTCCATTTGGGTTGCCTCATAGCTGGAGGTTAGGATAGAGTTCAGTAGAGTAAAAGGTTGATTTATTAATTGTTTAATAAATCAATAGAATTAATTAAATGGGTTATTAATATATTTAAGTGTTAATATATTAATTAGAAACTATAATAATTAATTAAGATTTAATCTAGAATTAACTGGATTTAATTTAGTGATTAAATTAATTAATTAAAAGTGCAGGGACTGGTTCTGTAATTATTCAATAGTTGAATATTGACTGGCCAATGTACAAGGGTGGAAAGTGTCGAGTTTATGGTGTGGGCACCATAAATCTCGAAACCCTAATTAGGGTTTAGAGAAAGCCTTGCCCAATTGGTAAAAGGCTTACCAAAGATGGGCTCTAGGGTTTCAAGCTGTACCACCTGAGATCTATAAATAGGGATCCCCTGGGAACCCTAATCCTGCGCCAATTTGGCCTAAGACTACTCTGCTGAACTGTCTTCTTCATTGCTTGGGTGTGACACCATTTGAGGCAGGACATTTGTGCTGCTGGCTTCAAGAACAAGATCAAAAGGTTGGTTTTCTCAGTTTTGATCTTTAGAAATAATTGTTGGCCTTAGGATTTTTAGTTTATTATCCTCATAGAAGAAAACATAGATCTTTCTAGGGTTGCATGTGAACCATAAGAAATTATTTGTTCATTGTTTGCTAGAATACCCTTAAGCTTTTACTCACTAAGGTCCATAAAATGAAGCTCTTGCTGACCCAACCTTGAAAGAGACCACCATGCACCACTACACAACCTCTTCTTCTTCAAGAAACCCTCTAAAAAGAGCTATGGAGCCAAAAACTCTCTGCCATCCCTCCAAGGATGGAATCAGAGCTTCTAGGGGTGAAATGGTGAAGAATGACGGCTACCTAGGGTTTTGAACCCTTAAATATGGCCAAAAACCAAAATCTAGGAGTTTGGTGCAAAGAGCGGCGGATAGCGTCACTATCCTATAGATAGAGTCACTGTCCTAGATAATGATCATGTACGATCTGCACCCGCATAGCGTCGCTAAGCAATCCTTGATAGCATCACTATCTATAGAGATAGCAGTGTTATCTCCAATTTTCCTTAAACTTATTTCCTTTAAATTCAAACATGATCATTTCGGAAACATGTTATTACAAATGACAACAATGTGCTTGATCAGTCGTCAATATTCAACGATATTTTTCGAGGGAAAGCTTATGACGCACAACTTGTGGTGAACGAAGTATCATACAAACGGTGGTATTATCTTACGGATCTAAGTATTCTACGTTTATCAAATCATGGTCGCAGTGGATGAAGAAAACAAAAAATTGAAGTTTAAGACATCCCAAGATCGAGCTAGGAAGGATATCGAACGAACATTTGGTATCCTCAAAAGACGTTGGCAAATAATTAAAAATCCAGCATGTTCGTGGGACACTAGAGAAATACAAACATAATATTACATAATATGATTTTAGAGGATGAAGAAAAAGTGATATGTTGCTAGGATGAAAACGAAAATTTTACACCATTTGAACCACTAGATATTGAAACGCCACAATATCTAGCAAATAAATTAGAAATACGTAACTATCATATGCATCATAACCTTCAAGCTGATTCATATGTTTCGAAAGAGTGGTGATCCTAGTGAACTAATGAAGTTTTAATTGTCATTTGTAGCTTTAATTGCAATTTCTTTTATTGTCTTTATAGTTTTTTTTAAATTAATGAAGTTTTAATTTAATATTCGATTTTTTAAGTTTAATTGTATATATTTGTTATCAAATTAATTTTATAAAAAGTGAAAGACTGTGATGTGTACCTGTTTCCAAGATGTACTCATGTACGACTCATGGAGGTTAAAATATGATTGTGACTTAAAGTGAAAGATGGATAACGACCAATTTCTTTAATATAACAAATGAATACAAATCTTTATTCCATTTATGCAATAAAATTATCCTAACAATATCTCAAAAACGATTAAACAACACATGTTAAGTTTGGTTAACATTAATATACAAACTAAAAAAACAAATTAAACTAAACCCACTAAACTCATTATGGATCAAACCAACCGAATAACACCTCAAAATTCATCGACCAATTTTATACTTGGCTCTAGTTTTATTTAGTTAGTAAAATCAAATCATATATTTCTTATACATTAAAAGCGTAGCTAAGTATTTACAAAAAAAAAAAAAAAAAAAAAAAAAAAAAAAAAAAAAAAAAAACCGCATTTGTCAATTCTGTCTCAATTTAATGATAAGCATGACATATTATCAGGCTATAAGGTGGCTATATAACATCCCCGAAAATAAGCATGGAGGCAGAATAACTCATCCTCGTGGTATTGATCGGAAGACAGTCGAATAACAATCCAAAATGGCCACCGTCACCGGAAACTTCTTCCGACATGTAGAGCTACCTCAGCAAAAACCTCAGGACAACGGCGTTCTTTTCCCAGCGGTGTTATCCCCAAACCATATCACTGTTTCTACTGCAATAGCACTCGGTGATTTCGGAGAAGCGATCAGAGCTCATAAGCCATGGGTGGAGTCTAGTCTCAAGAAAAGCGGCGCTATTCTCTTCCGAGGCTTCCCTGTCACCTCACCTTCCGACTTCAACAACGTCATCGAAGCTTTCGGCTATCCTGAACTGCCCTACATGGGCGGTCGAGCCGCTCGAACGAAAGTCATTGGCCGAGTTTACAGTGCAAATGAATCTCCTCCCGAGGAGGCAATTCCTTTCCATCATGAGATGGCTTATGTAAATTTCTTGGTTCTGTTACGTGTCTATCCAATCACTTGCATAATCCGTTTGGTTTTTATTGTAAACAATAACATATGTGGCTTACGTAATTAGGCAGCATCATTGTAGTTCTCTCCCGTATGAGTCCTTTCTGCTTAAAGCTCCTGCACTTAAAGCCATTCATTTCAACTTGTGGTTTTATTTAATTATTAACCATGCGAGTTCTTCTTATTCCAACTATTCTTTTACAATTTTGGGATGTTTATATATCCTTGATATGAATTTCGATCTCACTGTTCTTACAGATTCCTGATTTCCCCACCAAGTTATTTTTCTTTTGTGACGAAGAACCAGGAGCCGGGGGAGAAACTCCAATTGTTTTGAGTCATATCATATATGACAAGATGAAAGAAAAGCACCCGGAGTTTGTTGCGAAACTGGAGGAGCATGGATTGACGTATTCAGACATAGCACCCGATGAAGACAATTCATCAACCTTCACCGGCCGTGGTTGGAAGTCGACATTCAAAACCGATATCAAGAAAGTTGCCGAGGAAAGGTGTGTTTCTTCACGATTTACATTGACCCCATATATAACACATGTAAGTTCACCAAATATATCCAAACATGGCTCACGAAATAGTCCTCCATTTACAGGGCAGCTAAGCTTGGGGGAAAGCTAGAATGGATTGGTAATGCTGCTAAAGTTATATCAGCTCCAATGCCGGCCATCAGGTTTGACAAAGAGAGTCGCCGGAAAACATGGTTCAACAGTCTTGCTACTACTTACAGTGGTCCTGCTGCAAGCAAAAAGTTTTGTATCGGAGGTACATCGGCGGAGTTTGGTAATGGCGACCCTTTGCCTGATCATGTTATAGAAGACAACTTCAAAATCCTCGATGAAGAGTGCGTGGCAATACCTTGGAAGAAAGGCGATATTCTGCTTATTAATAATTTGATGGTTCTTCATGGCCGACGACCACTACTAAAGCCGCCACGTCGTATACTAGCTTCCCTTTGCAAGTGATAGAAAGGTGTTGTAGTTTATAAATACCGAGCGATAAATAAATGAAAATGCCAAGCTAATAAAAAACAAGATCATTTCCCGATCTGTGTTTTATAGTATGGAATTAAATGGATGTTTGGGTTGTGTGTTTTGCATCAAAGAAATCTCAATGAGATTGTTTTAGTTATATAATTACTAATTGACATTTGTTACACGCATTGTTGTTTTTGCTAACTTTAAACGATGGCAAATTGGTGAGTCCTGACTAATAACTAATTATTCAAAATGACAAGTTTTTGTAAGTGTCAAGCGGTCGGGTTGGGTGATCCATCCATATTTTGTTCAGTTTTTTTTTTTTTTTGAATTTCATAAACAATTATATTTTAAATATAATATTTCAATAAACTAATTTATTATTTGTTTATATATATATATATATATATATATATATATATATATATATATATATATATATATATATATCATTATTATATATAAAAGCCCTTTTTTTCTCAAACGCGTATCTAATTTGTATACCGGGTTTTAGGGTGCCACGTATTAATAGTTTGATCGACGCCATGACACTTCCGATTCGATTACAATGCTTCACCTTCGACTTTCTGAATCCAGTTATCGTCATTTATATAAGAAAGCGATCATTATATTAGGAGGCTTTTTGTTCGGATAACCATAAAAAATGGCACCATATATGATACAACGGGTTTACAGTTTACACAAACCCCAGCACATCGGATTTATCCGTCTTCAACAACTCTCCGGCTAATACTAGAACGAGGGCAATTGACACCGACATCAATCCACAACGCCTTTACATCTCAAAACAATCGATCATCACACATCCCACTTTCAATTCCACCAAGGACTGTCTCAACCACTCTGACAAATCCACAATCACACAACCGGCGATTCCGACAATACTCCTACCACATCATCGACGAACAAAAACGCTCACTCAGCGGGATACATTGGGATTTACTTAATCGTATCTTCAACATAGGTTATAATTTCCTTTCTCTGAAATTATTTTCCTCTTCTTGGCGTACACCCAGTTTACGTTGATGATTTGACCTATGTTTTTAACGAACACGTTTTTGTTTCTATGATTTCTCTTCATACGCCATGATATGTAATTGGGTTTTTCCGCTACAAACTAATTCGTGTTTAAAACTTACTTGTTCCTCTTATGTTTGCTTTAATTTGTTTACGGTATCTGAAAGTAACCAAAGGAAAACAAAAAATCGTTTAATTGAATCTTCTTGCACAATTTGGTATGTATGAAAGGGTTATAGCAGGTATGAATTCTTAATCGTGGATACATGCGTCAATAGGAAAATTATTCAGTTTTTATGTTTGGTTCGTTTCTTGTATATAAATTGTCAATTTTTAATTATGATGACAGATTAGTGAATTTTCTGGAACCAGTAGATTATGAAACACATATAAAACCACCCACATAAGATGTTGTTTCTCAATGACTTCGTGGAACTTATCAGACAATACGGCCATTTATTTAATCCCATATTCCTTACAAAGGCCACTGATAGGGTTAGAAATGGAAATGAACAAACAGGTGTTGAATGTCTCAAGAATATGAACTCTGATTACAAAACAAAGGGAACTTATCCGGTTAGGAGGTACGTATTTTATCCTTTTCGCTACAAAGGCCACTGATTAGGAGTCAGAAAAGCATTGTATGGATCTTTCTCTTGTGAAATCTTTTTTGTTGGTATGAGTGCATGAGTGTGTGGGTTTTTTCTATAGCGTGGATGTTGATGATGGACTTGTTCTTGACTATTGTGAATATACTCTTATGATATTGCCGGCGGTGAACTTGAAAATGTTTTATTTTCCACAAGGGCATACCGAGCATGCCACTGAAAATGTCAAATTCAGAGAAAGAAGTAGTCGGTCTAGGGTTCTGGCATGGATCCGTGTTGAGTTGTGGCGGTTAAGTTCATGGAGGACGTGGATACCGATGACGTGTACGCCAAAATCAGACTAATTCCGGTGACGGTGAATTTAGCTATTTTGATGACGGAGATACCGGTTCCCAGGACATCAGTTGACCAATATAAACCAACGTTTTTTGCGAAAATATTGATGCAATCCGGCGCAAATAAGTGGCGGATTTTCCGTTCCCAGATATTGCATCGAAATTTGGATATCGTTGCCTCGGTTTTGTGGAGAGAATTTTTGAAGTCAATCTAATTTGACAAATGTTATATTTTCACAGCTATATGTTTGACTTGATTATTCTAACTAGGTTTTGTAATGCATCCATGAAGACTAGACCATTTGCCATTAGAAAGATATATGAACATCCCTACTGTATTAGAGATGCTAGCTAACATGCAAAGGTGTAACACAGAAGAAGCAGATCAGGGCTGATTCATTGCAACCAGACAAAAAAAAAGTCAAAATATTCATTCAAAAAGTAAAAGAGATATGATTGAAAATCAAGTCATAGTTACATATATCAGGTTGTTCAACTTCATATCAAGACTTACGCCTCGTGAGGCTAAAGGAAAGCGCTTCGAGGCACGATTCCGTACTTTTAACCATTGGTTGCATCCTGCGTTTGGTAACAATCTACCGATTCTTTATAGAATTTCATAAACTATTATGAATTGATAGAAAAAGAATTTAAACAGAGCAACTACTCTCTTATAAAATTTCACGAATAATAAATACTTAATTTTGGTATTAGGGCTTGGGAGCTCACTTTGCGATCAATTTTTACTCAATTTATTGACTAGAGGAAATTTTCTTTGATTTTTACGTGTCCTGTTTTCCCAAAATTTTTGTGTAGTTTTAGGATTCCACGATGCTTGCTTTGACTTTGATTAGTATATTAGATTATATGATACTTATCATTTTCTTTACAAATATATGTTAAGGTTTGGTTTGTGAGTAATAGAAATGCAACACGAACGTACGATGTATAATAGTTTCATTTGAGTTTGTAACAAATGGTTTGTGAGTAAAAAACAATCTTATGATGATCTAATATTATTTTCTTTCATGGTTAATTTCTATATTATGAATGATTTGTATTACAATGTGTGGCAATCTATAGATAATTTCATATAGCATTTCTAAATATTCTGAAATTATGTTTAAAATTGATTCTAAACAATAGCTAACTGACTAATTTCCACAACATTTTGATGGATCAGTGTTGCTCTTGCTTCTTTCAATCGTGATGGTTGTTTAGAAACTTAAAATTGGATAGTTTACCATAGATCCGTGGTAATTAATTGTTTAATTATTCATTTGAAATTCTATAGGAAATCCAGCTCCAGAGGTGTTTGATTACAATGACTTTTCATGGTACCAAACTTTTAGAGTGCCTAAATTACATATTCTATTCAAAGCATATGAAAATCGGTTAATACATATGATTGTTTAATCCTTAGATAAATATCCAGAATTTGACCAATTTGGCTTGAGTTACAACTTGGAGACAATCTCAGTTCAGATCAACAAAATTTAGGAATAAAAGAAAAAATCCATAATTTCCTTGGAAACATCTAAAGAAGTATTAATAGTTGAAGAACCTAATAACATATCATCCTCTTTCACCATTTGATCACTTAGATTAAAGGAATCAGTGAAATTCATGTTCAAATGACATGATAAAGATCCTACTCATCTATATTCACATCAAAATTGAAACTTGATAGATTTATATTCTTATTCTCTTTGTGATAGGGTTTCTTTCCTGCCACATATTTACCTTCGAAACGTCTCCTCAATTCCAACCGGTTCCACACCTATTCGGTCTAATCTGCCCCATCTCTTGGTATGTAACGTTTTACACAATGCATCTAACATCTCTACTCGTCTTCTTCTCCATTCTCTCTATAAAATTGATGAGTAACGATATTAGGGTTTATTAATAATCTATTGCTATAGAAAACGATAAATTGAAGAATGAAGCATGAAGAAGAAGATATTGAGAAATTTTGTCAGTATATATGCAAAACTATATATACATTGTGTTAGGGTTTTTTGTTCTTCATCTTCCTCATCACACCGATTACACCGAGTTCAATTCATATCAACAGTAATCTTAGTAAAAAGAAATTTGGATACAAAACCCAAATTAACAACATCAAGAACAATCAAACCCCGCCCCCCCCCCCCCCCCCAAAAAATTCTCAGTGATGCGTACGAGAGAAGATTATGAATGGCATCCTCATTTAAGAATCTGGACCATAGACTTGAGATTGAAGACGAGGCAGATGATGTGTCGGAGAAGGTCTTACCCACGATTTACATATGATATTTCAGAGTAAATTGAATTTAATGGATAAACGGGTAAAAATGATATTCATTTACGTTTTTGTTAAGATTTATTGTCATAATAGCAACCTACTTTCAGTTGTACACTCATAATGGCAACCTACTTTTGTTACCCAAATAACCCAAATAACCCAAATAACCCATACCCGAACCCAAATTACCCAATACCCGAATAGCCGGAACCTTGCACGGTTCAGTTTCGGCCGGGTGAACCCATCCTCCAAAAACCGATTAACCTGAACATGAATAACCTGAAAGCCGAATAACCCGCCAAAATGACGCCCCTATTCACGGTGGCTCGTGTTGCAATTACCTTGTGGTGAAAGAGTTCAAAGGTGGGCATTGGGCAGTCCAAGAGAATGAGTCATTCATTCCATATAAACGGAAATGAGTAAGTTGTTTCTTGAAGTAGATTTGTTATGCAATGGATGCTACTCAACAGGACCTGGGATAAAAAGGGTTTCCCTTTTGGATAAAAATATATTATATTTTGTAAATTTTTACAAAGTTACATCGGCATCCCCCTAAATCCAGAACAGGAAACATTACATCTTGCAAATGAGAAGAAAGTTTTTTATGCTATGTTTTAATGCATGTAGGTTAGATTGCTCTTTAAGACAACTACATAGATTTTGAGCAAAAAATTTAGTTAAATCGGTTTGGCAAGGCCAAGGCCTCGAATCTAATTTAAGTTTTTCTTATCATGACAACGTATTTTAAAAAATCCATCAAATTCTAAAATTCTATATTCATTTTTCGCACAACCAAATAACCCGTCGTGGGTCGTGCTGAGCACGACCCTTAAAAAGTACCTAGTATATATATATATATATATATATATATATATATATATATATATATATATATATATATATATATATATATATATATATATATATATATATATATATATATATATACATCTTAGATTATTAGTGTTGCCGATGTGGAGCGGGAAGGAAGCTAGCAAGGGAGGGGGAGCGGCAGCTATACCACCCCTCCTATGTGGTACTGTAAAATGGGAGTATGCTAGACAAAACCATGTCGATGCTTGTTCTTGTTTTCCTTCTTTGTGACCGTTTGGCAACGACTAGTAGCGGAATTTTTGAAAATTTTCTTTTGAATTGTATAGAAATAGCAAATCTACTACTCAATAAATTATACTACCAAACTCTTTTTCAATATCCTCTAAAAACTGTCAAATGGCTGCATCATTATTATCATCAAGTTTCCGCACTCTTACATAGCAAATATGTGCGTGAATGTACAGTGTTGTCTTCTTCATCTAGTTCAGATGGTACGTCGTCGTCGAATAGCAACACACAAATTATGTACATCGCACATCAAGCTGCACTATTTCTTCTTCGAGACATCACAAGTTCCAACGATCCAATAAGTAGAAGAACTTATGTAAATAAAGATCATGTACAAAGGGATGCTATGTTGGTATGAGATTACTTCATTGACAATCATGTACTTGAAGATTTCATTTTTTTGAAATGGTTCCGACTGCCGAGAAAAGTATTTTTATGAATAGTTTATGATATACAGACATTATCCATGGTTTGCTTTGTAATGAGACGTTCGATTTAGAAGAAATTCTAGTCCATTACAGTAGTACACATACGTAATTCGACAACTAGCGTACGATATAGTTGTTGATGCCTTAGATGTGTACTTGAATATGTCTAAAAGATATTCATGGGATAGTTTAACATTCTTTTGTGAAAATATTATTCAGCTATACGGATATGAATATTTGTGTAAACCGGCGTCTAGCGACATACAACTTCTATATCTAAAACAAATAATAAGAGATAATGTAAATTAGTTTAAATTATTGTTGTATAGTTACGATCCAAGAGTTTAGGATCTATTGTTATTATCTCTTAACTATTATAAATACATGAATGAAACCCTACGGGGATTATTACAGCAAATACGTTTTTCTACTTGGTATCATAGTCAATCCCTAGGTTTTCACCTGTCATCTCTCTGTCCCACCTTGCATCCTTCAGTTTTGATGTCATCATTCGTTAATTCCGCCAAGATTGCTACCGTCATCACTTGCAAGATAACCCGACTCAACTTCTTGCAATGGAAAGCAAAATTTGTTCCAATCTTACGAGGTGTCCAACTATATAGATATCTCGATGGCTCCACTACGATTTCCTGCAGACAAGGTAAAGACGGGAACCGATACCGACGTTAGAGAAAACACCAATCGAGCCTACGATGCATGGATTGTTCAAGATCAAGCAATCATCGGCGGTCTTCTGTCATCAATGACTCGAGACGTTCTTGCCTAACTCACCAAGTGTACCGAAACATTAAAGTAGTTATGGACTTCGCTCCATATGATGTTTTCTGCTCAGCATCGAGGAAACTCGATTCAAATACGTACGCAGCTCTCAACTACGAAGAAAGGAGATATGAGTGCATCAGAATACTACCAAAAGATGACGGGATTGGCCGATATTATGGCAAATATCGGCCATCCCATGACCGACGAGGAGGTAATCGGTTACATACTAACCAGTTTGGGATCGTGTCATACTTTGGGACCGTGCCATATTGATCTCTTTACTGCTATAATAATCCTCAGCAACCAACATGCAGTAACCCTACTTGAATTATATTCATATCTAATCGCTCATGAACCTCAAGCCACTTCGGTAAATAGTGCCACAGAATACATTGCCTCAGCCAACAGTGCGACATGTCATGATCAAGCTCCCGTCACAACTTCAATAATAATAACACCTCCAACCACAATCAATGAACCAATTATCGTGGTGGAGGTAGCAACTATAGTCGTGGTCGTGGCCGGAGCAATGGTAGACCAAGATGTCAAGTGTGTGGCATCCCCGGTCACACGACATTAAATTGTCGAAACGGGTTCAATCATGCATACCAGACTGAAGACTATCGTGGGCGAAACAGTGTCACC
This sequence comes from Cichorium intybus, assembly GCA_023525715.1. Taxonomy (NCBI): domain Eukaryota; kingdom Viridiplantae; phylum Streptophyta; class Magnoliopsida; order Asterales; family Asteraceae; genus Cichorium; species Cichorium intybus. The sequence continues at coordinate 58,333,811 of CM042011.1, forward strand.
ACATGAAACTACAATAATGACACCAATTGTTATCTAAACACCGGAGCAACCGACCACCTCACGAGCGAGCTCGGTCGGCTCTCGGTACAAGAACGATATAATGGCAATGAATAGGTTCAGGTCGCAAATGCAGAAGGTTTGCATATTTCTCATATTGGTCATTCTATAATTCCCGGTCAAGGCAAACCCCTTGCTCTTAAAAATATCTTAGTTCATTTTATTAACTTCATGTTCTTAGGGGTGCCCCCGTATACCATCCCCTTCCCGGATGGGAATATATTCATCCGTAATGGTGTGCTTGCGTAAATTTCTCATCCCCTTCATGGAATAGAACACATCTATCCATAAGAGTGTGCTCAAGATAACAACTTCACGACAGGAGGTACCATCCCAAAAGGTCCTAGTCCGGACAACATCATCATTACTTTCATATTTATTTATCAATTTCAACTTTCATAACTCTTATGATAGCATATTGGGCTTTACTTCATATATCATTCTAACATATAAAACCATTTCAACTTTCAACATAAATCAATACTTTTTCGCTCAAGCTTTAGAAATCATTTGTCAAATCATTTAACATAAAAATTTTAATATAACACTTAGCATAAAACATTTAACATTTAAGACTTGTTGCTATGTACCTAGTTAAAAAGTCCACATGTAATCACCTCGGTAGCTAGGTATGTCTAGCTACAAAGATGCACTAGCCCTTGACTTTACTTGCTTCCAAATATCTTTCAACCTTTATTTATTTATTAAGATGTTAGAATTTAATACACAACTATTATATAATATATGTCTAATCATTCTTGGACTACTTATAGTCAATATCTAATTCCATTCCAATGCTTAAGTATTTCATAAAACATAATAATCATATCAGACACTATTACTCCTTTTTCGTCCCACTTGGACTAATTATAGTGTTTTCGTGTTTCTAGAAGGTTATTACTATATCATTCCAATTGTTACTTCTTTTTAATCTTACTTCAATTGTTAGATGCCAAATCATCCATCATTTTACCCATTTGTGTCATTTTGACAAACTTCAATCGATAAATTTTCTAAAAATAGAAACCGGTGTAAACTATGACATTTTCCGTTTCCATAACACCAATATGTTTCCAACATTTCCTAACTTCCATTTAACCATTTTATATGTTGGTTTTCATGTTATTCTTGCATAAACTAAAATTGTCTCATAAAGGGTGATATTCTCAATTCTATTCCAATCTACCAAAATTTTCTTATTTTTTATTAAGTCTTTGTTCCACACTAGTTTATTTCCATTGTGTTGATCATTAAATGTTGGAATCCTTGGTTCCATTCCAATTTCAACAAATATTACGAAATTCCATAACTTATGTAAAGAATCAAAATATCATGACTTTTGCTCATCATATGATATCAAGCTTTAATTATTAACATCATATATACAACACGAGAATTCAACTTTAAACTTGAATAAACGTTCACATAGTACTTGATCTTTGAATTCTATCATTTTAACACTTTCTAAATTCCAATCCTCAAACATACCAAAGCTTTATTACTTTTAGCTATTAGCAACTTTAACTCATAACAGGAAATATTTTACATAAACCTCAATAATAAGTGTTATACAATCGAAAATTCTTCATTCTTTCAATTTTTCTCAAACATGCGTTCAAGGATCTCAAACTAATACTCATAACTCATGAACTTTATGTGTTCTTGAACTAACAAAGTGATGAAAATCAAAATGCATGTTCACTTTCGACATGCATGAAGGATTTAAGATTTCATGAACTAAGGTTTATAAAGATCAAATTATACCTTTCAATTAAATCTGCCAAATACAAAAAAATTTGAAATTGACAATTATTTTAGCCTAAAATCGGTTTAATGGAACTTCTCTGCTGCATCCTTGCCATCGTCGACCACTGAGGCGCCGTTGGCCGCCGGTGGCATCGTGATTTCTCCGACCAGTCGCATATTTCTAGTGCTCCTGCCGATGAGCTTGCTGCGTCGTCTTCCTCCTCTCGATTGCTGCATAAATTAGGCGACACACACACACAAATCGAGTGTATGGTGCGTGTGATCGATTTTACCTCTCGTTCTTCCCCCTTTTTCTTCTCGATCTCCAATATTATCACGTTTTTCCTGATTTCTCCACTAATACGCAAACACAGGAAATAGGATGAAATTTGATTAATATAGTTAATTACCAAACTGCCCTTGGTTTCAATTGCCTTAGAAATATTTTCCCATCTTTTACTTATTTTTTCTGAAAATTTACAGTACCATGACTTCCACATACGACATAAAAATACTTATTTTAAATGCTTATATATATATATATATATATATATATATATATATATATATATATATATATATATATATAGGGATGGGTTCAATGCAGAACTAAAATAAACTACCTAACTGCAGAACTATATTTTTCACCGTTGATCTAATTTTTATGATAAAGGGTATGATGGTCTAATTAACATCCATATCCCAATTTCTGTTACTGGTAATTGTCCTTTATCCTGAGCGCCGATTTCATAAAGGATCATAAACCCATCGAACACTCAATTTCAATCGAATCTATTGCATTTTTCGTTAACAATAAGATCGAATCCTCAATTTCATTTGAATCGATTGAGAATCATACGAATGAATGTATTACGTGATCGTATTCCATCTGTAAAACATTATGTTAACTAATGAACATATGTTCATCAATGAACATATGTTCATCAATGAACATCAACCTACTTTCATATCCATGTAATGTACGTATAACGATCTTATTATGCAAGTTTTCATATTCGTTTAAAATTAGTTGTTTCAATCATACAGTAGTACATCGAAATACCATTTTGTTGATGGTCTTACCTGCAAAATTGTTTATCCGTATGTCTGCTGTACGTGATCGTATTCCATCTGTAAAACATTATGTTCACTAATGAACATATGTTCATCAATGAACATATGTTCATCAATGAACATATGTTCATCAATGAACATCAACCTACTTTCATATCTGTGTAATGTACGAATAACGATCTTATTATGCCAGTTTGAAATATGAACATATGATTACTTTACGGAATGGAGAATTATTATTGGGCGATAAACATGTATCAATACACATTCAATCGAATTATTGGTATCAAATCCACATTCAATTGCGATTTTTCTAACATATGTTCACTAATGAACATATGTTCACTAATGAACATATCATCACGCAGACATCAAATCATCGATTGGAATGGAAGATAACCGTAGAATGATTGCTCAATTTCAATAAATAGAATAAAAACAGATATCATTAACATACCTGCGATAAATTGCGATAAACCCTAGTGCGCAGTGGAGAAGATGGATTGGACGGACACGAGGAAGGTAGGTGATGATTCGTTAATTGCTCAGCAATGGAGATGTTCAGTTTGCGGTTTGATTAACCCTAGGTGCGATAAACCCAAGTGCGAAATGGAGAAGAAACGAAACCCACAATGAGGAGACTAAACCGAAAGCGTGACTAGCCAATTTCGTTTTTTGAATCACGTAATCGCTGGCTGCTTTATTTTCGGAACTTTAGGAACGAATCACAATTGCAATGCCCAAATTACCCTCAGCTTGTTTTATCCGATTTTTCTAATATTTTATTTAATACGTTTTTTGTGAACCATTGATTTATAAATCAAGGGTGGATATGTTAGTTCTGTAGTTAGGTAGTATTTTTTAGTTCTATAAAGAACCTATCTATATATATATATATATATATATATATATATATATATATATATATATATATATATATATATATATATATATATATATATATATATATATATATATATATATATCAAAACTTTAGTTTGTTATAATTGGATCAGGTCAATTGTATATTGAAGCAGTGATGAAGACACATGTATTGCGTCATTCTTAACTAGGTCAATTTTTAGGGATTACATACCTTATTGTTAGGGCTGTAAACGAACCGAACAAACACGAATGAGGGTTTGTTCATGTTCGTTCGTTTAAATAAGTCGAACAAACAAACGAACACGAACGGATAAACAAACGAGTTTTCTTGTTCATGTTCTTTGATTTAACAAATTAGCTTGTTCATGTTCGTTTATTTATTTTCGTGAACATGCTAAATGAATCTAAACGAACAAACATAAATGAATAGAGATAGAAAAACACAATTGAACATATATGAACATGTATAAAGATATACGAACATATAATATTGTAATGTAATCAAACACAATTGAATATATATGAACATAAAAGGAACTTAAATTAACAAATATAAACGAACGTTCACGGACAACATAAATGAACGTTCACGAACATAATTGAACAAACGAGACCATTGTTCATGTTCGTTCGTTTAACTAAACGAACGAGAATTTGTGTTCATATTCGTTCATTTATTAAATAAACGAACATAAACGAACTTCCTATCGAGCAATTCATGAACAGTTAGCTAAACGTTCGGTTCGTTTAAGCCCTACTTATTGTTATTATAGTAAATAACAAGATTCCTTTACTTGTAGATCTCTTAGAAGCAAGCACCACAATTGTCGTGCCCCTAATGGCTCACACCCAAGCTAGCAAGAAGGAAGCCTATAAAGAGAGGAGAGAAAAACTCCAGAGAACTGCTTACTGAAGTTGGCGCATCATATGAGGTGCCAGGAGAGGGTTTCTATAGCCTCAAGGGTGATTAAGGATAAACCTTACAGATAAGCCTTATTTTAATTCAAACCGGATAAACCTTTTATTTTTAAATTCAAAACCTTTTTAGCTGTCATATATAACTATATATATTATTATAATTGGCGATTTTAAGGGATTATATCACCTAAAATTCGTCCAACATATATTGTCTAAATATATCTATTGTTCAACTATTGAACAATTACAATTCAGCCACTGTAGTTTTAATTAATCCCAAATTAATTCAAATTAATTCCAATTAATTCTAATCAATTCTAATTAATTCCAAACTAGTTTCTAATTAATTTATCATCACATAATAAATTAATAAACTATTTATTTCAATTTATTAATCATATAATAAATCAATTCTTTCTCTAAAAGTCATCATGTCCTATTGCTAGGTTTGAGGGTAACCCAAAAAGACTGTGCTACTATCAATTCAAGTATATATCAATTATAGTTATGAGCTTAGACATCTAATCCAACATAAACATACAATTAACTCATATTATATTAATCATACAAATGATTCCTATCACATTAAACCTATCATATTAAACATACCATTATTTCATATCCCATTAATTATATAAATAATTCATACTACATCAAACATACTACTAATCTCAGAACACATTAATCATATAAATTATTTATAACACGTTATTTTATATAATATTGACCTGCAATACATTAATCTAATAATCAATGCACCATGTGTAACACATTCTAGCATTTAAAAGACTCATACCATCGTAGGTGGTGAGGAGTGGAGATGGAAGTGGTAAGGACAAGAGGGATGTGGAAACGTTGATTGAACCCTTAATCGTCCAAAACCATTTTGAACCATAGGTAGATTTGGGTCGATTACGTTGAAGCAGGGAATGATGAGAACGATAGGGTTATGCAAGGAGGGACATAAATTAAAAGAAGACATTAAGATTTTTTTCACGATGACATACATATTTGATAAAATGTGCTATGTGTTTTTCGTTTTTCTGATTATGACACTAAAACATGACATACATTTTATATGTTGTAAAATTATAAAATATGACAGATTTACAACATACAATTTTGTATGTAATAAATTTTTCTGATTTTAAAAAAAATTGACGTTTTCTTATGACATATTTTTATATGTCATAAATCTAATACGTGTTATAGTTCGTGTATCATTAAATGTTTAAACAATGGAGATCATATGATTTAGCTACGAAGAATAATTTGACACCATAGGGATGACACAAAAAGGCTATTGATTTTTTTTGTATTTACCCTTTTTACTTTATGCTATAAATCACCGGATCAAAATTGAAGCATCCTGGCTCTAATTGGGCAGATTGTGCAGAAAAGGCTCTCTTTTTCATTAGTTTTTCCCCTTATTTAAGCATTGTACTACGAAAACACAGTATTATATATGTTACTCTGTTCTAATGGAAATGGATCCGGGAGGGACGCCACTATAACAAAATACAACCACATCCACATGACTTAGATGGCGAGAAAAAAATTTAAAAGGACTATAAACAAAGCGACTAATTTAGTATAAAAATTTCTAAAAAAAAACTATAATATAGTAAATTAAATATCCGGGTCGCTTTAATTTTGGACTGGTGTGTAAATTGCACACAATATAATCCTACGAACGCATGAGGCAGAATTCACTTCCGAAGTTGAAAAACAATCCAAAATGGCCACCGGAAAATTCTTCCAAGAAGTAGCGTTGCCTCAGCAAAAACCTCAAGACCACGGCGTTCTTTTCCCGGCGGTGTTATCCCCAAACCATAGCACCAATTGTACAGTAGAACTCCATGATTACGAAGAGGCCATCAGAGCTCATAAGCCATGGCTGGAGTCTCTTCTCCACAAAAGTGGCGCTATTCTCTTCCGAGATTTCCCCGTTGCCTCACCTTCCGACTTCAACAACTTCGTTGAAGCTTTCGGCTACCCTGAAGCGTTCAACGTGGGCGTCCTACCCTCTCGAACCAGAGTCGTCGGCCGGGTTTACACCGCAAATGAATCTCCACCCGAGAAGGGAATTCCTTTCCATCATGAAATGGCCTACGTAAGTGTTCTTAGATTCTATTACATACATGTCTATATATCCAATACCATTCTCAGTTTCGTTTTACATGTTAACGTCAGTCAATCATATCAGTGTTGCTCATGGGTTTGAATTTGGATCTTTAACAGGTTCGTGATTTCCCTTCCAAGTTGTTTTTCTTTTGTGACGAAGAACCAGGCAAAGGAGGAGAAACTCCGATAGTTTTGAGTCATGTTATATACGAAAAGATGAAAGAAAGACATCCCGAGTTCGTTGCACGATTAGAAGAGCATGGATTGACGTATACAAAAGTATCAAGTGAAGAGGATGATCCATCATCTATCACTGGCAGTGGTTGGAAGTCGACATACATGACCGACGACAAACATGTTGCTGAGGAAAGGTGTGTTGGTTTTTTTTGTTACAAAAAGGTTCACGGTTCACCAACTTTTCATTCATTAACAGGGCAGCTATGCAAGGGGCTCGGCTGGAATGGATTGGGAATGCTGTAAAAATTATATCAGGCCCGCGGCCAGCATTTAGGCTTAACAAAGAGAGTCGCCGGAAAACATGGTTCAACAGTCTTGCAGTTACTTACAATGGTCTTGCAAGCGAAAAGTTTTGTAAGGGCGATATGTCGGTGGTGCTTGGTAATGGCGACCCGGTGCGTGATGATGTTATGGAAGACTACTTGAAAATCCTGGAAGAAGAGTGTGTGGCAATACCATGGAAGAAAGGCGATGTTTTGCTGGTTAATAATTTGATGGTTCTTCATGGCCGGCGACCACTACTGAAGCCACCACATCGGATACTAGCTTCCCTTTGTAAGTGATCAGAAAAGAGTGGTCGGCTTTAATTTTGAAGAATCGCGGGGTTTCATTGAAGGCAATCAGTGTTTTTACAAACATGTCTGAAAACATGTAGTTTATGATGACAAGCGATAAATAAATGGAAATCCAAGCCAAGAAACGAGAATTTTTCTTAATCTGTGTTTTACAGTAAGTAATAGTATGTAATAGCTAGATAAGATGCATGCTTGTTTCTTCATGTTTTTTTTTTGGGTTTGTGTGTTTTGCTCATTTGAAATGTGAAATGTTATTGATTTGTTGCCGTTCGATATTAGTAGTTATTTCATTTTTATTTATCGACTTAAGTGAGTTTTTTACTCATTACACGTAAATAAAAAAATTTCAAAAATTAAAAATTGCTTATTTATTACGTTTTATACCAGATAATTTAATTCAGACATTTATTAAAAGAAGCATACTGCTTTTATTTTAAGGAAGCTCAAAATAGAGAGTTCAAAACCATTTTCACGCAAGTTGAAGAAAATTTGAAGCTGACAATAGAAAATGGAGGAGAAAAGTTGATTCAACCAACTACAAGAGTTTGATTGGTATCCGAATTATCATATTGTGTTTGGAGTTGATTATTCAACATATATAGAAGGGTCATATAATTGTTATTTATAATGACCAAAGAGAATTCTAATTAGATATATCAAAGGTACCCAACACGACGAAATCTTATATGCCAATAATAATGAAGTGAAACTATTGGCTATACATAGCTGAAAATATTAATAGAAGGTAGAGTACGTGCATTTTATATTGGAAGTGGAGTTGTTTCAAAGAAACAATCCATGTTTACATTTTCTACGGCCGAAGCAAATTATATTACATAGCAGCTACTATTCTCTTACATGAGAAATATGGCTTAGAGAAATCCTGAAAGAGATGCACCATAAGTAAAATACTCCAACAAAGATATTTTATAACAATAAGCACGTGCCTAGCACGTAGTGTTTTAGAGTTTTTGAGAGCTTTTAGTGTTTATCTTTTAAAAAAACACTCGGAAAAAAAATCGTTCGGCAGCAAGAGCTTTTAGCTTTTATCTTTAACAAAACGCTTCTAATCTAAAAGCTATTTCAAATAGCTTTTGAGAGCGTTTAGTGTTTAGTTTTTGATTTTTATATTATTTTACACTTCTAAAAGCTAACAGCTGCTTTTGCTGAACACTTCTGCATTAATAAAAGTTACAGCTACCAGCTTCTAGTTAACTGCTAACCGCTACCGGCTAGTTATGTCAAACATGCCTTAAGTCTCTCATTGCCCTATGTAAAAATGAAATTTTCATGGGAGGTCCAAACACATCGATATTCCGTTCTACAATATATGTGAGTTGGTTCCCGAGAAAAAATGTAGAGATAAATCATTGTTATTCTAAAATTCAAGTAGCATATATTTTTACAAAGCTGCTAAAGCTTGACTTATTTATATATAGATTGAATAAATTGTTTGAATGATGCATGTTTGATCTAAGGGAGGAAATGTTAGAAATATTTAAATCAACCATGTGAACAATGACATTGTTGCAGCCACAACTTTCATGCTAAGGTTTTCTTAGTTTTTTATGCCTATATAAAACGGCTTGTAGTCCAGCGGTATCAAGTGTTGCCATCCCATCTTGAGGTTGAGGGTTCAAGCCTCGTCAGAGGCATATGTGGAATGTAAGTTGTACTTTAGGAGTAGGTTAGATAGGATTAAATTTGTCGTTCTAAAAAAATATAAAAGAACTAATTGTTGTGGAATTACGTATGAGTAATCATATTGAACGTATCATATATTCAGATTTCCTTCTTATTTTCTTTTATTGTGGCATTGTTTGAGTTGAAATTATAATGTCACACCGACAATTGTCGGTCTCACAATATTTGTATTTCTATACCTTATATAGAAAATTTCTATAATTTACACTTATATTAATAACAATATTGAATTAGTTTTAACTCTCTTAAATGATTTGTGAGAAGTAAAACTTAGCTATATATATCAAATAAAAATTGAATTATATATCAAATTAAATAGGATGATTTTAGCATCACACTCTCTTGTCTAACATTTATCTCTTATCTATGAAAATATATTTGGCAACGTCTAAACATATCCCTCACCAAAAGAAAAAACTTCGTTCGGCAACAAGAGTTTTTAGCTTTTATTTTTAACAAAGCGCTCCTAATCCAAAAGCTATTTCAAGTAGCTTTTGAGAGCGTTTGACGTTTACATTTTGTTTTTTATATTATTTTACACTTCTAAAAGCTAACAGCTGCTTTTGCTGAACACTTCTGTACTAATAAAAGTTACAATACCAACTTCTAGCTAACCACTACCAGCTTCCAGCTAACCGCTAACCACTAACCGCTACCAGCTTGTTTGCCAAACACACCTTAAATCTCTCATTTCCCTGCAAATATACAATCTTTCGTAGGAGGTCCAAACACATCGATATTCCGTTCTACAAGATACGAGAGTTGGTTCGAGAAAAAAGTAGAGATAAATCATTGTTATTCTGAAATTCAAGTAGCATATATTTTTACAAAGCTGCTAAAAGATGAATTATTTATAGATTGAAGAAATTGTTTGAATGATGCATGTTTGATCTAAGGGAGGAAATGTTAGAAAGATTTAAATCAACCATGTGAACAATGACATTGTTGCACCCACAACTTTCATGCTAAGGTTTTCTTAGTTTTTTATGCTTGTAAAAAGAGTAATTGTTGTGGAATTACGTCTGAGAAATCATATTAAATTTGTATCGATATTCAGATTTCCTTCTTCATTTCTTTAACCTTGGCAATGTTTGAGTTGAAATTATAACGTCCATTGACAATTGTCACTCTCACAATATTTGTATTTCTATATCCGATAAAGAAATTTTCTAAAATTTACACTTATATTAATAATAATATTGAATTAGTTTTGACTCTTTTAAATGATCCGTGACAAGTAACACTTAGTTATACATTTCAAATAAAGAGTGAATTATACATCAAATTAAATAGGATGATTCTATCCTCATACTCTTTTGTCTAACCTTTATTGCTAATCTATGACAATGTATTTGGCAACGTCTAAACATCTCCCCTTATCACTTATGCAAATAAGGATTTGAATATTGGAGACGTAATATGATGATGGGAGACCGGAGGTGTCATGGAGAAAGCAACGTTTAATCAAATTAACTTTACAACCAAATAGTTTTACTTTTTAAACTATTATATATTATTATTATTATTATTATTATTATTATTATTATTATTATTATTATTATCTTTAACTAATATTTAATTTAATATTAAATATAAATCATAAATTTAAATAAAAAAACATATTACATTCTTAGTTTTATATGTAAATTGATTTTAGTTTTTATTTTTATATTAAATAAGAAAAACAACACAAATAATTAAAACCCTCAATAAATAAAAACAAAACATCAATCAACTATTTATTACATCTTCAGAATTATAAAAATTACAATTAGAATTTAAATATTGTGCATACAAATTTATACGATCTATATATGGAGTAATCCATGTAGCAGCACACGGTCTTCTATAATGATTTCATTGTAAAAAAAACAGGAGGCGTCATATATTCTTCTATTAATACAACTCTAACATAATGGTTGTTATTCAGTAACCTAATTGCAATAGCAACATGTTCATGCATTGGTGTTGGAGTAGACCAAAGTGGGAATAATGTTGTACTGACAATATTGCTTATAGAATGTAATATGATATTATACCTTGAAGCAATAAGGATATCATTCCCAGGCAAAGTCAACCAATTCTTATACGGTGCATTTATATCCGAACGAAAGAATTTTAACGAGTTATAGAGTTTTAATCGAGATTGAATCCCAAACATATCATTATATTCGGTCTGGTGTGCGTCTAACTCCTTTAGTAAATCAGCCGAATTTGGGACCACTCATTTTCATGAAGACCAATACAAGCAGTTATCGCTTGGAATCCACAATTTTCATCACCTAGTACATCATGTACATGACTTATGTAAATATGTAATATTTGTGGAAATTGATTAATGTATGATGTCGAGATAGTGTCTTTTGGTTTGAGTATGAATTATGCCTTGTTGACTCATGATTCTCCACAAAATTAAGCCCATTTTCATACGTGTTTGAGTAGCCATGTACGTGGGGTTCTTTAGTTGGCAGTTTAACTCTACTATTTTTTGAAGTATTATGCTTCGAGCTTGGTCGACTGCGGTTATCAATTTGAACAACCGGTTCATGAAGAAAAGTTGATTACTTTTCAAAGTTTTGTGTGATCATTTTCTTATTAATGTACAACGATCAAAGAGAATTCTTAGATATGTCAAAGGTACCCAACACGATGAAATCTTATATAACAATAATAATGAAGTGAAACTATTGGCTATACATGGCTAAAGATATTAATAGAAGGTAGAGTACGTGCATTTTATCTTGGAATCGGAGTTGTTTCATGCTCTTCAAATAAAAAATTTGTGTTTACACTTACTACAGCTTTTCAAAATACATAGCAGCAACTAATTCTCTTACATGAGAAATATGGTTTATAGAAATCCTGAAAGAGATGCACCATACGTAAAATACACCAACAAAGATATTTTATGATAATCAACACAGAGTCTCTTTCCGATTAGTGCATCTCGCACTTCCAATTCATTCCAAGTAAGTGTGTATTACGCACGTAGCGTTTGAGAGCTTTTATGTAACACCCCTTTTCTCAAACCATATTTAATAAACAAATACAGTTTACAAACATATTTTACAACTTGTGACTATAAAATAGCCACTTAAATTTTTGTTTTATTTTACAAACTTAGACTCAAGGGGTATTACAGACTCAATACAGATAACCATAATTTAAACTTACAGTGTACAATAACGGTCCCAACTGCATCTCTCGCTCCCTTCACCTAAGTACATAGCATTTCAAAAACATAGTATACGTGAGACATAAAGTCTCGTGAGTAATATGGGTTTAGACCCAAAACTTGTCTATTCAAAACTTGAAATATCAAAAGTACATTGCTAAAAACTGATTTATTTCATAAATCTCAAAATAACTTTTTCTTCTTTACTTCCAAACTTTAAAAAGACTTTCTTTCATAAATCTGCTTTCTTTCTCATTTTCTCGTGACCAACTGAAACTTATGAATTAAGTTAATTAATTCATTCAACTAGCTCCCCTCGTGGGACAGAACAGATCTGCCCACTCGGTTTGCTCATTCTGTCTCCCCTTTGTGACTTGGAACGAATTCAAGCACAAGGGTATACTAAGCTAGACAACTACTTCGCGACGGGAGGTACCATCCCAGTAGTGTCTTCTGATCTCCCGATTATGTGGGTGATCCTAGTCCGGACAACTGGCTCATACTTCTTTAATTCTTACTTCACTTCATCTCAAATTGGTCAAAATGGGACACAATTTGTAAACAATTCTTACTCAAACATTTTATGACTCTTTACTAAAAATACTTTCAAAAACTGCTTTTGACATCTTACTTCCCATAAGGAACTTCTTTCAAAATACTTTGCAAATCATACTTTAAAATATGCTTAAAACACTAAGCCCTTGTATAGAGCTTCATTCAAAACTATTTTCCAAACTTTAGTATTTATAAACATTGGAAATCATACTTTTCTGAAAATAACATTTTGCTATGTACTATAGAAATCCTCATAAAACTCACCTTGGTTATACTACGGTTTACTAAGCTTCGCGTACGGCTTTTCCCTTCCCGTGCTCAACAACGTTTGAAGCACCACCTATACAAATCGTATATATAAATACTCAATATAATTAACTTTATAATGCTAAAGTCGCATATAACATATCTCTAGGTTATAACAAATCTATAACCATTAATAAACTCGTTTTACGGTTTTCTCCGAAATACGCGTATATCGCTACAGTACCCCCGAGGGGTTGTATTTCAGTTCCGACTCTTTTCCATGAAATCTTATCCCATATTAGACTTGTGTTTCAAATTTGGAGTTCATTGGACAAGTCTAACTCAAATTCTAAAAATCATGGGCATGAATAGTAATTTTAGCCTCTGCCGCTACAGTGACTTTTCCGCAAGGTCGAATTACGGATTTGACCATTCCCGACATGTTCTTATACCATGTTAGGGTTATGGCTAAAATTTCAGGTCAATCGGACGTGTCTAGCTATAGTTTCTAGCGTTTGAAATAATTGAAATTTTTAACATTTTTGGTCCCTGTCAGGAGGCGCACTGCGCCTGGCTAGGGGCGCACTGCGCCTGGGCGCACCCCGCCCTGGTCCTGGGCGCACTGCGCCTGGCGCCTGGGCAGTGGCCTGTTCAGTCGCGATTTGTGCACTGTAGCACGCATTTTTCACCCATTAAGCCCTTCTTTCAGTCCTTAATCGTATGGGGTTTGTTCTAGGACTAAAACCCTTGACTAATAACAGGTTTTAAGCTATTAAAATCGATTGAATCCATCATATACAATAATTAAAGTTCTTGACCAAACTTGAAAATTCTCAATTATAACAACTTACTTCCATGTTTTTTAGTTAAGTTCTTAACTAATGACTTATTGGAAGCATTAGTTACTTAACCCACATGGTTTATAACTGCAATTGCAGTTTCAATTCCATCCAAAAACCCAAATGAAGAACACACCCAAAAACTAGGTTAAAACAATGAAATCTTACCTTGGAATCACCAATTCCAACTCTTGATTCCTCTCCTTGACAATTCCTTTGATCTCTTCTCCTTCTTCTCGTGATGTTTCTGCACACTCCTAGTTCTCTCCCGTGCTCTCTAGATGTTTCTAACTTATGAGAGAATAACTCTCATTTTCCATATATATATATTTAGTGTTTATAATTTAGTTACAATTTAGTCCCCAATCTTCATATTTCTTTCCAAAAATGGTCCTAAAACCATAAACCTTGCAAGCAATGTTCTAATAACTACTAACTTGACATTTTCTTGACATTTTTGGTCATTTTCATGCCAAATGACCATTTTGCCATTTTTAGCCACGTTTCACTATTCATGCGGCAAAACTTCAAATTTCTCATAAACTTTTATTTCTCATTATATTAATACATATTATTACACATAATAGTCGTACAACGTGACAAAAGACGGTTTTACCCTTTTTGACTTTTTCGCGGGTTCTTACAGTCACCCCTCCTTAAGCGGATTCCGTCCTCGGAATCTTTTCGTAATCCGTGAAATTCGGATATCTTCTCTTCATTTCTTCTAGCGTTTCCCAAGTCAAGTTCGACCCTAAGGGATGCTTTCACTTGACTAGTACAAGGTCAATCTCTCTATTCCTTAGCTTTTTGGTCTGCATCTCTAGAATCGCTTCAGGTTCTTCGATCATTTTGCTGGGAGTCTCCACTCTCAAATCCGTATACGGTATTGCTAGCTCTTCTTTACCAAAGTACTTCTTCAAGTAGCATACATGAAAGGTATCATATATTCCACTAAGTTCGGGTGGTAACTCTAGCTTGAATGCTTATAACCCAACTCTCTTCAGAATTCTAAAAGGTCTAATGTACCTTGGACTCAGCTTTCCTCTCTTGCCAAATCTGACCACTCCTTTCCATGGTGACACTTTAATCATCACCAAATCTCCTTCTTGTAAGTCATACGGTCTCTTCTTTAGATTCGAGTAACTCCTTTGCCGATCTTGTGCTTCTTTCATGTTGGCTTGAATTACTCCAATCTTCTCATTAGTTACTCTAACAATCTCTGGCCCTGTAAGCTTAGTCTCACCCGCCTCTGACCAGCATAAAGGAGTTCTACACTTTCTACCATACAATGCCTCAAAAGGTGGCATTTTAATGCTAGAATGGTAGCTGTTGTTGTAAGCAAACTCCACTAATGGCAGGTGTTCATCCCAACTACCTCCAAAATCCATTACGCATGATCTTAGCATGTCTTCTAATGTCTGGATTGTTCGTTCACTCTGACCATCTGTTTGTGGATGATAGGCGGTACTTAACTGAATTCTTGTCCCCATTTTATCTTGTAAGGCTCTCCAGAAGTTAGAGGTAAATCTAGGGTCTCTGTCTGACATGATAGACAATGGTGCACCATATCTTCTAAATACTTTATCTGTATACAACTGAGCTAACTGCTCCAATGGAGGAGTTTCTTTTATGGCTAGAAACAGTGCACTCTTGGTCAACCGGTCCACTATGACCCATATACTATCATGACTTCTTCTTGCTCTCGGTAACCCGACAATTAAGTCCATGGTTACATCTTCCCACTTTCCGGCTGGAATGTGTAATGACTGAGCATCCCCATGCGGGACTTGATGTTCCGCCTTAACTTGCGCACAAATGACACACTTGGAGATGTACTTAGCTATTCTTTTCTTCATTCCAGGCCACCAATAATGTCTTTTCAAATCTTGATAAGTCTTGGTACTCCCTGGATGTATGGAATACTTTGACTTATGCGACTCTTCTAAAATCAAATTTCTCAATCCTCCTGTCTTTGGTACCCATATGCGGTTTCTGAAGGTCTTCAAGCCTTGACTATTGGTTTCAAATTGAGTGTCTTTTCCTAGCTTTTCATCTTTCAAATCCCCACTTTCTTCAACTTTTTGCTGAGCTGCTTTAATCTGTTCTATTATGCTGGACACCAGTTCTATTCGCATTGATCTTGCCTTGATTCTTTTCTCAGGAACTTTTCTACTTAGTGCATCTGCTACTACATTCGCTTTACCCGGATGGTACACAATTTCGCAATCATAATCACTGATCAACTCTAGCTATCTACTCTGTCTCATGTTCAACTCTTTTTGAGTGAACACATACTGTAAACTCTTGTGATCCGTGAACAACTTGCACTTTGTACCATACAAGTAATGTCTCCAAATCTTCAAGGCAAACACGATCGCTGCAAGCTCTAAATCATGAGTTGTGTACTATTTCTCTGGATCTTTCAGCTGTCTGGAAGCGTATGCTATAACCTTCCCTCTTTGCATCAACACACAGCCAAGCCCCCGATGCGAGGCATCGCTGTACACTTCAAAGTCTTCCGTCCCATCTGGCAATGTAAGGACAGGCGCGTTACACAACTTCTCTTTTAAGGTTGCAAAAGCTCTTTCTTGTTCCTCTTGCCATCTGAATTTCTCTTCTTTCCGGGTTAGTCGTGTAAGTGGTACTGCTATACGGGAGAAATCTTGAATGAATCTCCTGTAATACCCGGCAAGACCGAGAAAACTTCTAACTTCTGTTGGCGTCTTGGGTGGCTCCCATTTCATCACTGCTTCAACTTTTGCTGGATCAACTTTTATACCTTGGATCGAAACTACATGCCCAAGGAACTGCACTTCACGCATCCAAAACTCACACTTAGAGAACTTTGCATATAGCTGTTCCCGCTTCAAAGTCTCAAGTACTATCAGTAGATGACTCGCATGCTCTTCTTTATTCTTTGAGTAAATCAAAATGTCATCTATGAACACTATAACAAATCGGTCTAGGAATGGTTTACAGACCCGATTCATTAAGTCCATAAAAATCGCTGGTGCATTAGTAAGACCAAATGGCATTACTAAGAACTCGTAATGCCCGTATCTTGTACGAAACGTCGTCTTCTCTACATCACTTTCTTTTACCCTGACTTGATGATACCCAGATCTCAAATCAATTTTTGAGAAATAATCTGCCCCTTGCAACTGGTTGAACAAATCGTCTATTCTGGGCAACGGGTAACGGTTCTTTGTGGTAATCTTGTTCAATTCTCTATAATCAATGCACATCCGCATCGATCCATCCTTCTTCTTCACAAACAGAACTGGAGCACCCCACGGAGAAGAACTAGGCCTGATGAAGCCTTTATCTAGTAACTCCTGTAACTAGGACATTAATTCCCTCATCTCTGTTGGTGCCTATGCAGTTATCGCGGTCAAAACCGTAATCGCGGTAACCTACCGATATTTAATTTTGCGGTTCTCGCGGTGGTATAGCGGTGGTATAGCGGTTTTTTATTAATATGTAGAATTTATATATTAGACTATTACTAGTAGAATTAATATCATAAAAGTCAATCAAAAAACATCAAATAATGTTTAATTTAAGAAATAAGTCACATAATATAACATTCTAATATAGAAAATGTCAAAATATCAAAAAAAAAAAAAAAAAAAAAAATTTCCTCCACCCTGATAATAGCGGTAAATCGCGGTCATTATCGCGGTAAATCGCGGTGAATCGCGGTAAATCGCGGTGGTATACCGGCGCTATACCGGTACCGCTATTTTCCACCGCTAAACTGAACCGCGATTATGCTGACCACCGCGAACCGCTATACCGGCGCTATACCGGCGCTATACCGGCGCGATTAACTACATAGGTTGGTGCTAGCCGGTACGGTGCTCGTGCTATTGAGGAAGCTCCTGGAACAAGATCTATTCGGAATTCAACCTGCCTTTCTGGTGGCAAGCCTGGTAATTCATTTGGAAAAACTTCTGGGAACTCTTTTACCACTTCTATGTCTTTGTATGTCTGTTTCACTTTGTCTTCAGTCATCACATAGGCCAGGAAAGATACACATCCTTTCCTGATACTTCTTCGAGCCTTAGCCACACTGATGATACTTGGCACGTGCGTTCTTCTTTCCCCATATACGTACACTTTTGCTCCTAAGGTTTTAACAGACACCCTCTTCTGTCCACAAGCTATCTTCGCATCATTTGCACCAAGCCAATCCATTCCGATTATTACATCAAAGGACTTAATTCCAATAGGAAGGAGATTAAGTCTAAACTTCTTGCCGTTGATGTCAAGTTCACAATCTCGGTACATATGCTGAACTTCCACAAATTTCCCGTCTGCCACTTCTACCTCAAAAACTAAATCTAACAATTCTAATGGGACTTTTAATCTAGCTCCAAACCCATGGGACACAAATGAATATGTAGACCCGGAATCAAACAAGACATATGCAGGTGTCGAGTTGATTAGTAGTATACCTGAGACCACATCGTGAGTCTCCTTCGCTTCCTCCCTGGTAATCTGAAAAGCTCGAGTCTTCACCTTCTGGGGTTCGGTCTTCTTCTGGGCTGTTGACACCACAGTTTCTCCTCCCTTGTTTGGGCAGTTGAAACTATAGTGCCCCATCTGATGGCATGAAAAACACTCCACTTCGCTGGCTTTCTTGGCTTTGCAATCTTTCGCTTTGTGACCGAATCCGCCACAATTAAAGCAGGCATTTGATCCCGCTCGGCACTCACCACCGTGTTCTTTCCCGCATTTCTCGCACTTCTTCACACTTCCCTGTCGGCTCTGACTTGAACTCATTTTCCCTTTCTTTTTTATGTTCCCACTGATACTACTAACTGTCTTCCTTTTGTCACCAAAACCAGGTCCCTCCTCTTTCCTTCTTTTTCCAACATCTTCCACAGTTCGGGCAGCATTGATCACCCCATCTAGTGTTTCGGCTTTCTTCACTTCTAACTCGTAGTTCCATGGCAAACCCCGGACATAGCGGTTAATTCGGGACCGCTCACTGGGGTAAGACTCCCCCACAAAAGGTAACATGTCGCAAAACTTCTTCGTATACTCATCCACCGTCAAATCTCCTTTCTTTATTGTTAAGAAATCTTCATTCAATTTCTCCAAATCTCGCGTGGGACAGAATTTATCTTTGAGACACGAAACAAACTCTGCCCAAGACCAACCATATACAACATCCTTTCCCAAGCTATCGTATTTGGTGTTCCACCACACCAGAGCATCGTCTTTCAACTGCCGGGAGGCGTAGTTGACTTGATCTTTTTCTCCACATTTACTAGCTTGCATCACTTGTTCAATCTCTCGGACCCATCGCATTGTCACTTTTGGCTCAAAACTGCCATGATATTCGGGCGGTTTGCAAGCCATAAAGGACTTAAAAGAACAGCCCTTCTCTTTCCTTCTGTTTTCTCCACTACCTTCTTCCTCAGTCGCCTTTTTAGAGACTTCTTGTGAAGATTGGGCTCTTGGTTCACCCATTCGACCGTCAATTATATTGTTCACATCTTGTCTCAACTCAGTTCGTAAGTTATCAATTAGAAACTGAATTGCCTCCATAGTGACAGGTTGTGGTGATGGTGGGTTTGGCTCAGCCTCATCGTTTCGCAGAACATGTGGTTCACTTCCTCTTGAGGAAGTGTGACTGCCCTCACCCCTGTCAGCTTGTCGTCTGCCTTCCATTACTATATAGATGAACAAATTATCTGTTTAATACGCAATTCTATATAGTATTTCGTAAGCGGTAGCATGTTATCTCCTTATCTTGACTGCACTTTATAACAGTCATACTCAATCTATGCCTTCTATATTACTAAGGCGACCTACTACTACTCTTGCTAGTTTAAGCCTACGATGGTATTCCAGCCTAATTCGCTTAAACTATGGCTCTGATACCAAAACTGTAACACCCCTTTTCTCAAACCATATTTAATAAACAAATACAGTTTACAAACATATTTTACAACTTGTGACTATAAAATAGCCACTTAAATTTTTGTTTTATTTTACAAACTTAGACTCAAGGGGTATTACAGACTCAATACAGATAACCATAATTTAAACTTACAGTGTACAATAACGGTCCCAACTGCATCTCTCGCTCCCTTCACCTAAGTACATAGCATTTCAAAAACATAGTATACGTGAGACATAAAGTCTCGTGAGTAATATGGGTTTAGACCCAAAACTTGTCTATTCAAAACTTGAAATATCAAAAGTACATTGCTAAAAACTGATTTATTTCATAAATCTCAAAATAACTTTTTCTTCTTTACTTCCAAACTTTAAAAAGACTTTCTTTCATAAATCTGCTTTCTTTCTCATTTTCTCGTGACCAACTGAAACTTATGAATTAAGTTAATTAATTCATTCAACTAGCTCCCCTCGTGGGACAGAACAGATCTGCCCACTCGGTTTGCTCATTCTGTCTCCCCTTTGTGACTTGGAACGAATTCAAGCACAAGGGTATACTAAGCTAGACAACTACTTCGCGACGGGAGGTACCATCCCAGTAGTGTCTTCTGATCTCCCGATTATGTGGGTGATCCTAGTCCGGACAACTGGCTCATACTTCTTTAATTCTTACTTCACTTCATCTCAAATTGGTCAAAATGGGACACAATTTGTAAACAATTCTTACTCAAACATTTTATGACTCTTTACTAAAAATACTTTCAAAAACTGCTTTTGACATCTTACTTCCCATAAGGAACTTCTTTCAAAATACTTTGCAAATCATACTTTAAAATATGCTTAAAACACTAAGCCCTTGTATAGAGCTTCATTCAAAACTATTTTCCAAACTTTAGTATTTATAAACATTGGAAATCATACTTTTCTGAAAATAACATTTTGCTATGTACTATAGAAATCCTCATAAAACTCACCTTGGTTATACTACGGTTTACTAAGCTTCGCGTACGGCTTTTCCCTTCCCGTGCTCAACAACGTTTGAAGCACCACCTATACAAATCGTATATATAAATACTCAATATAATTAACTTTTTAATGCTAAAGTCTCATATAACATATCTCTAGGTTATAACAAATCTATAACCATTAATAAACTCGTTTTACGGTTTTCTCCGAAATACGCGTATATCGCTACAGTACCCCCGAGAGGTCGTATTTCAGTTCCGACTCTTTTCCATGAAATCTTATCCCATATTAGACTTGTGTTTCAAATTTGGAGTTCATTGGACAAGTCTAGCTCAAATTCTAAAAATCATGGGCATGAATAGTAATTTTAGCCTCTGCCGCTACAGTGACTTTTCCGCAAGGTCGAATTACGGATTTGACCATTCCCGACATGTTCTTATACCATGTTAGGGTTATGGCTAAAATTTCAGGTCAATCGGACGTGTTTAGCTATAGTTTCTAGCGTTTGAAATAATTGAAATTTTTAACATTTTTGGTCCCTGTCAGGAGGCGCACTGCGCCTGGCTAGGGGCGCACTGCGCCTGGGCGCACCCCGCCCTGGTCCTGGGCGCACTGCGCCTGGCGCCTGGGCAGTGGCCTGTTCAGTCGCGATTTGTGCACTGTAGCACGCAGTTTTCACCCATTAAGCCCTTCTTTCAGTCCTTAATCGTATGGGGTTTGTTCTAGGACTAAAACCCTTGACTAATAACAGGTTTTAAGCTATTAAAATCGATTGAATCCATCATATACAAGAATTAAAGTTCTTGACCAAACTTGAAAATTCTCAATTATAACAACCTACTTCCATGTTTTTTAGTTAAGTTCTTAACTAATGACTTATTGGAAGCATTAGTTACTTAACCCACATGGTTTATAACTGCAATTGCAGTTTCAATTCCATCCAAAAACCCAAATGAAGAACACACCCAAAAACTAGGTTAAAACAATGAAATCTTACCTTGGAATCACCAATTCCAACTCTTGATTCCTCTCCTTGACAATTCCTTTGATCTCTTCTCCTTCTTCTCGTGATGTTTCTGCACACTCCTAGTTCTCTCACGTGCTCTCTAGATGTTTCTAACTTATGAGAGAATAACTCTCATTTTCCATATATATATTTAGTGTTTATAATTTAGTTACAATTTAGTCCCCAATCTTCATATTTCTTTCCAAAAATGGTCCTAAAACCATAAACCTTGCAAGCAATGTTCTAATAACTACTAACTTGACATTTTCTTGACATTTTTGGTCATTTTCATGCCAAATGACCATTTTGCCCTTTTTAGCCACGTTTCACTATTCACGCGGCAAAACTTCAAATTTCTCATAAACTTTTATTTCTCATTATATTAATACATATTATTACACATAATAGTCGTACAACGTGACAAAAGACGGTTTTACCCTTTTTGACTTTTTCGCGGGTTCTTACATTTTAGGAGCTTCTAGTGTTTATCTTTTAGGTAAACACTTGAAAAAAGAAACTTTGTTCGGCAGCAATATCTTTTGACTTTTATTCTTAACAAAACGCTAAAAGCTATTCCAAATAGCTTTTGGGAGCGTTTAGCCTTTAGCTTTAGCTTTTGATTTTTATATTATTTTACACTTCTAAAAGCTAACAGCTTCTTTTGCTGAAGACTTTTGCATTAATAAAAGTTACACCTACCGGCTAACCGATATATATTACCAGCTAGTTCTGCCAAACACGTCCTGAGTCTCTCATTGCCTTATGCAAAAATGCAATTTTTCATGGGAGTTCCAAACACATGGATATTCCATTCTAAAAGATACGAGAGTTGGTTCCTGAGAAAAAAGTAGAGATAAATCATTGTTATTCTGAAATTCAAGTAGCATATATTTTTACAAAGCTACTAAAAGTTGAAATATTTATAGATTGAAGAAATTGTTTGAATGATGTATGTTTGATCTAAGGAAGGAAATGTTAGAATGATTTAAATCAACCATGTGAACAATGACATTGTTGCACCCACAACTTTCATGCTAAGGTTTTCTTAGTTTTTTATGCTTGTATAAAAGGAGTAATTGTTGTGGAATTACGTCTGAGAAATCATATTAAATTGTATCGATATTCAGATTTCTTTCTTCATTTCTTTTACCTTGTCAATGTTTGAGTTGAAATTATAACGTCCATTGACAATTGTCACTCTCACAATAGTTGTATTTCTATATCCGATATAGAAATTTTCTATAATTTACACTTATATTAATAACAATATTGAATTAGTTTTAACTCTCTTAAATGATCCGTGACAAGTAACACTTAGGTATACATTTCAAATAAAGAGTGAATTATACATCAAATTAAACAGGATGATTCTATCCTCATACACTTTTGTCTAAATTTTATCTCTAATCTATGAAAATGTATTTGGCAACGTCTAAACTTCTCCCCTTATCACTTATGCAAATAAGGATTTGAATATTGGAGACGTAATATGATGATGGGAGACCAGAGGTGTCATGGAGAAAGCAACGTTTAATCAAATTTACTTTACAACCAAATAGTTTTAATTCTTAAACTATTATATATTATTATTATTATTATTATTATTATTATTATTATTATTATTATTATTATTATTATTATTATTATTATTATTATCATCTTAAACTAATATTTAATTTAATATTAAATATAAATCATAAATTTAAATAAAAAAAACATATTACATTCTTAGTTTTATATGTAAATTGACTTTAGTTTTTATTTTTATATTAAATAAGAAAAACAACACAGATAATTAAAACCCTCAATAAATAAAAACAAAACATCGATCAACCATTTATTACATCTTCAGAATTATAAAAATTACAATTAGAATTTAAATATTGTGCATACAAATTTATTCGATCTATATATGGAGTAACCCATGCAGCAGCGCACTGTCTTCAATAATGATTTCATTGTAAAAAAACAGGAGGCGTCAGATATTCTTCTATTAATACAACTCTAACATAATGGTTGTTATTTACGAACCTAATTGTAATAACAACATGTTCATGCATTGGTGGTGGAGTAGACCAAAGCGGGAATAATGTTGTACCGACAATATTGCTTATAGAATGTAATATGACATTATACCTTGAAGCAATAAGGATATCAGTCTCTCGCAAAGTCAACCAATTCTTATAAGGTGCATTTATATCCGAAAGAAAGAATTTTAACGAGTTATAGAGTTCAAATCGAGATTGAATCCCAAATATATATTTATATTCGGTCTGGTGTGCGTCTAACTCCTCTAGTAAATCAGCCGAATTTGGGACCCCTCATTTTCATGAAGACCAATACAAGCAGCTGTCGCTCGGAATCCACAATTTTCATCACCTAGTACATCATGTACATGACTTATGTAAATATGTAATATTTGTGGAAATTAATTAATGTATGATGTCGAGTAGTGTCTTTGGTTTGAGTATGAATTATGCCTTGCTGACTCATGATTCTCCACAAAACTAAGCCCATTTGCATACGTGTTTGAGTAGCCATGTATGTGGGGTTCTTTAGTTGGCAGTTTAACTCGACTATTTTTTAAGTATTATGCTTCGAGCTTGGACGACTGCAGTTATCAATTTGAACAACCGGTTCATGAAGAAAAGTTGACTACTTTTCAAAGTTTTGTGTGATCATTTTCTTATTAATGTACAACGATCAAAGAGAATTCTTAGATATGTCAAAGGTACCCAACACAATGAAATCTTATATAACAATAATAATGAAGTGAAACAATTGGCTATACATGGGTAAAGATATTAATAGAAGGTAGAGTACGTGCATTTTATCTTGGAAGGGGAGTTGTTTCATGCTCTTTAAATAAACAGTTTGTGTTTACACTTACTACAGCTTTTCAAAATACATAGCAGCTACTAATTCTCTTACATGAGAAATATGGCTTAGAGAAATCCTGAAAGAGATGCAGCATACGTAAAATACACCAACAAAGATATTTTATGATAATCAACACATAGTCTCTTTCCGATTAGTGCATCTCGCACTTCCAATTCATTCCGAGTAAGTGTGTATTACGCACGTAGCGTTTGAGAGCTTTTAGGAACTTCTAGTGTTTATCTTTAAGGATAACATTTGAAAAAAAAAACTTTGTTCGGCAACAATATCTTTTAACTTTTATTCTTAACAAAATGCTAAAAGCTATTCCAAGTAGCTTTTGGGAGCGTTTAGCCTTTAGATTTTGACTTTTATATTATTTTACACTTCTAAAAGCTAACAGCTCTTTTGCTGAACACTTCTGCATTAATAAAAGCTACAGCTACCAGCTAACCGATATATGCTACCAGCTAGTTTTGCCAAACACGTCCTAAGTCTCTCATTGTCTTGTACTGACAACATTGCTTATAGAATGTAATATGACATTATACCTTGAAGAAATAAGGATACCAGTCTCAGGAAAACTCAACCAATTCTTATACGGTGCATTTATATCCGAACGAAAGAAATTTAATGAGGTATAGATTTCAAATTGAGATAGACTCACAAACATATCATTATATTCGGTCTGGTGTAGGTCTAACTCCTCTAGTAAATCAGCCGAATTTGGGACCACTCATTTTCACGAAGACTGATACAACCAACTATCGCTCGGAATCCAGAACTTCATATACTAGTATATCATGTACATGACTTATCTAAAGATGTGATATTTATGGAAATTGATATATTAATAATGTCGAGTAGTGTCTTTGGATTGGATATGAATTATGCCTTGCTGACTCATGATTCTCCATAAAATAAGCCCATTTTAGACGTGTTTGAGTAGCCATGTACGTGGGGTTCTTCGGTTGGCAGTTTAACTCGACTATATTTTGAAGTCTTATGCTTCGAGCTTGGTCGGCTGCAGTTATTAATTTGAGCTATCAGTTCATGAAGAAAAGTTGACTGGTTTTCAAAGTTTTGAGTGAACATTTGTGCTTCATCATCAACTTGCACATCTACAGACGGTGATAAATCAAGTTTTCTCCAAAACATACGAGTCGAGTCAAGTGGAAGAAGTACACATGCATTCATATAATTCATTTGTTCATGGACATAAGGTAATCAATGACTCATACGCAGTTGACAGTTACAACTTAAGCCATTAACATTACACCTCCTAAATTCATTGAAAATGATGTTCAAAGCATGTATCGAAACAGAGCACCACAACAGTTCAAGTGTGGTGCGTGGAATCTATGTTTCATTGCAAGCTTGTTTTTATAGTAGTAAGTTGTATCCCCACAACATTATGAATAAAAGTTACACACGTCTATAATCTGATTAGGTTGTATCCAATTATTTTTTTATGTTGGAATGATGGCTTTCAACTTTGTTAGTTGTGTGATTTCCAAAATTAAGAAATACGTCAGTCTAAGCCGATACCAACATATGCTTGTATGAATCCAGCCATATGTTGTTCAGATAATCCATAACACCTAAAATGTAAGTCAAGGCTCAAATCAATTAAAATCACAATGATTGTTGAATATATTAGGAATATTAATAATAACTTTACCTTTATATTCGAGCAATAGTGTTTCGAGTTGTGCCAAATTACAGTCATAGGCTTCCTCTGTTTAGGATTCCAGTAATGATGCCCAACATTTGGTGATAGAAGACCAAGTGTTTAGTGGCCTTATTGCATTTCTACATTTTTTTCTTAATATTTTAAGATATATGTCATCTACAAAGTAAATATTTAGCATCCAATAATATATTTTTGCATGCTTTCATGAATTCCAATTCTCTGTTTGTGACGATGACCTAGGGGCAAACATATCTGTCTATAATTGATTTCACGAAATTTAATGCCCATGTATATATAGTTGAATTCTTTTTCTTAATGGAGAAACAAAAATGCTATGCAAAATGTCAAATTAGTTAGACTTACTGCAACAATCTCTAGAAGAGGCATATTATACTTATTTGGCTTATATGTGGCATCCATCACATATGGAAATGCATGCAATAACTGTAACGATGTTGGATGCATGAAAAATAAATCTTCCAACGCATTTGATATATCGTTTGCACGATAAAAATAAGTATAACCCCCTTATTTCAAAAAAGACAAAAGAACTTTCATGTCTGTTTTACCTGCTTTCTCATTCATTTTGATCTTATTTCGTGTGGCTTTACATTCAATCTTGTCAAATCGGCCACTAAACAAGTTTCATTATCGGTCAATCACATTACAAATGGATGACCCTCCAAATGATCTGCAGGTTCATGATTATGTTTTTAACATACCACACTTAAGGTCCAAAAGTTATACACTTTTGAAAAAAAAAACTTTTGTTAAGCGCCTACTTGCCCTTATCTTTCTTTGTTTGATAATAATAACTAGGCGTATACTGACGCGTTGCGCAGGAATAAAATTATATAGTAAAAATGTTGGTCGGTCATATGAACTTTAAAACTTTATCTTCAATCTAAACATACAATATTAAATATAAATTGTTATCATAATATATATCATGTATTAATAGTAGGGATAATGACTCGATAGGATAACAAACTTTTAAAATTGTTCACTTTTCGTCACTGAACTTATCTTTGTGGTTGATTTACCCATGAACTTTTTAAAATTGTTTATATTTAGTCACATATATTTTTTTGTACACATATGACTATTAAACTTATTTAAATTGTACACATATGACCATTAAACATATTTTTATTGTACACATATGACCAATAACATAATGGTCATATTTGTGGAGAAAAAACATAAGTGACTAAATGTAAACAATTTTAAAAAGTTCATCGGTAAATAAGTTCATTGACCAAATGTGAACAATTTTAAAAAGTTCATAGGTAAATCAAACACAAAAAAATTTACGTGACAAAATATGAACAATTTTAAAAATTCGTTACCCTATCAAGTCATTATCCCTTAATAGTAATATTTGCATCTAAAACTTGAAAAAAGTTACAAAATAACCCTTTTGAATTCAATTTTATATATATATATATATATATATATATATATATATATATATATATATATATATATATATATATATATATATATATATATATATATATATATATATATATATATATATATATATATATATATATATATATATATATATATATATATATAGTCAAACATCAAAAACCTACAAACATTCTTTTAAAGACGTAATTATAAACATCTAATATTTTGTGTGTGTTATGTACATAAAAATGATTTGTATACGACTATAAGTTTTATATAGAATTTATTTATCATGGTAAAGGTTTTTAATATTTTATGAGTTTTCATCTCTTTTCTTCTTATCCTTCTCTTTACATAATTTTGATTAAGTTGTTTAGTAATTACTCGTTAATCATCACTTCAAATTGCAAATATAAGACTTTAATTGAAAATGGTTTATGTAATCATGGAGTTTTATATGGTTGATATTTGGTTTTGATTTTAGTTTAATTTTAACTTTTTAAGAGTTATATTTGGATTTGGTCATGTAATTAAGATTTTAAAATTTTAAAGATGAAAATTATAAAAATAAAATAAGTTTGTTATTTTACATTACGCTAATGACTAAGCTTATAGATGAATCAATTTAAAAGTACAAACTATATAAAATAAAAAATTTAACATGAGTAAAATAATATAATTTTTAAACATTCTCATTAATGGTTTACACTAATGAAATTTAGTCACATGTTTATCATCAATATCTCTTCTTATTACATTTACTTAACCATTAAAGCTATATATACAACAATTACTTGTTAATAAGAAGAGTTAAAAATAAAACAAACTATTAAAATAAGATTATCTCAAAATTCAAATAAACACGACATCATTGTGAATTAAAATAGAAACTTGAACGACCAAACACGATGACAATATAATATTAACCATAAAAATATCAATAAAAAGCTTCTTTTAAGATTATGGAAAAAACCATACACAAATAATATTATATCTAAAATTTATGAGATATTTCACACACTCTAGATAACAGAATCTAAAAAATGTGAAACAAATATGTGAGTAACTAAAAAGAGAAGTGAAGCTGATATGATAATATTTTAATGTTCTTATTTAGGTAAAACATATTAATTAACCAATCAATAAAGTCAATTATATCATAAATTTATCATAAGTTTAAGATTTTAAGTTTTTTAAGATGAAAATAACGAAAATAAAATAAGTTTGCTATTTTACATTAAGTTAATGACTAAGCATATAAATTAATAAATTAAAAAGTAAACACTATAAAAAATAAATTTTCAGCATGACCAAAATAATAAAAATTTTAAATACCTTCATGAATGATTTTCACTAATGAAATTTAGTCGTACGTTCATCAACAACTTCTCTTTTTATTACATTTATTTAACCATGAAATTCATGTATACAACAATTAACTTTAATAAGTAAACCTGAAAATAAAACAAACAATTAAAATAGGATTCTATCAAAATACAAATAAACATGACATCATTGTGCTAAAAACTAAAATAGAAACATGAAAACCCAAACACAAATTATATAATATTAGTTTAAATACTAAGTAGTTAACATTTTTATTAAAAACATATTAAAAACTTACAAATGGTATAAAGAGAATATATAGAATGCAATAGAAACTTCATATATAGAAACACTATGTATTGCAATAACCAATGATGCCACAAATTAACTTTTTCAACTCGTCGTATTTGAATTACAATTCTCTTCAAACACATGTATATTTTTGTGAGCAAGTTTATTTATATACTACTAATATAAGTTAGAATGTGTATAAAAGAGGAAAATAAAAAGTCATTATCAATTAATAATCATAACTTAAAACTCTTGAGTTGTAAGTATTAAGTATAAATAAATTAGAAAACTCTTGAGTTGTAGTGAGAGTTTTAAATGAACGTGGTGCTAGTATATGAGCTATCTTAAAACACATTTATTTAAATGGTCTCAATTATAAGATTTATATAGATACAAATATAGATATGGATATAAATATAGCCAAGAGAGCGTCCCATTTTTTGAGTCCAATCATTGGGAAGATTCAAACACCTAAAATTGACTTTATTATTAATATGTGGAAATATTATATGATATTATGTAACAAAAGGAAATATGTAGTAATAAACTTAAGCATCATACCATGTTTGTGTAAAATGTCGATCGTTAGTTGACAACTTCGGTTGCTTTGTTTGGATGAAAACTCGCCATTAGATGTTGATTAAATATATTATAACTAGATTAATACTTGAAATTTTTCAAGAGATAGATAATAGTGATAGTGCAGGAGTAGCAATTAAGATTTATAAGTTGATAATATTAATCTTTATAAATGAGCAGTATTGGGTATTTATAATGGATGATATAGTTTTTAAAATTGCAATATCAAAAGAAGATAGAATTATAAGTTAATAATATTAATCTTTATAAATGAGCAGTATTGGGTATTTATAATGGATGATATAGTTTTTAAAATTGTAATATCAAAAGAAGATAGAATTATTTTTTGAAATGTGTACAACAATAAAGTTATAGATTGGTCTATCATATTTGCAAGTGGTAATTTTTTAATGAATTATTTTCTTGAATGTGTAAAAATAATGTTAGTTAAATTATACAAGTATTATATATATATATATATATATATATATATATATATATATATATATATATATATATATATTTATATATATATATATATATATATATATATATATATATATATATTATAACTAACTATATTAACCAAAAGCTATCTTCGGTAGGGAAATTTGTTAAAAAGTCCGTATATTTTGGCTCTATTTAGGAAAAAGTCCTTATTTAATTTTATTTTGTGATTTAATCCTCTAACCCTGTAAAAATTTGTGAAAAACCCCCTTTCACCATATTTAGCAGGTCAGTGGTTAATTCACAAGTAAAACGACTTTTCAGGGACTTTTTCACAAATAAAATGATTTTTTCTTCATTTTTGTAAGTGTGATAACTTTTACATATGATGTCCAAATTATAAAAACTTTATATCCTTAGAAACATGGTAAGTAGTACTACAACTTTGTTTTACAAACATTTGTCTGAATATGTTCATATCTTTTGCAACAATCCCTTAAACGTGAGAACAAGCCCATTTATGTTAGTTTTTAGTTATTTTCAAACATGCATATCTCCTTCATTATAACTCCAATTAACCTGAATCTTTTTCCTATGTTTTTATTATTTCAAATAATACATTTTTTAGAATGATGAATTTTTTCCAATTCTTCATAGATTTTGAGATATATAGTTATAAACATTGTATCCCACAATAATTCAATATTTCATGTGTATGATTCTTTTTCTATGTACTCTTTAAAATATATACTAAAACTAATAGCTTCATATATTGGCTTATTCATCTCTAAACATGACATTTTTTGTATGTCCTCTTTGAAAGTTTTCGTATATATTCCAAAGAGTACATAGGAAAAAGAATCAATTGAAATGGATCTGTATAGTTATACAAAATATATGTTCATATGAAAATAAGTGCAGAAACACATGGAATATTGAACATATTCAGACAAAAGTATGTAAAACAAAGTTGAAGTACTATTTACCATGTTTCTAAGGATATAAAATTCGTAGAATTTGAACATCGTATGTAAAAGTTATGTCACTTACAAAAATGAATAAAAGTCATTTTATTTGCAAAAAAAAGTCTCTGAAAAATCGTTTTACTTGCAAATTAACCCCTGACGTGCTAAATCAGGTGAAATGGGCTTTTTCACAAATTTTTGTAGGTTTAGATAATTAAATCACAAAATAAAATTCAGTGAGAATTTTTCCTAAATAAAGCCAAAATATAAAGACTTTTTGACAAATTTCCCTCTTTGGTATCTCCCGTCAAGGTCAACTTCACATACATTTTTATTTAAAAGTCATTATTTTAAATTATGTTGCATATCATTGTCAATGTTATCAAAGTGATTAGACATAAAGGTTGTAAAATATTATATAATATTTATATAATAAAAACGTGTTTAATAGGACCTAATTAAATATTATATGGTGATTTTATACATACACTTCCTAGTTGCTAGTTTCACACCTTATGATTTGATAAATGTGTTTTATATATATTTTTGTTTTTTATTTATTTTGTATTTTGTCGTTATTATTATTATTATTATTATTATTATTAGATTTTTTGTATTTATTCATTGTTATTATTATTATTATTATTATTATTATTAGAGTAAATTACATGAATGGTTTAGGTCGCTTGTGTAGTATGTGCATTTATCTCTAATTTTTTTAACTCAATTATTATTATTATTATTATTATTGTTATTATTATTATTAGATTTGTTGTATTTTCTTTATTAATAATATTATTAAAGTAAAGTACAGAAACCACATTATACCACCACTACAAACCATCTTATACCATTATCAAGACTATCACCGTCGTATACCACCATTACCAATCTCAACTATCATCAATCACCACCATCGTCATCATCATCATCCCCACCATCACCAATTCACCACTAACCACCATTCACCACCAACCACTAACCATCCACAACCATCAACAAACCACCAATACTATCACCACCACAAAATGGAAAGCAAAATAAGAAATGGGAAAGACTAGACGAATATCAGGCATCATCACGCCAACACAAATTCGTTCGGCAAGCATGAAGGATTGAAGAAACTCAAACTGAATTAGGTTTTACAAATAAGTGATTGAGAGCAAAAACATTTGAGACTGTTAAAAAGAGAGTGGATGAACACAAACATATCTTTGATTTTCCGGAAATCTGTTTGTATATTAATCTATGTTAAGTCTATCTTTCTTTCTGAATCTGTTAAGTCTACGTACACCCAAAGCAAGACCCACTAAAATTAGATGTAAGCGAAAGATTTCTAGCCAGAAAACGTCTCTCCAATGGCATGAAGCTCCAAGAGTTGGATTCATTGATATGGCGTTTGTGCCATCTGCATTCATGTAACTTCGTCCCGCACTCTAGAATACGATTATACGCCACAATCAGATAAATATATGATAAAATATCGTAAGATAGGATTAGATATTGTTGTATGAAGAAGCATTGACGGATTGATGATGTAATTTGAATAAGTTAACCGCATTTGTAAAATTCCTTGTTTGAGTAATAACGAAATCAAACTGATTAACATGCAAAATTGAACTTTTTTCCTTCCATCTTTGAAAATTGACTAGTTGTTTCCGATGAAATATTGATTATTGACAAATTAAAGTGGACGGCAGTTACGATCAAAATATACAAAAGCCAAGTGGCAATACCAATATCTAGGGCTGTAAACGAACTGGACATTCAGCGAACCGTTCGTGAACTGTTCGACAGGAAGTTCGTTTATTTAATAAATGAACGAACATGAACAGAAATTCTTGTTTGTTTAGTTAAACGAACGAACATGGACAATGGTCTTGTTCGTTCAATTATGTTCGTGAACGTTTGTTTATGTTGTTCATTTATGTTTGTTCACTTAAGTCCCTTTTATGTTCATGTATGTTCAACTGTGTTTGATTGCATTACAATATTATATTTTTGTTTATGTTTATATATGTTCAATTGTGTTTGTTTATCTCTATTCGTTTATGTTTGTTCGTTTAGCAAGTTCACGAATATAAACGAACGAATATGAACAATATAATTCGTTAAACAAACAAACATGAACAAGAAAACTCTTTCGTTTATCCGTTCGTGTTCGTCCGTTTGTTCGGCTAACTTAAACGAACGAACATGAACAAGTTCTCATTCGTGTTCGTTCAGTTCATTAAGAGCCCTAAGAGATATCAATACGTATGAACCAAGGCGTCAAGTTATGAAAAAAAAGTTTTAAAAAAGACGATCAACAAAAACAAAATGAACTAGAAGCCAGAGAGAGAAAGGAGACAAAATAGAAAATTGGATTACCTATTGAGCAGTGGTCATAGTACCACTCTTGTCGGAGGAAGAAGAAAAAGGAACTTGCGTGTGATTCATTGTTAGATTAATGATCCAGTCGACTTTGAAAACCAAATTAATAATGAAAATATAGAGAAAAAATCAGATAGAAAGTTTGATAAATAGGGTTTTGAAGGGGAAACAGACACTCAAAGGCTGAACAACATGAAAAAGATAAATAGGGGTATAACAGTCATTTTGCATTTAACAGAAATCATTGAAAGATAACGGCCCGAAAGACCGACAGTACAATAAATTACAAACTAGATGGACCAAAACTATAAAAATTCAAAACTTATACTAAAAATAAAAAATCGTACAAACCACATGAACCAAAACCGTAATTTACTCTAAAATCAAATATAAAATACAAAAAATGGTATAGTGTAATCCTATATGATTTAATGGATAGCACCCATATTATACACGAGACGTGTTGGGTTTTGCAGTCGGCTAAGTTCTGGACAGTTGTATATGTTTCAGATAAAATAATCCAGCTAAACGCATGGACGCAGAATTTACTTACCGTCTAGGCATTGATCCGGCGACGGTTGAAAACAATCCAAATGGCCACCGAAAATTCTTCCGAGAGGTAGAGTTACCTCAGCAAAAACCTCAGCACGACGGCGTTCTTTTCCCGGCGGTGTTATCCCCAAACGATAGCACTAATTCTACTGCAGTAGAACTCCGTGATTTCGAAGAAGCGATCAGAGCAAATAAGCCATGGCTGGACTCTCTCCTCCAGGAAAGTGGAGCTATACTCTTCCGAGGCTTCCCTGTTACCTCGCCTTCCAATTTCAACGACGTCGTCGAAGCTTTCGGGTACCCTGAAGCGTTCTACGTCGGCGGCCGAGCCTCTCGAATCAAAGTCGTTGGCCGGGTTTACACCGCAAATGAATCTCCTCCCGAGAATGGAATTCCTTTCCATCATGAGATGGCTTACGTAAATTCCCCGATCCTGTCACATTTCTATCCGATTTTATTCTCAATTTCGTTTTTCATGTTAACAATCAGATCAGTAGTTCTAGGGCAATTTTATGTTAATTCAGTTCAAAGCTTCTGCACTTGAAGCGATTTCATTCCAGGTTGTGTCTCATTGATTTTCACCAGTTCATTTCTGTAGAATTCAATACTCATAGCTTTTCTTTTTGAAGGGGAAATCTGGATAGAAGTTCATTCGGTTCTCACTGTACATACTTCATTAACAGGTTCGTGATAATTTCCCTACCAAGTTACTTTTCTATTGTGACGAAGAACCAGGAAAAGGGGGAGAAACTCCGATAGTTTTGAGTCATATCATATACGATAAGATGAAAGAGAAACACCCAGAGTTCGTTGCACGACTAGAAGAGCACGGATTGACCTATACAAAAGTCTCAAGTGAAGACGACGATCCATCATCCTTCACCGGCAGTGGTTGGAAATCGACATACAAGACCGATGACAAAAATGTTGCGCAGGAAAGGTATGCTTTGTTTCTTTACAATTTAATTGAACTCCAAAATACGAAGAAGTTCACCGGTTTTATCCTCCATTGACAGGGCAGCGAAGCTAGGGGCAAAGCTGGAATGGATTGGGAATTCTGCAAAAATTACAACAGGTCCGGTGCCAGCCGTTAGGCTTCACAAAGAGAGTCGCCGGAAAACATGGTTCAATAGTCTGGCAGTTAGTTACAACGGCCCTGCGAATAAAAAGTTTTGTAGGGGTGATACGATTGTGGAGCTCGGTAATGGTGACCCAGTGCCTGATGATGTTATGGAAGACTACTTGAAATTTCTGGAAGAAGAGTGTGTGGCAATACCATGGAAGAAAGGCGATGTTTTGCTGGTTAATAATTTGATGGTTCTTCATGGCCGGCGACCACTACTGAAGCCGCCTCGACGTATCCTAGCTTCCCTTTGCAAGTGATCGGAAAAGGTGTGATCGGCTTTTTAAAGCGTCGGCGTTTCATTGGTGGGAACAAGTGTTTTCTTATGAAAATGTCAAAAAGATGTTAGTAGTTTATAATAACGAGTTATAAATAAATGGAAATGCCACGCCAAAAAGGAGACAATTTCCTCATGTGTGTTTTATAGTACGTAATAAAATGGATGTTTGTTTTTTTGAAATTGTTTAGTGTCTTGCACTTAGAGAAATGTCAAAGGTGATTCTTTTAGTGTGTTTTGTTGGTGCAAATAATTGATAATTTGGCATTTGTTACACTTAAAAAAGTCATCCCTATTTAATTAGGTGTAAAAACGGAACAGATTGGATTGGAAGATTAAAAACTTTTTTTAAAAAAATTTTATAAATAGTTAATTCTTTTAATATAATTATACATATTATTTATACAATGTTTGACATATAAAGTTAGCTTATTTATGAGTTTTTTTTTTTTTGTTATATTTGACAAACCAAAAATTAGCTTACAAGCTAGTGTTTAAAAAAAAACTACTAAGACTAACGTTTCAACGAGTTTTTTGAGTTTCTTTTTTTAATTCCCCAAATATGCACTTGATAATTATAAAAAAAAAACTTATTTTTCTAAATACCATTTTATGATATTTTAATTTTCCAGCTAATTTTTACCAAACACTATCTTTTATCAGCTAGCAGCTACTTTCAACTAGTCTACCAAACATAGTTTTAAACTAAGTTTGCAGAATCTGATAAATTGTAAAAGAGGTAGATTATAAGAAAGATTAGTGTTTATTTTCATCATTTTTCTAACCAACCCTGCAACTAGGTTTGGATCGATTTTTTCAATTTCTTCCTACACCTTCACAAGCTGTAATCGATTTTCTCTAAACCTACAACAAGGATCTCTCATTTTTCTTCATACACCATCATAGGTTTCAATTGATTCTCTCTAAACTTGCAACAAGGTCCAGATCGATGTTCTTTTAAACTTGTTAATGTGATATTTGACAAATGGCTACCATAAATACGACATTCTGCTATTGGATCGTGATACCTAGTTTGTTATGGCAACTTAAGATGAGAGCATTATGTAACACCCGGCTTTTAAAACAAAACACCCCTGAAAATTTTTCATTTAAAACACAGGTTTCAATACATAAAACCAGTACAAAAGGGGTATATTTTATTAAAAACGGGTACAAGTGTATCAAGGATAGTATAAAATACCATAATCTTCTTTGAAGCCGGGCTGCTACTAACAGCATCTAAGAGTCTCACTTCTCTAGTCACGGACTCTATCTTTTCTCTTATCCGAATAATGCTAACCTGCAGAGACATTAACAAATAACGTGAGCTATAAAGCTCAGTGAGTAATCATATCTGCAAATAACGTGTACAATAAATACATCCATATATAATTCTTTATATATGATACATATATCTATTATTTCATCTTTCATTATCAAATTCCATTTTATAGCCTTTTCCGGCCAAATGTGTATATCTGTCTGGATATCGGACCCAGACTACTAGCCTTACCGGCTGATCATATATATATATATATATATATATATATATATATATATATATATATATATATATATATATATATATATATATATATATATATATATATCTTAGGATTTCACATCCTACTGCATAGCCTTACCGGCTGAAACGTGATATCATGTGATTTTCAAATCACATCAGTTAATTGCACACTTTATCATATCTAATCCGTTATTTGCATACCAATCAAACCCATTCTATACCATTTCTGTCCCATCTTTCTTAGTCATATTTGACTATACCATATCTCATGACTATATATGTAACACCCCAATTTTTACACAAAAATTTTTTTTTTTTACAAACTTTTATTACAACTTTTGCAACCAAACCATGTATTTTTATTACAAACGGGGTATCACGTATTTGCATCACAACCACGGTTCAAACCTGTTTATATACACTTTTCACAATAACATATGCTACGATCCCACACCCGACTCTTTTAACGCCCTTCCTGTTTACCTGAGTACATAGCATTTAAAACAAATACGTGAGACATAATGTCTCGTGAGCATTATGGGCTTAGACCCAAAAACAGTTTACCAAAAATATCATTATTCTTTAGACTTTCAATATTTCTTTTCCTGTGAGCGCACTCACAGGTATTCCTTATTTCTTTTCAATGGTACATTCCTACGAGCGCAACCGTAGGTTTTATACGAGACGCACCCGTATAGCTACTTCCCCAATAGAATGAAACGAATTCATCTATCAAGGTAAGACAACTACTTTGCGACGGGAGGTACCATCCCAGTAGTGTCTTATTGCCACCCCTACCGCAGCAGGCCGTGGTCTTTATCCGGATACTAAACAACTCATCATCAAGGGACAGTCACATATTTAGTCCACCGTAACACTGCTTCTCTTTTTTTATACCTTATAAACATATTTTTCACAAAATACTTTTTAACTCATAAAACCACTTTGACTCCAAAACATTTTAAATAAAATTCATTTTACTATGTACCCAAAAATCCACATAATACTCACATCGAGTCACCTAGGAATCAGTTAGTCTTTTGCACTTCTTTTTCCTTTGCTCGGTTCACCGTATTTGAACCACCACCTATTATTTACAAGATATACCTTTATGTTCAATTCATATAGATAACAACTAACTTTACAGCACAAGAGTGCCATACTATGCAACTACAGGTTATAGTTATACTATCTTCCTTTAATTTATAAATTGTCCCGAAATACGCGTACTTTACTACGGTACCCTCGGGAGGTCGTATTTTGGTTCGGACAGTTTTCCATGAAGTCTCACACTATAATAGACGTGTGTTTCAAATTTGGAGTTCATTGGGCAAGTCTAGCTCAAACTCCAAAAATCAAGAAAAACTTACAATTTTGGTCACTGCCGCTACAGTGGTTTTTCCGCAAGGTCGGATTACGAATTTGAAAATTTCCTATATGTTTTCAGACCATTTTAAGGCTATGGTAAAAATTTCAGACCAAACGGACATGCCTAGCTATGGTTTCTATCTTTAAAAATTAGACAGAACCAAGCTGCATTTCTGCCGCGAGATCGGGTCGCGATCGACCCTTGGGTCGGGTCGCGATCCATAGTAGGGTCGCGATCTTCCCTTAGATCGGGTCGCGATCCAGAGTCTGTTGCTATTTTTGACGATTTTTCAACTATGACTTCCACTATTTCCCTGCATTAAGTCCTTAATACCTAACCTAATCATTTTAGAACCATTCCAGGGCAATAACCTTAAATTTTCATCAAGTTTTAACTTGTGAAAATCATAATTTCTTACCAATTCATATTAAACCCGTTTTTACCCATTTTCACCAAAAACACCAATTTTTGAAATTAATCACTTAGGAATGTCTTAATGCATCCTAAATGATCCTTAGAGCCTAACAAAACATTAAAATCAGTTTTAATCCAACAAACCCATTTCTAGGGTTCTTGAGGAAATTTCTCAATTCCTCCTTCTTTTAACCGATTCCAGAAGTGGAATTGAGTTCTTAATGGTGTTAAGAGCATGTTTTCAAGGTTAGAAGCTCAACAGACACCCCATACCACTTCTGTAACCCGTTTTTGCACAACCCCAAAATGCTTAAATTAAGTTGTAAGGGTGAAATTCTTACCCCAAATGGTTTGGAATTCAAAACCTTGAAGCTAATTGCTGATTTCTGCTCAAACTCCCCAACACCTTCGTGAACCTGCTAACTCCTTGCTCTCTCCCGATGTTTCTATAAGTTTCTGGGAAGTGGGAGATTCTTCCCACTATTTATAGTTGCCAATTTTCAGTTTTAACCCTCTAGTTTCATTTCTCCCAATTTGGCACCATAACTTAGTTTTTATTACATCATACTTTTAGTTTTTACATTTATATCCCTAGTTACAAAATATTTTACATTAATGTTCAAAGTATGGCAAAAGACTGTTTTGCCCTTTCTCATAACTTTACTATTATACATATTTATTTTACATTTTATTACAATTTCTCTCGGGTTCTTACAACCTCTCCCCCTTAAGAGGATTCCGCCCTCGGAATCTTCTCATAATTCATAAAATTGGGATATCTTCTCTTCATGTCTTCCAAAGTCTCCCAAGTCAAATCTGAACCCGACGAATGCTTCCATTTGACCAACACTAGATCAATTTCTTTATTCCTCAACTTTTTAGTTCTCACTTCCAACATCGCTTCTGGTTCTTCTATCAGCTTGTTCGGGGGCTCTACTTTTAAGTCTTCCAACGGGATAACAAGTTCACTTTTCCCAAAATACTTTTTCAAGTAGCACACATGGAACGTATCATGTATACCACTCAGTTCACGTGGTAACTCTAACTTGAAGGCTTGTTCACCAATTCTTTTTAAGATCTTGAAGGGTCCAATGTATCTTGGACTCAGTTTACCCCTCTTTCCAAATCTTACCACACCTTTCCACGGTGACATTTTGAGCATTACTAGATCACCTTCTTTCAAATCGTAGGGTCTCTTCTTCAAGTCTGCATAACTTTTCTGCCTATCTTGAGCAGCCTTCATATTAGCTTGAATTATTTTGATCTTTTCGTTTGTTATTCTTACAATTTCTGGCCCAGTTATTTTAGTCTCCCCTGCTTCCAACCAACACAAAGGGGTTCTACACTTCCTGCCATATAGAGCTTCAAATGGTGGCATCCCAATACTGGAATGATAACTGTTGTTATAAGAAAACTCTACCAATGGCAAGTGTTCGTCCCAATTCCCACCAAAATCTAGGGCACACGCTCGTAGCATATCTTCTACAGTCTGAATGGTTCGTTCACTTTGCCCGTCAGTCTGGGGATGGTAAGCTGTACTCATTTTAATTTTTGTCCCCATTCGTTCCTGTAGAGCTTCCCACAATTTTGAGGTAAATCGTGGGTCTCTGTCAGACACAATAGATAAGGGAGCTCCATGAAGTCTTATAACTTCATCCTTGTATATCTGCGCCAATGTTTCCAACTGCGTATTTTCTTTAATCGCCAAAAACATTGCACTCTTGGTTAAACGGTCAACAATGACCCATATACCATTATGACCTCTTCTAGTTCTTGGCAATCCAAATATGAAATCCATGGTTATGTCTTCCCATTTTCCCGCCGGAATTTGCAGTGGTTGAGTATTTCCATACGGGGCTAGGTGTTCTGCCTTCACCTGTGCACAGGTTGCACATTTGGAGATATATTTAACAATTCTTTTCTTCATTCCCGGCCACCAGTACTGTTCTTTGAGATCCCGATAGGTTTTCGTGCTTCCTGGATGAATGGAATATTTTGATTTATGGGATTCTTCTAGAATCAACTTCCGGATTCCACCTGCTTTTGGTACCCACACGCGATTTCTGACTGTCTTCAGTCCCTGAGTATTTTCCCCAAACACTAAATCTTTCCCCAGTTTTTCCTTTTTTAAGTCACCTCTTTCCAATACTTGTTTCTGCGCGTCTTTGATGCTTTCTATTAGGCTTGATTTCAATTCGATCCTCATCAACCTCTCTTGAGTTTTCTTTTCATGAAACTTCCGGCTTAAGGCATCTGCTACCACATTCGCTTTCCCAGGGTGGTAAGCGATCTCACAGTCATAATCATTTATTAGCTCCAGCCACCTGCTTTGCCTCATGTTGAGATCTTTTTGTGAAAATACGTATTGCAAGCTTTTATGATCTGTGTATAAGGTACACTTTGTTCCGTACAAGTAATGCCTCCAGATTTTTAATGCAAACACAATTGCCGCCAATTCCAAATCGTGCGTTGCATACCGAGTTTCAGGTTCTTTTAATTGACGAGAAGCGTATGCTATCACTTTTCCCCACTGCATTAGTACGCAACCCAATCCTCTATTAGAGGCATCACTATACACCACGAAATCTTCAGTTCCCTCTGGTAGGGTAAGAACCGGCGCATTACATAACTTTTCTTTTAGTGTCTCAAATGCTTTCTCTTGTTCCGCCCCCCATTCAAATTTTACCCCTTTCCTTGTTAGCTTCGTAAGAGATACCGCAATTCGTGAAAAATCTTGGATGAACCGTCGGTAGTATCCGGCGAGTCCAAGAAAACTTCTCACTTCCGTCGGAGTCTTGGGAATTTCCCATTTCATCACTGCTTCCACCTTTGCTGGATCTACTTGAATGCCTTGGATTGAGACGACGTGTCCAAGGAATTGCACTTCCCTTAGCCAGAATTCGCACTTCGAAAACTTCGCATATAACTTCTCTTTCTTTAGAACTTCTAGCACAGTCCTTAAATGATTTCCGTGTTCTTCTGCATTCTTCGAGTAGATAAGGATGTCATCAATAAAGACGATAACAAACTTATCAAGGAACGGCTTGCACACCCTATTCATCAAATCCATGAAGATTGCCGGGGCATTCGTCAGACCAAAAGGCATGACCAGAAATTCATAATGCCCGTAGCGAGTGCGAAAAGCACTCTTCTCAATATCTTCATTTCTTACACGCACCTGATGATAACCAGACCGGAGGTCAATCTTGGAGAAATAGTCAGCGCCTTGCAGCTGATCAAATAGATCGTCTATTCGTGGTAGCGGGTAACGGTTCTTGATGGTAATTTTATTGAGCTCACGGTAGTCAATGCACATTCGCATCGTGCCATCCTTCTTCTTGACAAACAGCACCGGTGCACCCCAAGGAGACACACTGGGGCGTATGAAACCTTTATCCAGCAATTCCTGTAGTTGTGACATCAACTCCCGCATTTCGGTCAGGGCCAAACGGTATGGAGCACGGGCGATAGGAGAAGCTCCAGGTACAAGATCAATGCGGAATTCTACTTGTCTCTCAGGGGGTAAACCGGGTAAATCGTCTGGAAATACTTCAGGATATTCTTTCACCACGTCAATGTCATGTACCGTTTTCTTTACTTTATCTTCTATTATTACATACGCCACATAGGATAAGCATCCTTTCATCAAACATCTCCTGACTTTCGCTGCACTAATCAAATTGGACATCCTCTTGGGTTTTTCACCGTACACATACACTTTGCTGCCACCTGGAATTTTAACCGACACTATCTTTTTCCCACATGCGATTTTTGCATCATTGGCCCCAAGCCAATCCATACCAATGACAACATCAAAAGTCTTTACTCCAATCGGAAGAAGGTTCAACGAAAATTTCTGATCATCTATGCTGAGTTCGCAGCCACGGTACACATGTTTTATCCCCACCTTCTTACCACTTGCCAATTCTACCTCACATACACGATCTAATGGTTCTAGCGGTATATTGAATTTTAGACCAAACTCATAAGACACAAACGAACATGTAGCACCAGAATCAAATAATACGTAGGCAGGCATCTGATTAATTAATAGAGTACCTGAGACCACGTCTTGTGTCTCTTTTGCTTCTTCCCGGGTGAGCTGGAAGGCACGAGTCTTCACCTTTTGAGGCTCCGTCTTTTTCTGCGCAGTTGATACCATTGTCTCGCCACCCTTCTTCGGACAGTTGAAACTATAATGGCCCTTTTCGTGACATGAAAAACACTCGACTTCGCTGAGCTTAGGATAGGTACATTCCCTCGCCTTGTGACCCATTCTTCCGCAGTTAAAACAAGCCGCACTTCCCATCTTACATTCGCCCGTATGCTCTTTCCCGCACTTATCACACATCTTTCGACTGCCCTGTTTGGTTGACATCACTACCGACTTTCCCTTCTTATTCCAGCTACTGCTCCCGCCACTGAATTTACGTTTATCCCCAGAAACTTGCCTCTCCATTGTTCTTCGTTTCCACACGTCTTCAACATTTCTTGCTGCCTCGAACGCCGCATCCATTGTTACCGCCCGTTTTACTTCCAATTCAT
The DNA here is from genome assembly GCA_023525715.1 of Cichorium intybus. NCBI lineage: Eukaryota > Viridiplantae > Streptophyta > Magnoliopsida > Asterales > Asteraceae > Cichorium > Cichorium intybus. Next base: position 58,377,600 of record CM042011.1, read on the forward strand.
ACTCCCAAGGTAGGCCTTTCACATAACGGTTGATTCGTGCCCGCTCCGTAGTATAAATGTTTCCCACGAACGGTAGCATATCGCTGAACTTTTTAGTATACTCAGCAACAGTCAAACTACCCTTCTTTAGAGTAAGGAATTCGTCTTCAAGTTTTTCTATGTCTCGAAGGGGACAATATTTATTCTTCAGGCGAGTGGTGAATTCGGTCCACGACCACTTGTAAATTACATCCTTTCCAACCAGTTCGTATAAGGTGTTCCACCAAACTAACGCATCGTCTTTTAACATTCGTGAGGCATAATAAACTTTATCTTTCTCATGACACTTGCTGACCTCCAGTACTTGCTCTGTCTCCCCTATCCACCGCATCGTGACTTTAGGCTCGTAGCTACCATAGTATTCCGTTGGTTTGCATGCTAGAAAAGTTTTGAAAGAACATCTCTTCTTATCTTCTGTCCCAACACTATCCTCCTCTGTAACCGAATCTCCGTTAGTGGGTCTCCAAGAAGCATCGTCTGCTGAAGGATTAGGTTGTGGGTCCCCCAGCCGTGTGTTCAACATTTGTCGCATATCTTCCCTCATCTCCGTCTTTAGATTGCTAATAAGGTTTTGAATAGCCTCCAAAGTCACAGGTGGAGGTTGTGGTATTGGATTTGGGTTAGGACCCATGTTAACCGCATCATCGACATGGTTATCTTCATGGGACGGGGTATGACTTGCTGCCCGTCCTTCACTCAAAAGGTTCTGATCACCGCTCTCCATTTACTATATAAGATGAATAAGATTTACGTTTATTATTCCACACAAGTATATTTATCAATATACATACGAAAACTGTAGCATGTAATCTTTCTATGGAACTTGCGTCCCCAAGTATCTCTCTATAAATTTCCACAACCAAATCCCTCAGGGCCCCCCGTGACTTCACCATTTCCAAAGCATATCCTGTGGTTACAATAATACGGGCCCAATATTATTTTAACCACCTATATACTTTGGCTCTGATGTTATCACAAGACCCCCTGATTCCTTGGTTTCTGTGGATTCCGACGTTATAATTTACCGACTCTACCCCGTTAGTTAGTACCTAGTACTACTACTTTACTTACTATTAATCCACTAGTTTAAGCCTAGGATGGTTACCCAACCTAATTCGCTTAAACCATGGCTCTGATACCAAATTGTAACACCCCAATTTTTACACAAATTTTTTTTTTTTTTACAAACTTTTATTACAACTTTTGCAACCAAACCATGTATTTTTATTACAAACGGGGTATCACGTATTTGCATCACAACCACGGTTCAAACCTGTTTATTATACACTTTTCACAATAACAGATGCTATGATCCCACACCCGACTCTTTTAACGCCCTTCCTGTTTACCTGAGTACATAGCATTTAAAACAAATACGTGAGACATAATGTCTCGTGAGCATTATGGGTTTAGACCCAAAAACAGTTTACCAAAAATATCATTATTCTTTAGACTTTCAATATTTCTTTTCCTGTGAGCGCACTCACAGGTATTCCTTATTTCTTTTCAATGGTACATTCCTACGAGCGCACCCGTAGGTTTTATACGAGACGCACCCGTATAGCTACTTCCCCAATAGAATGAAACGAATTCATCTATCAAGGTAAGACAACTACTTCGCGACGGGAGGTACCATCCCAGTGGTGTCTTATTGCCACCCCTACCGTAGCAGGCCGTGGTCTTTATCCGGATACTAAACAACTCATCATCAAGGGACAGTCACATATTTAGTCCACCGTAACACTGCTTCTCTTTTTTTATACCTTATAAACATATTTTTCACAAAATACTTTTTAACTCATAAAACCACTTTGACTCCAAAACATTTTAAATAAAATTCATTTTACTATGTACCCAAAAATCCACATAATACTCACCTCGAGTCACCTAGGAATCAGTTAGTCTTTTGCACTTCTTTTTCCTTTGCTCGGTTCACCGTATTTGAACCACCACCTATTATTTACAAGATATACCTTTATGTTCAATTCATATAGATAACAACTAACTTTACAGCACAAGAGTGCCATACTATGCAACTACAGGTTATAGTTATACTATCTTCCTTTAATTTATAAATTGTCCCGAAATACGCGTACTTTACTACGGTACCCTCGGGAGGTCGTATTTTGGTTCGGACAGTTTTCCATGAAGTCTCACACTATAATAGACGTGTGTTTCAAATTTGGAGTTCATTGGGCAAGTCTAGCTCAAACTCCAAAAATCAAGAAAAACTTACAATTTTGGTCACTGCCGCTACAGTGGTTTTTCCGCAAGGTCGGATTACGAATTTGAAAATTTCCTATATGTTTTCAGACCATTTTAAAGCTATGGTAAAAATTTCAGACCAAACGGACATGCCTAGCTATGGTTTCTATCTTTAAAAATTAGACAGAACCAAGCTGCATTTCTGCCGCGAGATCGGGTCGCGATCGACCCTTGGGTCGGGTCGCGATCCATAGTAGGGTCGCGATCTTCCCTTAGATCGGGTCGCGATCCAGAGTCTGTTGCTATTTTTGACGATTTTTCAACTATGACTTCCACTATTTCCCTGCATTAAGTCCTTAATACCTAACCTAATCATTTTAGAACCATTCCAGGGCAATAACCTTAAATTTTCATCAAGTTTTAACTTGTGAAAATCATAATTTCTTACCAATTCATATTAAACCCGTTTTTACCCATTTTCACCAAAAACACCAATTTTTGAAATTAATCACTTAGGAATGTCTTAATGCATCCTAAATGATCCTTAGAGCCTAACAAAACATTAAAATCAGTTTTAATCCAACAAACCCATTTCTAGGGTTCTTGAGGAAATTTCTCAATTCCTCCTTCTTTTAACCGATTCCAGAAGTGGAATTGAGTTCTTAATGGTGTTAAGAGCATGTTTTCAAGGTTAGAAGCTCAACAGACACCCCATACCACTTCTGTAACCCGTTTTTGCACAACCCCAAAACCCCAAAATGCTTAAATTAAGTTGTAAGGGTGAAATTCTTACCCCAAATGGTTTGGAATTCAAAACCTTGAAGCTAATTGCTGATTTCTGCTCAAACTCCCCAACACCTTCGTGAACCTGCTAACTCCTTGCTCTCTCCCGATGTTTCTATAAGTTTCTGGGAAGTGGGAGATTCTTCCCACTATTTATAGTTGCCAATTTTCAGTTTTAACCCTCTAGTTTCATTTCTCCCAATTTGGCACCATAACTTAGTTTTTATTACATCATACTTTTAGTTTTTACATTTATATCCCTAGTTACAAAATATTTTACATTAATGTTCAAAGTATGGCAAAAGACTGTTTTGCCCTTTCTCATAACTTTACTATTATACATATTTATTTTACATTTTATTACAATTTCTCTCGGGTTCTTACAATATAAGTCGCATCATCTGTCATGGCTATACAAGCCGCACCAAAGCAATTTCAGCATATAAATCATAGCCCGAAGGCCGCACCAGTTTGAGTTCAACAACCCGGAATCATAGCCATAGCCATAAGGCCGCACCATTTCCATATAATAATATCATAGCCATATAGGCCGCACCAGTTGGATATAACATCCAGTATCATAGCCACAAGTGGCCGCACCATCTATTAACAGCTTATTTCACAATCAATTATGGCTCACGGGTTTACCCGCTATTGCCTAGACTCACGGCTCCGTTCTTGTCATCGCAATGACTCACGGCTTATCCGGTATTGCCTAATTAAAGTGGACTCACAGCTCCGTTCTTGTCTATCACAGACTCACGGCTTATCTGGTATTGTCGTATTACTGACTCACAGCTCCGTTCTTGTCTATCATAGACTCACGGCTTATCTGATATTGTCGTATCACGGTTTATCTATTTATTGACTCACAGCTCCGTTCTTGTCTTTCTCAGACTCACGGCTTATCTGGTATTGTCTTTTCAAATGTATCTTTGAACCATCAACTCCGTCCCCCAAAACAGTTTCAACCTGTAATAGGTCAATCAACACATATCATATATGATATAAGTGAGATTACTCACCTGTATGCTAGCTGCATTTAAATCCCGGTTGTTTCTTGCCTTTGCGTGCACCACAACCATTTTGTCCCATACCTATTTATCCATTTCATATCAAATGATAATAGGTTAATAATCATTTCAATTGACTCTAATACATAAGAGTCCAATATTATGCAACTATAAACACTCCCTAGATGATAAACTTTCCATTTACCATCTTTTCATACATAATACGTATTACCGAGGCATTCATATTGATCTACAGTGCCCCCGAGGAGTCGAAAACTCAATTTAGTTATTTGCCTAGATTTTTCAAACCATTAGGGACTTATGGTTCAAGTTTGAGGTAAATCGGACAAGCCAAACAAAAGTTAGCATTTTGAACCCCCTGTTTGGTGGGCGCACCCCGCCAGGAACCTGGGCGCACTGCGCCTGGCGCCTGGGCAGTCTCCTGATCAGTCGCGATTTGTGCACTGTAGCATGCAGTTTTGGTACATTAAGTCCTTAATCCAGTTCTTAATCGTTTGGGGTTCATTTCTAGGCTAAAACCTTACATTAATACAAGGTTTTCAACCATTAAAAACAACTCAATCAATCAAAAGGAAGAATTAGGGTTCTTAGTTCCAAAAACCCCAAATCTTCAAATTCAACAAAATAGCAATCTACTTCCATAATCTTGAATTAAGTCCTTTTTAGCATGACTTAATGGAAGTATTAAACCATTTAAACCACATAATCACAACTGAAATTTGAAGATTTCAGTTTCTATAAAACCAATCAAGAACACCTCATGAACTTGACTAAAAAGGCAATCTACTTACCTTATTTGCTTGGAAATCACCACCTTCCAACAATTGTTCCAAGTTCTTGCTTCAATGTCATGATCTCTGCAGAAATCGCACCTTCAAGACTTCTCCCGATGATTCACAAATGATCAGTCAAAGAAGAGAGTCAACCCTTCTATTTATACTTCCAAACTTTACAATTTTAGTCCCTAAGTTCATTTTCTTGAACTTTGGCCCCAATAATCAAGTTTTATGACATAAAACTTTCATTTCTTATATTTTTCCACAAGCAACAATATTTTTACATAATTGGTCCCTCACATGGTCAAATGACCAAATTACCCTTTTATGGTAAAATGACCAATTTACCCTTTTCTTCTAGTATTACTTTCTAATACTTAGAACACCATGTTAAATCATAAATACACTATGATTAACATTGTAATACTTAACAAAAGTGTCACGGTGTTACAAATTCTCCCCTCCTTCAAAAGATTTTGTCCCCGAAATCATACAAGGAGTTGATGGTATGTCTCCCTCGATTCGCTTTCGGTCTTCCACATCATGTCGGAATCTCTATGGTATTGCCTAAGCACTTAACCATACTAGTCTTCTTATCTCGTGATTAGATCACAATTTGCATATCATTCCTCCGGTTGTCCCGGGTACCTTATCTACTTATTTATCTTCATCTCACCATAAAGGATTTGTTGGAGATTATCAATACATAATTTCTTTCTTGTCGTCCAAAACAGATTTTTAACCTTTCCAAAGGATTACTTTTAGCACCACCAAATTCCTTTACTTGGAATTTCAAAGGCTTATATTCAGTAACCCACATACCATTTGCATATTATTAACCATTCTTCAAATTCGTTCGTACCCATCAAGTCTTTCTTCAGTTTATGCAAGAATCAAGGATCTAGCCAACGGCTTTACTACATCTTCAATCCAATAAATTGGAGGGTAATACGGTATTCCATACCATACCTCCTATGAGTAATCAAATTACTAGCATGTAAGCTACTATTTCTTGCAAATTCTATCAGAGATAGACAATCTTCTCATCTTTCACTAGGGTCTGCTGTGCTATTTTCAAGCATATCTTCTAAAGTCTGCATCACTAGGTCACTTTGTTCATCAATATACGGTACTTGCAGAGACTTTATTGCAAAGTCTATAACAATTTGTCACATTTCTTTTCTAGGGCCAACAACGGGTAAACTTCTTCGCATGTTTCTAACGGTTTGACTTTACTTTGCATACAAGTCAAATACTTTTCATGTGTCTTTCAATATCTTTCTTCAGTCTCGGCCACCAATACATAGGTTTTATCGCCCTATCCAGTCTGGTATTGCTCTGGGTATACTGCATATCTAGTATAAAATGTATATTTTCAAGATAATTTTCATGTTTCACTTTGCTTTGGAATGCACATTCACAACCACCAAGGGTTTTAAATCGCAGCGATTTTCCAACTAGCTTTTGCTAATAACCCATAATTCATCCATTTTTCACGGTTTCAGACTTGCACACATCTTTCTATGCTACCCGAATCAACTCAGGTAATCAATTCGCCACATTCATACATGTGGATGTAACCTTCAAGGTTACTCTTTTCAATTCAGGGCATCTATAGCCACATCTGTCCTTTTCGAGATGGTACAAGATTTCATACCCGAAATCTCTAAGTAACCCATCTATCTTTATTATGTCATATCTAGCTTCTTTTTGATCAATTAAGTATTTCAAACTCTTATGATCCTTATAAACAGTAAGTTTTACACCTTATACATAGTGTTTCCAAAGCTTATATGCCAAAGTCATAATTGCTACTGCAATATCATGCACCTACAGTCAAATCTGGATGCATTTCTTTAATCCAATTTATCTTCTCCGCTTAGTATCAATGCTAACGTCAGAGTTTCACACAAGGTTTATTCCAAACCTTTACAAGATACCTGTGGTCTTTCTACCCACTCAAACTTTATACTTTTATTAGTCAACCTTAGTCAACTGGACAGCAATCAAGGAGCAGTTTTCTACAACTCTCCTAATTTAACCCGCCAATCCTAGGAAACTACTAATTTCAGTCAATTTCCAAGGCGGTTTCTGTTTTATCACATCATCCTATCCACTGGATCTACTTTATCATCTCTGGCATTGTTAACATGCCCAAAGAATATGAAACTTCTTTTAGCCAAATTTTTTTTCATACTTGGAGACTTTTACATATCACTTAACTCAGTGAAGTAACTCCAATATCTGGTATAAATGTACCTCATTTTCGATCTGGTTTCGAGAATATCAGATTCTCATTAGTCAATGCACATATGCATCAACTTGTCTTTCTTCTTTTCAAACAAGATAGGGCTCATACAATGACACATTCAGCCATAAGAGACCCCAATACCAAGTTTTCTTCTAGTTGTTTTCCAACTCTGTCATCTATACAGATGCAAATTAGTACAGAGCCCGTATACCAAAAATGGCTCCCCAAAATCAATTTAATCATAAACTCTTCTCGCCAATCTGGCAGAAATCTTGGAAGTTCTTTTCAAAAGAAACATCCGAGAATTTATTTAAAGTAGTACACTACTATCACTGCTTTATTTAACTTGGCCAATACCATGTATACCAATTACAACATCATTCTTTTACTAACTCTTTTCCGAGTTTAAGCAAAGAAAATAACCGGTATTCTCAACAACGGTCATTTACCATGGATTTTCATCCATTTCATTTCTGATTTTAGAACCATAATGTTCTTATTTCTACTATTCATGTTAGCATAATTCATTGCTAACCAATTCATATGCACAATTTCTTCAGATTCATTGGTAGTCATCGGTTTCAGATTTATAGGGAAAAGTGGTCCCGTAAATCCTAAGCAAACTACCTTTCCAGGTGTTCAATATCTTGAACATATTTGCTAACTGCTATAGCTACTTTCAACATTTCATCCATAATCGTTGATGAAATATTCAGACATGACATCAAAGTCACCGATCCCAAGCACCGCTTCATGGATCAAATATAACATATATGGGGTTATATTCAAAACAATTATATCGGAGATCATATCAGTCTCCTTACGAGCTCCTTCCACAATCTGATGGAATGCTCATGGTACCACTGGTCCTTTTCGACCATTTGTTTCTTCTTCCTTTCCTCCCCGTTCTTTCCTGGGTTCATCACTCGTTACTCCACATTTAGCATGTGAGTATTTCATAAGAAAGTGATCTATAATTCTACGCTGGAAACACTTCCGTTCCATCCAACAGGCTCGAGCAATATGCTCCTGTTTTCTACAATTTCACTAATTCAGTGGTAGAGTCACAACTCTACAAATTTTCTGAGTGCTTTTCCTGCACTTCTTACATCGCATCACCTTTTTCATTTTGGTCCCTTCCCATTAAGGTTGCACCTAAATCGTGGTAACTTCTCCTGAAGCGTCCACTAACATTTTTCTGCTTTTCTTGTAGTCTCAGCTACATTTCTTTCACCTTGAATATCAATCAAGGTGAGCACCCAATTTCTTTCTCTGACCACAGCAGCTACTATTGCTTGTCATGTGGATTTTCTGCTACTTGTCTCTTTGCCCCTCATTCAGTGGAGCCTTGAGAAAGGGCTGGTCCCCCTCTTAAAGCTCCAAGCCCTAAATTCCTCCAAATAAGTTTCGCTGCTCATACTTCTTATACGTCAAAAGTTAGCAACGGTTAGGTTATATATGTTTAATAACAACTATATACACCTATCTATACATCAGGTCTACTATCTCCCAAGGTTTAAGTCCAGGAATCTACTCTATAGACACCTAGTTCACTTAAACCACGGCTCTGATACCAACTTGTAACACCCGGCTTTTAAAACAAAACACCCCTGAAAAATTTTCATTTAAAACACAGGTTTCAATACATAAAACCAGTACAAAAGGGGTATATTTTATTAAAAATGGGTACAAGTGTATCAAGGAGAGTATAAAATACCATAATCTCCTTTAAAGACGGGCTGTTACTAACAGCATCTAAGAGTCCCACTTCTCTAGTCACGGACTCTATCTTTTCTCTTATCCGAATAATGCTAACCTGCAGGGACATTAACAAATAACGTGAGCTATAATGCTCAGTGAGTAATCATATCTGCAAATAACGTGTACAATAAATACATCCATATATAATTCTTTATATATGATACATATATCTATTATTTCATCTTTCATTATCAAATTCCATTTTATAGCCTTTTCCGGCCAAATGTGTATATCTGTCTGGATATCGGACCCAGACTACTAGCCTTACCGGCTGATCATATATATATATATATATATATATATATATATATATATATATATATATATATATATATATATATATATATATATATATATATATATATATATATATATATATATATATATATATATATATATATATATCTTAGGATTTCACATCCTACTGCATAGCCTTACCGGCTGAAACGTGATATCATGTGATTTTCAAATCACATCAGTTAATTGCACACTTTATCATATCTAATCCGTTATTTGCATACCAATCAAACCCATTCTATACCATTTCTGTCCCATATTTCTTAGTCATATTTGACTATACCATATCTCATGACTATATAAGTCGCATCATCTGTCATGGCTATACAAGCTGCACCAAAGCAATTTCAGCATATAAATCATAGCCCGAAGGCCGCACCAGTTTGAGTTCAACAACCCGGAATCATAGCCATAAGGCCGCACCATTTCCATATAATAATATCATAGCCATATAGGCCGCACCAGTTGGATATAACATCTAGTATCATAGCCACAAGTGGCCGCACCATCTATTAACAGCTTATTTCACAATCAATTATGGCTCACGGGTTACCCGCTATTGCTTAGACTCACGGCTCCGTTCTTGTCATCGCAATGACTCATGGCTTATCCGGTATTGCCTAATTAAAGTGGACTCACAGCTCCGTTCTTGTCTATCGCAGACTCACGGCTTATCTGGTATTGTCGTATTACTGACTCACAGCTCCGTTCTTGTCTATCATAGACTCACGGCTTATCTGGTATTGTCGTATCACGGTTTATCTGTTTATTAACTCATAGCTCTGTTCTTGTCTTTCTCAGACTCACGGCTTATCTGGTATTGTCTTTTCAAATGTATCTTTGAACCATCAATTCCGTCCCCCAAAACAGTTTCAACCTGTAATAGGTCAATCAACACATATCATATATAATATAAGTGAGATTACTCACCTAGATGCTAGCTGCATATAAATCCCGGTTGTTTCTTGCCTTTGCATGTACCACAACCATTTTGTCCCATACCTATTTATCCATTTCATATCAAATGATAATAGGTTAATAATCATTTCAATTGACTCTAATACATAAGAGTCCAATATTATGCAACTATAAACAATGCCTAGATGATAAACTTTCCATTTACCATCTTTTCAAACATAATACGTATTACCGAGGCATTCGTATTGATCTACAGTGCCCCCGAGGAGTCGAAAACTCAATTTACTTATTTGCCCAGACTTTTCAAACCATTAGGGACTTATGGTTCAAGTTTGAGGTAAATCGGACATTCCAAACAAAAGTTAGCATTTTGAACCCCCTGTCTGGTAGGCGCACTGCGCCAGGGATTGGGCGCACTGCGCCTGGGCGCACCCCGCCAGGAACTTGGGCGCACTGCGCCTGGCGCCTGGGCAGTCTCCTGATCAGTCGCGATTTGTGCACTGTAGCATGCAATTTTGGTACATTAAGTCCTTAATCCAATTCTTAATCGTTTGGGGTTCATTTCTAGGCTAAAACCTTACATTAATACAAGGTTTTCAACCATTAAAAACAACTCAATCAATCAAAAGGAAGAATTAGGGTTCTTAGTTCCAAAAACCCCAAATCTTCAAATTCAACAAAATAGCAATCTACTTCCATAATCTTGAATTAAGTCCTTTTTAGCATGACTTAATGGAAGTATTAAACCATTTAAACCACATAATCACAACTGAAATTTACAGATTTCAGTTTCTATAAAACCAATCAAGAACACCTCATGAACTTGACTAAAAAGGCAATCTACTTACCTTATTTGCTTGGAAATCACCACCTTCCAACAATTGTTCCAAGTTCTTGCTTCAATGTCATGATCTCTGCAGAAATCGCACCTTCAAGACTTCTCCCGATGATTCACAAATGATCAGTCAAAAAAGAGAGTCAACCCTTCTATTTATACTTCCAAACTTTACAATTTTAGTCCCTAAGTTCATTTTCTTGATCTTTGGCCCCAATAATCAAGTTTTATGACATAAAACTTTCATTTCTTATATTTTTGCCACAAGCAACAATATTTTTACATAATTGGTCCCTCACATGGTCAAATGACCAAATTACCTTTTTATGGTAAAAGGACCAATTTACCCTTTTCTTCTAGTATTACTTACTAATACTTAGAACACCATGTTAAATCATAAATACACTATGATTAACATTGTAATACTTAACAAAAGTGTAACGGTGTTACACATTACTCACTCAATTAGATTATGACGATGCACTAGATACTTTTGATATCTAAAGACAAACTAATTGGACTAGAGAAGAGAAGCAGAAAGATTGTGAAGCCATATCCCAATTAAAACTTCATCTTCACAACAATATTATATCCGCTCTAAATGCAAAAACGTATGTTGCCCTTTGGCCTAAACCAAAAAAAATTTGATTGACAAGGACCTTACTAGCAAAACACATCTAAAGCAAAAATTGTTTCTACACAAACTTCAATATGGATAAAACCAACTCAATCATATATTCGACTTCAAAGAGACAGTTTTCAATTTAGAAATGGAAGTCAAGTACGAATAGGAAGATTAAGGTTTTGTCATATTATGTTTATTGATAAGTTAATATTCTAATTAAGAGACGTCATCCCTTACAACTAGAAAGCCTTGCTCTCAACAAGGTTTATGTATGCTAAGGAAAAGATGTAACAAATGGTTTCTTTCAATTGTTTGAGTAGTTCTAAAAACAAAAGGGTTTATTCGATTGGGTAGATTGGTATCTAGAGGGAAGGGCAAGCCTTGTAGATATTGCAAGAAATATGGGTATGAGATATCAAAATGCTACAAACTACAAAAAAGAAAAGAAAAAAGCAATTGCATCACATGAATCAAAGGGTAATGATGATGATAGTTCTGCAACTATGCTCATGATAATAGTTTTCATTAAGAGGTCCAGGTTGTTATTGTTGGATGTCTCAATACGAGTGAGTTCTTGATTCACTTTGTACTAATATGTGTCCTCACATATATTACTTTACTAATTTTGAACCAGTTCACAAAATTGGTTCAATTATTTGTTTGGTAACTATTTCAATACAAGATAAAAGGTATCGACAATATCTATAAGGTGTTAAATGAAACTATTAAATAGCCCAGAGGTCATTCCGAAAATTCAGTAGAAATGTTAGATTATTTTCGGGACATTTGCTCTTAAATGTTCTATTGCTTTATTATGGTCTTGTTGATATGAGTTTTTAACCCCTAATGTTGCTTAAACACTTTTAAACTTATTTAATTTTATTGGGACCAAAATTTTAAAAGACATGACAAAGTTTTATAAAGTATTACACTGATTACGGTGTATGAAAGATGGGGTGTTACAGGTTCGGTTTTGCTCATCCCTATTATATATTTTTAGATTCCCAACAATGGCTTTCATACAATAAATTGTATACGCATGCTTACTTATATGGTTACAAACTTCCTACAATTGAAGCCACCCCATATTTCCAACTTAGATCTGCTTAAACATCTTATACATGGAAGGATTTCAATAAAATAGAGATTTTTCTTAGTTTTTTGACAGCTTACACTTAAAACTTGCAAAACATAAAACTATGACTAAGTATTGTGATATAGGTCACTATGACATGCCATACTACACAACGAGGTAGTGTCCATTTTGCACACCGGGCAATGACCACCGTAGAATATGTATTGAAGAATGTATTTAAAGACTAAGATTTGCATATATACATATCATTTTTGAAGATAAATCTAAATTATACCTGTATGAAACTAAATTCGATTATAGATCGGATTTTGGACTAAAGGTTGAAAGAGATTTCAAAAAGACATTTTCAACACAAAAATAGAAAAAACACTAAAAATTTGCCTTTTATATTGGTCCATTCTCGATATGGTTCCCATTTCGTGAGGGGCCAACAACAACTACAACATGATGACTTTATCAAGCCATGAGGCTTACTTCCTAGACAGCGAGTGTGCGCCCCTTTAGAGAAGAGATAGGGGCGAGTACTACACGAGCTCGTAAGTAAAGTACGGAACGAGCTTTGTCTACGAAGCATGACAACCTCGTCTTGCTTGCTTCTGGCGAAGCTTCTAGCACTGGATAATAGGCATGGCAGGAATACGACTTTTTAGGTCGACCACTACACTAAATAGATACGATAGCAAAGCCAAGCCGATAAAGGCGAGCAACCCTTATAGATAGCAATAGACAATAACCTATCCACTGAAACCTAACCGACTCCATAAGCAATCGAGAATAACCTGCATCGTGGAATCTGCAATCGAGAATAACTATAAGCAAGATAAATTTGCAATCGATCGAATGAAAGAAAGAGGTTGAATTTGATAACCACCCGATTATTCTGTACCAATCGAGAATAACCGGCTCCTTATCTTGTTTTCTGCTTAAAGATGCCGCCTTTCTCTAGAAAAGAATCGAATCCTAAGGTGAGCTGTTCTTTTTTCTTGATCTTTAATTGGGTATCCCTTCTTTTTATGCATGATTTTGATATATACCGTCTGATACCAAATGGGACTTTAATTGAATCTTGCTGATTCTTTTTGGGGTTTATTTTCATGAATTATTAGGTTGAAAGGTTGAATTTTCTTGTAATTTCCATAAATAAGCAAAAAAGAAGAATCCAAAAGAAGGGGTTGAAAGGAAAATTCGTGAAAAATGCCATCGAGATCGACTAGCAGAACTCATTGTTCGAGGAGCAGTTCTTCAAGATTGAAATACGATGCTCGTGTTGTGGATTTTGGTGTTACCGGTTCATCTGAATCGATGGATTTGGTTGAAAGATTAGACCCGGTTCTGTTAGGCCACCTTGGTGATCGAATTGTTTGAAAGTTTTAGAATTTTCTAGGTTAACGATGGTGTTTTTGCCTTTGAGAGGACTTCTGCTTCTGTTTCTCTCCAGCGTAGGTTTCCGGTTGGTCGGCGATGGTGTTATGGTCTGGTGCCGGTGCTTGATGACGGTTTCAATGTTCGATCAAAAATAACTTGAGGGGAGGCTTTTCTTTCTTACTAATCGACATTGAAAAAGAATTCGATTGGAAAGCGACGTTCAGACTTCGCATTCTTGAAGGCCATAAAGATTGAATTGCACAAGGCTGGTTTTGAATCTTTTATTCTGCTCCTTTTCTTCTGGTTTTGAATATTTCAGTTGAGTGTGCGTGTGTTTGTGGGGAGAGAGAGAGAGAGAGAGAGAGAGAGAGAGAGAGAGGTGGGTGGGGGTGGAGGGTGGTTAGGCGGACGAGTTCTGCTTACGATAAGTGGTAGGCGGTCGAGTTAGGCGGATTTGGTCAACGGTGGTCAAAATTGGGTTTAGGCGGGTCTAGACGGCAAAATTTTTAATTTTTCAAAATTCAAAATTTTTAAAATTTCAGAATTTTTAAAAATTTTCAAATTTCCAAAATTTTCAAAAATTATCAAATTCTAAAAAAAATCAATTTTTTAAGATTTTTAAAATTTAAATTTAAAAAATGTCATTAATTATGATAATCGGTGGCTAAGTTACGATTATTGATTATTAAAATTGTCAAAAATATCATTGATTAGTCTAAACATTCTGATGTTTGATTACTTACATATTTAAACACTTCGATTTGTCAAATTTTTATGCATGTTTATTCATTTTGTAGGGATATATGTAATATATAAATTTAAAAAAATAAATTTTGTAACAATTAATACTCCCCGCCTCGGCACCGACTAGTCCTCGCCTAGACCGACTAGTCCTAGGCCCTAGTCGACCGCTCGCCTACCGCCTAGCGACTTCTACAACCTTGATATATATATATATATATCATTACTATATAAAGAAACGCTATTTTTCTCCTCTGCGCATTCAATTTTTAGTAGGGTTTTCAGCAGGCCACGTAATGCTCCTTTGAACGACGCATTTCTCTTACGATTGGACTTCGTACCGCTTCAACTTCGCCTTTCTCGCTTCAGGACGCCAAGTACCAAGGAGAGCGCGTGTTTTCTTTCCCAACGTCATTCTTCTGTACTAAGATGGCGAGTTTGAAAAACAAGGAGATGAGTCATCTGCTCGTTCATCTTTAGAACCACACGCTCCATGCTTCACCGCCTTCCCCCACCGGTGAATTTATTCCACAAATTGACATCCGTAAACCCGCTTTTCCTTTTATTGCCTTCCGCATACACTTTCACCGCCTCTTTAACCCTACTTTTTTTTCTCGTTTACCTATTCCGATCTGCATATGGTTCTCTGGCCGACACCTATTTACACACCAACAGACGCTATCTCCTTTCCAATTGAAACGCATCGTTTCAACGCAACTCCCCCGGCCAAATCCCTTGTTCTTATCGATATTTCAGTCCACAGCATCAACAAAGATATCCCAGGACATTTTTATTTTCCTTCGTCATATATTGATCGTTCACATCTCGCTTACTCTCTTTCTCTATCAGGCATCTCTTTCTCTCTTATGTCTCAAACATTCATCTCATATGTTTCTTCTAACTATTTGTAGCAAAATCTTCAATTTCGGTTGTCATTGGATTTTGAGTTTTTTTTTTCTACAATCTGCAATAACATCCCATTCCACTCCTGTGTTTGGTTTTCGTTTTTTACAATACTTATGCATTTTCGTACTTAATTCTAATTATTGTTGGCCAAAAGTCGGTTTCGAGATTTAAAGTTTCGACTTCTCTGTGTTAACTTTTGGTGGTCTTTACACAGTTATATAATGATTAACTTTTCCGGATTAATTTTTTTTCACCAGCCAATTGTGTTCCCTGCAATACCGTCTCAAAATTTTCTGAAGGTATGAATGATCTCCTACTCCTCTCCGAAAAATAGACCAAGAAATCGACATCTTCTTGGCGTTCGTTTCCATCTCTGAGAATGAAAATGGAGGACGACGCATAAACCGCTAAATGCTCTCAGGAACATGAGTCTCGTTCCAAAAAGGGAGATGTATAAAAAGAGGATAGCGCTAAATCAAAGTTCAATTTACTAATCTAAGAATCAATCGGAGGTTTTTGGGATGTGTAATTTTAATGTTATAATTATCAAGAATCATATTTCATCCTACCGGCTAAAGTCCCTCGACAAAATGAGGTACATTGTTTGATGAAATCTTATTTCATTTTGATCTTTAAACATATTAGTTACTGGCTGATTTTCATTCCTATACAAATTTCGATTGTTCAGAGCAAAAGGTAATGTTAGTAGATTTTCTTTGATTTTGTTTTCGGTTTGCATTGGGTCAACAATGAAAACGGATTATCGAAGAATTTGGTACTTCTCAAAACAATGGAAGCCTCTCTTGAAAGTGAAACACAGTTTTTCGATTTAATTTCTGGTTTGATTTGGGTATGGAATGATTGTCGGTGATGTTATTTAGTCTGTGCCTAACTAATCACTCTTTTTTCTGGATCGATAGAGAAATTGGTGAGTATTTTGCTTTCCAGGCTTAATAGAGATTTATATGCCAGACATGGATGGATTTAAGCTTCTTGAACATATCAGACTCGAAAAGTATCATTCGTTCATCAGTAAGACAGTAAATCACCAAATCGACTCCAATTTCTCCATTCCCATTTTGAAGGCTTTCTCTCATCTAATTTTTGGACGTCAAGAAATAGAAGTTAAAATATTCTTATTCTATATAGTTAACTTCATTAATCAGTACAACGTGAAAGAGTCTTAGGCATAGGTAGCTTAGATTCTAACAATATTACTTTAAGATAACAAGTAAGAGAAATTTCTTCTTTCGCAATACATCTGCATGTAAGGGTGAAAATTATTGTACTTTAGATCCTTCATGGGGGAAAATATACTCAAACTGCACGTGCTTTCTGTCATGAAATTTCAATGTTCATGTATTCATCCGTCATTTTTTATTTCTGCTTCTGGAATCAACTTATCAACTTATGGTTAAAATTTAGAACTTTGTAGTTTAGGGTATTGAAGGTGTGTAACATCCATCCCTGATTTATTATTTATTTTCTAATTTAATTCTTTACATTTCTTTCAAGAAAGCATCTCATTGTTGGGAAATCTACATTTTGTAGAAAGGGTTTCAAAAGCTAAGATGTTGTATGTATTTTTCTTTAAGAAAACTTGCATAGAATAGCGACATACTTTACTCTTAATACCGGTATAAGCAATGTACTTTATTTGTTACTTATTGCGATTATTTTATGTTTATTTTTATTCTTATTTAGACATCCTACTTTAAAAAATCTGTCAAATTATAGCATTTTAACGTTGATTTTCGTACAGCCAAGTAACCCGTCCTGGGCCGTGATGAGCACGAGCCTTTAAATGTACCTAGTATATATATAAAGAAAGGCTTTTTTTCTTGATCGCCTATTCTGCGCTCTATAGCATTTTCATCCCGCCACGTATTTATCCCTTAACATCGCCTCTCTCCAAACCGGTTGACGGCCATCTAGGTTTCCAATCGAAACGTGCCCTGCCTTCGAATAGGGTTCTCAAGCGGCCACCTGTTTATCTATGGAGCGACGCGTTACCTTTCCGATTACTTACACTTCTTCAACTGCAACTCTTCCAATATAACTCGAAATGTATCCACATGGATCCACACCGTTTCAAGATGAAGAATCATCACCTTGAAAATCCTTCCTGTAGACGCACTCACGCTCGAACGGCGTATACTAAATGAAAGTGTATCCTTACCGCTTCATCTTTAACGCTCCATGGCCTAATCCAGATGTCCGACTTGCCTGTCAACATTCGACTGCAATTTGTTCCATTTTCTTACGGATAGCAAATCAAACCGCTCGCCACAAAGCTAATCCTATGTGGCTATGTTGCGTTAGTTTCTTTATTCATTTGTCCAATCAATTTGAAATTCTATCAAACAACTGTCGACTATTATCCTAGGTAAGAAAATTAATTGGGTTTTCAATTCTAGGGTTATTCTAGGGTTCTTCATAAAAATTTCCGGCTGTTTCAAAACTATCACCCTATTGTATTATGATAAAAGAATCTATTGATTCTAAGTGAGATTGAAGTCTGTTAAAGGAACATTGAGATTTGTCAAGTCCTAATTGCAAATTCAAGCACTAATATTTCGTGGACTCAAAGTTTTTTTGTCCTGATCGATGATTCTTCTGGAAATAAAGTATACAGTAGTACAGTGTAACAAAGCAAATGTATTAGGAGGGAGTCAAACGAATTTATCTTTCTATTCTCAATCGCATAGATTTTAATTATCCTTTTCACGTTTATTTATTTCCATCTCCCAAATTTTTGCTCTTGTTTTGTGCCCCATTGTAGTTCACTGGGTTCTCTTTGACTGGATGTTCAATTCAAAATTTCAATGGTTAGCAACTTTCAAATGTTTGTTTAGGTCGATGAAAAAGAACGAAGAACGAGATTGTACAGTTGTGAAGTGTGAACAGGAAGTCGAGACTTCTTTTTAATTGACATTGTTGTAAGTTATACCCTCTTTTCACATTCTTTTTTTAGTGAGTTTTTATGGCTAATAAGACTTGTGTTAAATATTTTTTACCAGTAATGATTGAGTTTTCGTTACCTTGATTTAAGCAAAGTGCTATGAAGTTAGTTTCTGGATGCAGTTTCCGTTGTTTCTTCGGTTATGCTCAATCATAACTACATATGTGAAGTACTTGACAAATGTTTTAATTTGTATGTTGGTTCGTGAATATTAAAGTTTTTTATCTAATAAATTCTTCTGTTTAGCTTCAACACCAAACATAGAAGTGGTGAAAGTAACCTCTTGATGATAGACCTGGCAAACGTGTCGTGTCGTGTCGATTTCGTGTCGTGTCAAAACATTAAACGGGTTGAAAGTGCTCGACCCTAACCCAACCCGTTTAATAATCGTGTCGTGTCGTGTCAAACGTTTATTTTCGTGTCGAGTTTCGGGTTTGGGGTTTAGACCTTGTAAATATATCATGTCAATTTTCGAGTTGAAATACTAAGTATGTTGAAAGAATAGGAGTTTGAGACGAAAAGGAAAACATGAAAAACTAGTAGTAGAAGTATTCACACTAAGTTTATAGAGCAACGTTAACAGATTAGGAGTCGGGTGATGGATGACGAGGTTGCGAGGAGGAGAGAGAGGCTGAGTGAAACTGTGAAGTATGGGTGAGAAAGTAGAAAAGTGAAAATGAATTCATGATCTAGGTGGCTAAGCGACTTCCACATTATAAAACACGCCAATCAGAGGTTTTTCTTTTAAATATTGTATTGGTCTTTGACCTATCCAATTTACATAAGAATTAGAAAAACTTGAATATAAATAAACGGGTCATTTTCGAGTCGTTTTCGAGTTGAAAGTTTCAACCCTGACCTTACCCGTTTAATTATCGTGTCGTGTCGTGTCAACCCGTTTAATTAAACGGGTTGAAATCTCTTACCCAAACCCGTTTATTTCGTGTCGAGTTCGTGTCGGGTTGTCGTGTCGTGTCAGGTTTTGCCACCTCTACTTGATGAGTTGATGTCAATATTAAGGCGGAGTTTCTCTAATAACATCTTCTTTTTCCTTTGAACTCGTTCACCATTGCTCCATCATCTTGTGGTTTTAATGTTTAAGTTTCTTAAATCTGTTTGATTTAACCCCAAAAACAATTTCACTGCTGGGCTTTGAATCCCACATGTTTACTTTTATTTTTCAATTTGCAACTCGTTCCTAAAGCATATGCCTTTGGAGCTCTGAAATCCAGCCAACGTCGGAAAGAGAGCTTAGGTCATTGATTAAATCGATGAAAAATATGGCAAATCCCTTCCCAGTGTTACGATTGTCATTTTTTTTAATCTGATAGAATATAGATTTGGTCCCTGTTTGTATTTTGTAGTGGAAGAAAAATAGAATATGGAGAGGCTGAAGAGGAAGCATTGTGAACTGAGACAGAGATGCCAGTGAAATTTCCTGCTATGTTCTTTAATCTCTAATGTTGATTTCTTTTTTTTTCCAAGAGCATAGTTGTGTCTTGGACTGGAAACCATATTTCACATTGGTGGTAATTTTGTTTAATCTCCTTTTAGTTTCATAGTTCTTTACAATGGTTGTATTTAGCTATGCTATGTATGATGCATTAACCTCATGTTTTGTTTCTGACTTCTGGCGCTTTATAGTATTTGTAGACAAGTTCATGTGAATTTTGAAATTATCTTAATCGTGACATTCAGACGCGCTTAACTAACATACACCCTATGAAAATTATAGTTTTTTTAAACTTCACCAATGTTGGGTCTAGATTTTGTGGTCGTTTACTACTTTTATTGAGAAAAGGGTAAAGTAGGCATTTAGCTCTTTATCAATAAAGGGTAGATGACCATTTGCTTCTTTTATTAAGAAATGGGTAAAATGTTCCTCAATAGAAATCGTTAATTATGTTTATTTTTTCTATTTCAGTTTTGTTAATAACTTCCTCAAAGATATTAAGGAACATGAAAATAGAACCGTATACTTCAAAGCGATGTGGATTTGGATTTCAAATAAGAGAAATTTTCGGGTTTGTCGTACATTTGAGACGGATTCAGTTAATTATTTATAAATCATCAAATTCTACAAATTGTAGGATGTTGGTGTTAATTTGGTACGAAATTTCGATATATTTTCACTTTTCCACATTCTTTTTACTCATATATGTTTTATTGCAGGCCCTTGTTTGTTTTTAGATTAAAAAATAGCATTCTATTTTCAAGAAATCTAATTTTGTGCATATTTTATATACTAAAAGAAAATGCCAAAAAAACATTAGAAAATATGCAGAAAATAGCATTGTACCTTCATGAATTCTGATTTCTGCATGATTTTTAACAAAAAAAAAACGAGCACAAATTTAGCTTTTCTTATTATGACACATCGGACTTTCAAACATCCATCAAATTATAATATTCTATATTCAATTTTCGTACAACCAAGTAACCCATCGTGGGCCGTGCTGAGCACGGCCCTTAAAATGTACCTAGTATATATATATATATATACAAGTGCTACGTATCTTAGATTTTTTACTCAAAAGTATAAACGGTCTAATACTCCCATAGTTCTCATAAGAAAAAACCGTTGCAATATTTCCGATGATTAACGTTTGGAATTTTACGATTAATTGTGCAGAAGGGATTCAGTTATCAATCGACATGGCTTTGCATTGTCCATTTCTTATGAGTTTTCACTATGGTGGAAATATTGGTTGTGAGAATGGAGCAATCAAGCGGGAGAAATCGACTTCAACCTTTACTATTCCAGCTAGGCATAAAATGAGGTTTGAAGATTTTATTGATTTGATTTATACACACGTTGGGGTTGAAAAGCAGAAATTTAAGTAGAAGACCACCCTACAGTTTGAACATTGTGGAAAACTTAAGCCATTTCCTATAATGAGTGATGGTACTTTAGATTTGATGTTCTTTCTTGCTGAGAAAGATGAAACTTTTTCTGCTCAAATTCATGTTGAGATGGTTGAGATTCAGCGTCCCATATTCAAGCGCATGTTAAGAATGATTTGAATATCGATGTTTTTCACGAATGGCATGGAATTGGAAGCGAATAGCTAGAATCCATGGATTTTGTTTAGCATGTCTTTTTTGATGGTTTCATTTTGGGATTTTGTTTAGCATGTCTTTTTGATGGTTTCATATTACTGGAAGGTTGGCTTGTTTCTTCGTATTATTGAACTTAAATTTTTGGATATTTGGTGTCGGTTAATTTTATTGGTGCCTTAATTGCATATTGGTATCGAAATATGTATGTAAGTATTTGGGAGCTTTAGAACCATGGATCCAAGCATGATGCAAGGACCTTAGTTGACCCTGTGAGATGAGAATGACGCTCATTCTTTCCAATTCTAGTTGTATTATTCAATGGCTCGATCTTTCTTGTCATTTGAGTACATTTCCAAAATTATGATACAATTGAGCCATTCAACGAGTTCAAGACCAAAATAACTTTATTCAACACGTGTGTCTCAATGAATTTGGTCATGACTTGACTTTTATAGGATAAAAACTATATATTATATAATTATTCATAAATCAAGACACTAAATAAATTTATCTCATAAATATTGGTCATAAATGACCATAAAAATAAAAACAAAATACATGATCAATTATTACATATACGTCATTATTTTGTCAAATTGTATATACCTTTTGGTTGAAAACAATCCATATAAATAATTTTCCTCAAAACATAATTCACATGTCCATCATTTCGCCAAACTTTAAACCTTTGGTTCGAACATAATTCACATAAATAATTAAGCTAAAAGTGTAATTGACACATCATCATTTGACCAAATTATGTCAACATTTGGGTCGAATGTAGTCAACATAAATAATTATGTACAAAAAGAACTTATATGTATTATTGGACAGATTGATTAATATGACATATATTATTTTGGTAATATTATGACATCATTCAACCAATGAAATAATATTATATCCACAAGTCAAATTCAACTCGAACATAATAATATATTGAATGGTGTTAACCAAATAATAAAATCATAATATTTTCATTTAAATGTGATAACTTTCTTTAACCCGAGTGGTAAACTCCAATATTAGATGTTATCTTAAATGCATATACACTGTGACAATAACATATTGCAAAAGCATTTGCAAAAGTATCTTCAAACTATTTTATAACAAAATATTTTATAGCTTACATAATACTTTATTTAAGTCAAACTAGACTTCACTCAACTTTGATTTCTTAAAAAACAAAAAGAATATACATGTATCAAAATGCCAAAATGGGATTAGCAAACCTAGGAATAATAAAGTAAACTTAAAATAGAATCATCAAATGGAGAGACTAACATATTGCAAAAGAATTTGCAAAGTATCTTCAAACTATTTTATAGTAAAATATTTTATGTTGTACATAGTATTTTATTTTAAGTCAAACTGCACTTCATTCAACTTTGATTTCTTGAAAAATAAGCATGAATATACACGTATCAAAATGTCAAAAATGAGATTAGCAAAACCGGAGGTCCCTTTCAAAGTTCTATGTTTTGTATGGAGGTCGATCTTGAATGGAATTCCAACCATGGAGGAGCTGATGTACAGGGGCATTCCTGTCACAAATCTGACGTGTGGTCAATGAAACTTGGAGATTGAGGATCGAGATCATATTTTTATAAGGTGCAGTTTTGCGAAAAGGATATGGGAATCCATTGCGAATTGGTGTGAGGTCAAACTTGATGGGTTGAATCATCTGGTGGATTTACTTTCTGCAATAAGTTTACAGGGGGGTATCTTGAAGAGAAGGAGGTTGTTAACGGCCATTGTTTATGGAACTCTTTGGAGTCTGTGGAAAGCACGGAACGAACGCATTTTTGAAAACAAGCAGGCCTCATCGCAAAGGGTGGTGGATCATATCAAAACTACGGTGTTTATGTGGATCAAACATAGGTGTAGTTTAAGTAATCTTGATTGGATTCGGTGGAATTTAGTTCCTCTCATGTGTGTGTAGCTTTCTTTTCTTTCTGTTGCTTCGATCCGGCATCTCACTGATCGCTTCTGTTTTGTACTCTGTTTTTGTTTTGCTTTTTATATATTCGTTTGCCGGTTCCTAAAAAAACTTATCATCATATTCAATGGAATTTAAGACACGTTAATATTACAATCGAAACTTAATAGTACAATCATAAAATTGATTAGACATATTAAAAGTCTATTAATGTTCTTACTTAATGAACTTAATAAATATTGAGTTACTCTTTTTCTATATGAATACTTATATGTTCTATATGATCAATGACATAAATCTTTTTTTAATATCATACGAATAAAAAATAGATAGAACTCAATAGGATTTCAAAAACCTTAAATATTTATCTGTCAATGGAGAAGAGACGGAAAAATATTCTTAAAATTGGTGGAGAAACCAAATTACGCAACAAAAAAAGTTCATTTATAAATGAAAAATAGCGTCATGTTTGAATGAATTTAGAAAATGGACTTGAATGTGTACTTACTGGAATTTCACTCGAATACGTGTGTTACCTAATTGTACGCTTTTCAAGGGCTACACTCAACAACCCGTTTTCTGATAATCAAATATTCAAATATCCAATATTTTTCGCTATAAAACCCCCTTCCATGTAGCAAGCAAATAAAAAAAAAAACCTAATTTTGGTTCGATCTCCATGTCTCATGCTCCTTACTGCTCGATTTTGCTCTAGAAACTAAGCTAATACATCAGAATTTCAAGATTGCAAGTCATATATTGAAGTTCGAAAAGTTTTAACGAGCAAGGTATGCATTTTTGTTCATCTTATGTCTTGATTTTGAAAGATCATCCATTCGTTTGCTCTACACATATAAGGTTCTTTGTATTTATTTCTTAAGTATATAACGTGCTGCAAAGGTTATAAAATATAAATACCGCTATAAGATATTCAAAAAAATTGATGCTTGCAATTTTGTTTATTGTTGATTGTGCAGATTGGATACATATATTGATCGGTATGGCTCCACATCGTCCGTTTCTTATGAGTTTCTATTACGGTGGCAGTGTTGGACTTGATTTTAATGGAGCAATAAAGGCAAATCAAATAATTTCAACTTTTACAATTCCTGCTCGGCGTAAAACATCGTACTTGGAATTTGTCGATTTAATTTGTGCACACATTGGGGTTGATAGACGAAACGTTACGTTGAAGATCACGCTACATTATAAACATTGTGGTAAGGTAAAGACATCACTTATTATGAGTGAAGAGACTTATGATTTGATGTTTTTTCTTGCTGAAAAAGACGAAAGCTTTTGTGCTGACATTCATGTTCAGGTGACGAAAAATTTGTGACCAACGTAGTCTACTTATGTTTTATGTTCCGATATGTTTGATTGAAATTGTTTAAGGGTTTAAATGTTCATGTTAGGCGAAAAACCATAATGCATGGATTACTAGGTCATTAGCATTTAGCTTTTGCTTATTTAAATAGTATCATATCGACGAACATTGTTTTTGTTTCTCTTTACGTATTTTATTGATTAACACAAAATTTTGGATATCTTGTGTTGTCGGTTACTAATCCGTGAGATATATTTTTCTCTTTTAATGTTTTATTAGGTTTGTCATTTTTGCCTTTTTATGTGATAATATGATATAACACAAGTAATCTTGTTACTAATTAATGGTTAACGGAGCCTTTTGGATGGAGTTAGTCAAAAAGATCTCCCATATAAGTTTTAGAAAGCATAAGGACTAGCCATGTAATTAAAAAGGTTTATGGGCTAAAACCAAGAATCTGGAAAAACACAGGTCCATTTATGTAGTTTAGTCTTTATTTAATGTCCATTTTCAAAGTCCTCAAAAGAATGCTCAACTCTTTTTTACGACAATAAGTTGGGAATGGTATATTAAATAATAGAGTAAATTACATGGATGGTCCCTGTGGTTTGGGGTAATTTATGCGTGTGGTCCCTAACTTTTTTTTTAACTCGGACAGTCCTTATTATTTATTTTTGTTGCATGTTTGGTCCCTGGCTGACAGAAAAAGACTATTATGCCCTTAATGATTTTTTATCTTTTTATTATTATTTATTTTATTATTATTAAAAAAATTCGATGATCAAATTTGTGGGGCTCACTCCCTCTTATCCCTTCCCCCTTTACTTTCTTTCCCGTTAAATTACGTCTCTCTGTCTTTCCCCTTATTTCTTCGCCGACAACCCTTGATTCGCACCAAAATCCGAGATCTTCAAACCACCACTAAGATCAAGCACCGTCGGTGAGTAACATCGCCAATGATCTTAAAGTCGTACAGTTACCCCTTACCACCTGTGAGGAAGATCAGAATCTAATAGCAGATCAAGCACCACCGGAACCTGATCTGTAGCTCAGTTTCGATTTAAGTTTCTTAGTCCTGGTCTGTAGCTCAGTCGGAGGTAGGTTGAGAAATCAAATTCTCCAACCGAGTTGAGAAATCAGCCACAATGAGAAATTGATTAACGGAGAAGGGAGTGTGGACCGATGAATCCGGTAAAAGAAATTATATTCTAAGTGATGGAGGCCGAAGGTCTAGTGGTGGCTGGCAAGAGAAAGCAATGGTGGTCGGTGGTCCAATGGTTAAGTAGTTATCGGCTAGGGCAGATCGACATCCGTCCAGTCCAGATTGACTTACCGCTAGTGCAAATCGAAGAGGCAGTGGAGGAGAGGGAAAGAGAAGAGAGAGATGGAGCGATTGGAGAAAGAGGAATGAGAGAGCGATGGTGACCGGTGATAAGTCTCTGGTTATAGGGTGGTTAGAGAAGACGGCCGGAGGGTGGTCGGAGAAAACGACCGGACTCGGTAACCTCAAAAGGGGAAACAGAAAAGAGATGAGGAGAAAAGTTCAAGTGGTAATTTGTAATCAACTAAGACCACCTCCTTAAAGTTCAAGCAAGCTTATTTCAGTTGGACTTTTTCTGTCAGATTAGATGGGATCTGAATCGAGAAGAAAAAACCCAGTAGAGTGTACCAGCGAGTAGCAGATCTCGTTAAGTCAGGACTCATTTTGGTGATGAATAAATGTGGGTATTGGTAAAAAAACCCCCTCATTATTAAACTTATGATGTCACATCAATTTGGGTTATATATATATATATATATATATATATATATATATATATATATATATATATATATATATATATATATATATATATATATATATATATATATATATAAATATTAATTATGATATTTTTTAAGTATTTTGTTTTTTTGTAATTTTATAACTATTATTAATTGTTTTTATTTAATACAAATACTTATTTTGGTATTTATAATTTAAATATTATTCTAAATTTTTGACGTTTAGTTCGAATAAGTTTTCTCAAGTGTTTTTTAACGTTTTGTTCGTTTGTATCATTTAACTTTTTAATTTAGTATTTTTTTTCTAATTTTTGACGTTTTGTTTGAATACATTGTTATATGTTTTGTTCGTTTATATCGGTGGAAAGTTATTATATAATGTTAATTAGACTTATGAGTTTGCATTTTCTAATTTTTGACGTTTTGTTTGGAAACATTTTTATATGGTTTGTTCGTTTATATGTTTTCTTCGTTTCTAATTTTTGACGTTTTTTTTGAATATATTTTCTAATTTTTATAATTTTTGATGTAAATTAAAAATTTAGAAAATTAATACATCAAAAATTATAAAAATTAGAAAATATATTCAAACAAAACGTCAAAAATTATAAACGAACAAAACATATAAACGATATAAACAAACAAAACGTTAAAAAATGTTTCCAAACAAAACGTCAAAAATTAGAAAAAAAACACATTAGAAAACGAAACGTTAAACGAACCAATGTTAAATGATACCAACGAACGTTAAACAAAACGTCAAAAATGTTTTCAAAGAAAACGTTAAACGAAACAACGTTAAATGATACCAACGAACAAAACGTTAAAAAAACACATTAGAAAACGTATTCGAACTAAACGTCAAAAATTTAGAATAATATTTAAATTATAAATACCAAAATATTTATATTAAATAAAAACAATTAATAATAGTTATAAAATTAAAAAAACAAAATAATTAAAAAAATATCATAATTAATATATATATATATATATATATATATATATATATATATATATATATATATATATATAATAAGAAACCCAAATTGATGGGACATCATATTTAATGACGAAGGGGTTTTTTTAAGATGACCCATAAATATATGTTATTTGTCTGTGAAGTGAAAAAAAAAGGAGAGGAATATTCGATGGTAGTTCAATTAAGTTCAAAAAGGAGAGAACATGGAAAGTCCAATTATCCGGCGACGGTAATAATGGGATCGAGAAGTTGATCGAAAGAGATGAAGGGGTGGTGGTACCCTCATATACTAAATATTTCTTTTAATAAGTAAATAATAAACAAAACATTAAAATAACTATTTAAGAATAAATTAATTAAAAAAGAAATAGTCAAGGGTAATATAGTTTTTTTATGTCAGCCAGGGACCAAACGCGCAACAAAAATAAATAATAGGGACTGTCCGAGTTAAAAAAACAAGTTAGGACTAAGCACGTAAATTACCCCAAACCACCGGGACCATTCGTGTAATTTACTCTAAATAATATTTGGATAAGAGACGAGTCATTTAGAATTCGGGTCCTATATTTGTTGGAAATTAAAAAAAAAAAAAACCTTATTTTGCTTTCCCTTATTTTGAGTATATAAAAAAAAGCCTTTAGTGACTTAATCGGATACTATATGTTATTATTATTTTTTTTCAAGTAAGTGATTAAGTTTTTAATTTTTTTCAATTAAATTATTATGTTTTCAATTTTGTTTCAATATTTACCACTGACCAATCAATCCGGTTTTCTGGTGACGTAACCTGATGACCTGACTCAATTTTTTAATCAGTATTTTATACTGAGAAGTCCTTATTTTTCTGTTTCCTTTTGAACAGGTTCTCTTTAGCATAAGCACAGGAGCCAAAAAAAAGCCCTTATTTTGCTTTCCTTCCACACCCACTCTTCCTTCTGCTGGGTTTTGCTGCAGAAACACAAGCAAAAACCTCATATTTTGCTTGACTTCCCATGAATTATAATTATATCTCGAAGATCGAAAGCCAATAACAAGCAAGGTTAGTATTTTAATTGTCTCAATTTTGGAACTTTATCGGAGAAACCAGTTCAATGTACCTTTATCGGAAGAATCATCCATTTGTGTGCTCTATATTTATCATCGAATGAGTCGTTTAGAAACCCTTATAGTTCTTTATCAATATCAACTCAATAAATTCATAAATTCTTTACAATTCATGGTATTTATGAAGTATAAAAGGGGCTCCTTGGTTGCAAGAACCACAAGAACATATTCAAACATCCACGACTGTAATTTTGTGATTAATTGTGCAGATACGATTCAATTATGGGCTATTCGCTAACATAAAGTTGGATGCGTCCTGTCAAGAAACGAATAGTAAAGAAAAATACGAAAGAACCACCTATTTCGCAAATTATGGCGAAATCACTTTGATGTTTTGCGTAATTGATTCGCAAACCTCTACGAATTTCTCTGAGTTCAAATTTCATTTTCAAAGTGGTGCACAAACGAAATGCCGGATAATCAAGTAAGTATTTTTTAAATAATTGTTTTCAGCAAAATCAATATCTCTTTGGTTAGTGTGTGCTGCTAGTCTAACAAAATATGGAATATATTTTACAAAATCCTGTATTTTACATTGTTTCAAGTTATTCTTGTGATAGTATATGAACATGTTTAGGTAATTTAAACAACAATAACACTTAATTCCAATTTGTTACATTCTTTAAACATGTCCCCATAGGTTGATTAAATGTATTTAATCAGGGTGATTACTACGAGACGGCCTTAACCATCAAGGCCAAGTTAGGTATTGCAAAAGAGATATTAAAGAAGTTAAAATCATCATCCGATGCGCGTTTAAAGATATTCAGGACCACATGTTTTGGACCATGGTTAGATATCTCAACCGCGTATGGGGACCCACTACTCGTACATCTAATGTTGCAAACACAAATCCACCCGGATCCAGAGTCCACTGACATGTGGTTTCGTGTTGGAGATTACGAGTTGCGGTTTGGACAGAAGGAATTTTGTCTTATTACCGGATTCCGATTTGGCCAGGTTCCTTTGTTAGAGACGTCCACGAGCTCGTTTAGGGCCCGGATATTTTCACGGATTTCTTTGTATCAGTCGGTGAAGGTGTCTGACTTATTACAAGTTTTTCGTAGTAGAGAGTTTGCTGAGTTGGCGGAAGTTGATGCGGTTCGTATTTGCCTTCTTGTATTGTTGGAGGTTGGGTTTATGGGTCATGAGGACAAATCGGTGGTTGCGGATCGGCTTCTATACGTTGTTGATGATTTGGTCTCGTGGAATAGGTATTCGGGCATCTCTGGTGGTTAACCTCTTAAAAGCTTTTTGCTTTTGTCACATCAGATTTCAGCTAATATTCTTTTGATCAAAAAGCTATTGTTAACCTTTTAAAAAGTTTTTTTTTTGAAATTAGATAATTTATCTTTATCTTTTTTATATGTTATATAAACTATCCTCATATGATTTTTCAATTTTTAAGTCTATTTCATATTTTTGAAAAATAACATTGGTTGTTATTAATATTTTAATAAATAAAAACGATTAAATAGCATGTTACGGTAATGTTTTTTAATCTTTGGTATTTGAATTGTTTTGAAAATTTTGACAATTACTTTTTAATGATATAGATTATGTATTCAAATATATTCAAATCTATTTTGTATATATAATGAAATAGATTATGTAATACAAAAAGTAAACAATTACTATCTAAATATAATTAGGGTGTAAGGTAAACTGTTATGAAGTATAGGGGCCAAAATGGAAAAAACCAATAAGAAAATAAGAAAGTTAAAAGGTTAGAGACTACTAAGCTTTTCAAAAAGCTCCTATCTCCAACGGTAAAAAGCTTTTCCAAATAGTAAAAAACTTTTAAAAAAACTTTCATTGGAGATGCTCTTATACAGTTTCCTCTTAATTTAGTTGTATAATACTATAAATTTTTATTAACTAATTAAGTAGTCAATCAGGTACCCATGGGGATCATATATATGGCCGACCACCTACAACCAGTTGAATCGTGCGTTGTCAAAACGAGGACACCACGTGGGCGTAAGGACAACGGCTAAGAGGGTAGCAAAGTACACCCTCACAGGATTCGTTTATGCCTTCAAGGTTCAATGATTTCTTTTTATTATCTTTTAAGTCTCACTTTAATCATAATTCCATTAGTTGACATTTACCATCACATGAATTCAAAGATATGGATCTTCGAGACGTTTCCAATTGCTAGGGAATTCGCCATGCGTGAAAAGAACGCGATCCCTAGGGCCATTGCATGGAGAAGGACCCACGCACTGTCCTGGGATACGTGTCAACAATTTCTTGATGTAGATACGGTACGTTTGACAACATTGAATTACGTTATTCATATCAACTAAATTGTGTTTTTAAATTATTAGGATGGTCGTCGCCCACAAATGGAGCTAACACCGACAAAGGACGAGCAGTCTGCTGAATGGTGGATAGACAGTTGTCGCTTTCTCGATGGTGTTGTGGACAATCTTTCGCCAGTTCCGAAGAAAAGTCGTCAAGAACCACCACCACAACGTAATGAGGTAAAAGTTTGAAGTTTACTAATTAAAATTATTTTATTGTTTGTTAAGTAATTAAAAGGGAAATCTCCAATAAAGTTCAATTATTTTGAGCCAATTTATGGAAAAGTTCCAAAATTAATTTTATTTACAGAAAAAGACAACTTACCGACTATTGTATTCAGTTTATCCCTTTCTTCCAGTTTACCAGGTTTCCTAAATTTGAAATCTCCAGTTAAGTCCAATTATTTTGGGTCTGTTTAAGAAAACGTCCTATTATTTTGTGTAAAAAAATTCAACATTGTGACTTTTTCATAAACTGACCAAAAATAGTGGGACTTTACTGATAATTTCCAATCGAGGAAACTTGGTAAACCAGATGAAAGGGTTAAACTGAATACATTAGTCGGTATGTTTTCCTTTTCTGTAAATAAAAGTAATTTTGGGGTTTTTTCATAAACCAGCCCAAAATAATAGGACTTTATTGGAGATTTCCTCAATTAAAATTATTAAAAACTAAATTTGGGAATGAAGGTTGGCACGGATGATATTTGTTATGAAAATTATATCGACAATAAAATAAAATATAATACGATGAAAAAAAATAAATGTGGACACAAGGATTTAACGTGGAAAAACCCTTTCGGGAAAAAACCACAGGCACAACCGATGATGATCACTATATGAGAAAAATGAGGATGTTACAAGATTTGGAACTGAAAATATATATCCCTCTTACATGGTGCCTCACTATATATATATATATATATATATATATATATATATATATATATATATATATATATATATATATATATATATATATATATATCACTCTGATTGTTTTGGACGATTTGTATGGAAAATGATCATCCCCATTTATAGGATGATCAGCCGAAACTTGCCGTGATCGTTGAAAGAAAATGGTAGGCGCCTGCTTTTGCTGCAATTGAATTGAATTTTTTTTCCGTCGTTCAAAACTCTTTACGTGCATAATTGAAATTTTGATATTGATTACTATTTAGTGGGGCCTACATGAATTATTCTTTTGACTTTGCTTTTGAAGACAATTATTCACAATCTCCATCTTGACTTTAAAAGCAATAAGTAATCAAACTACTCCATCTTGAGATAAATTTATACTTGTAGAACTCCTCGTTATAAAATCATCGTGTGTCAACAATCATTGGAATTAGATTGTCATACCAACTAAGCTTGAGCAAAGCTCAAACTTAGTTGCTGGAACCGGCTTCGTCATCATATCTGCCGGATTGTCATGAGTGCTAATCTTTTGAACTTGAATATCACCTTTGGAAATAACATTTCGAATAAAGTGATAACGTACATCAATATGTTTCGTTCTCTCATGAAACATTTGATCTTTTGTAAGATAAATAGCACTTTGACTATCACAAAAAATCTTTGTAGGAGATGTGTCTCCACAAAGTTCACCGAATAAATTTCTTAACCAAATAGCTTCTTTGCAAGCTTCAGAAATTGCCATGTACTCTGCTTCAGTTGTGGATAAGGCAACAGTGGTCTGTAGACTTGCCTTGCAACTCACAGCACATCTACCAATGGTAAAGACATAACCTGTCAAAGATATTCTTTTGTCCAAATCTCCAGCATAATCAGAATCTACATAGCCCACCCGTCCTTCACCAGAACTTCCAAATTGTAAACATGCATTGGAAGTACCGCATAAATATCTAAGAATCCATTGAACAGCTTTACAATGCTCTTTTCCTGGGTTAGCCATATATCTGCTAACAACACTTAAAGCGTGAGATAAATCAGGGCGAGAACATACCATGACATACATTAGAGAACCAACTACACTAGAATACAGAACTTCCGCCATGTTGTTAATTTCATCATCTGTCTTTGGACAATATGCTGAAGACAGTTTGAAATGTGCAGCAAACGGAGTACTTACTGGCTTGGCTTTATGCATGTTGAATCTTTGAAGAACTTTCTCAATATACCTCTTTTGACTTAGGTATAGTTTTCCATGCTGTCTGTTACGAGTAATTTCCATACCAAGAATTTTCTTGGCTGGACCTAAGTCCGTCATTTCAAACTCTTTGCTTAGTTGTGCTTTCAGTTTTGCTATCTTTAGTTTATCTTTTGCAGCAATCAACATATCATCAACATAAAGAAGCAGATATATTGATGAACTATTGATTGACTTAAAATAAGCACAACTATCATAATCTGATCTTTTAAAATTATGAGATAGTATAAGAGAGTCAAACCTCTTATACCATTGCCTTGGGGACTGTTTTAACTAGGGGTGTTCAAATTCGGATATCCGGAAATTCGGATATCCGAATTTCGGATATCCGAAAATTTCAGATAGTGAATATTGATATCCGAATCCGTATCCGAAATTTTGGATATCCGAATTTCGGATATCCGAAATTTCGGATTCGGATTCGGATATCATTTCGGATATCCGATTTTATAAAAAAAAAATTCAAATTTAATTAAATTAGCTTAAAAAAATCATTATCCAATAAATATATTAAAATAAACATATTCGATATTACATTGTGGTATTCAAAACTAAACGAAGGAAAAAAAGTATGAGATTAATCGACGAAACATAGTAATATATATAAAAAAAAGAAAATATATTTTTTCGAATTCGGATATCGGATATCCGAAATATCCGAAATTTTGTAAAATCACTATCCGAATCCGAATCCGAAAATTCGGATATCCGAAATTTCGGATATCCGATTTTTCGGATAATTTAGCATCGGATTTTCGGATTTTCGGATCGGATTTTCGGATACGGATATTTTTGAACACCCCTAGTTTTAACCCATAAAGAGATTTCTTCAATCTACATACTAAGTTCTGTTTTCTAGGGATAATGAAGCCTTCAGGTTGCTCCATATAAATATCTTCCTCCAATTCACCATGTAAAAATGCAGTTTTGACATCTAACTGCTCAAGCTCATAGTTATGCATGGCAACAATACTAAGTAAAGTACGAATTGAGCTATGCTTAACAACAGGAGAGAAAACATCAGTAAAATCAATGCCTGGAATTTGGCTATAGCCTTTAGCAACTAACCTTGCTTTAAATATTGCTTCCTCATTAGGAGTAATACCTTCTTTTCTTTTGAAAATCCATTTGCAGCGGATAGGCTTCTTTTCTTTTGGTAATTTCACCAACTCCCAAGTGCCATTCTTTTCAAGAGATTCCATTTCATCATGCATGGCAATTATCCATTTGTTGCTTTGTTCTGAAGTAATGGCTTCCGTGTAAGTTGAAGGTTCTTTGATACCTTCAATTTCTTCAGCAACGTTTAAAGCATAAGCAACAATATTTGCTTCTTCTATCAGTCTCTTGGGAGGATGAATGACCCTCCTAGGTCTATCAGTTGCTATAGAACGTTGTGGTTGGTGAGTAGGAGTAGGAGTAGAAGACTCTTGCTCACCTGATTGATTTTGATCAATAGAGTTTTCTTTTTCTGGTGTATGTTCTGAGTTAACAGATTGCTCCACCTGCACACTTGTCTGTTGTTGACTCTCAACAGGAATATTAGTAGAAGAATCTTTATGTAGCATAGCTGATTCATTAAATTACATTTCTACTAATCACGATCTTTTTAGTTTCAGGACACCATAACTTATATCCTTTCACACCAGACTTGTAACCAAGAAAGATACATTTAATTGCCCTGGGCTCTAATTTTCCATTATCAACATGAGCATAAGCAGGGCAACCAAAAATTCTTAAATCTGAATAGTTTGCTGGGGAGCCAGACCATACCTCAATAGGAGTCAGACCATACCTCAATAGGAGTCTTTTTTTTGCTGGGGAGCCAGACCATACCTCAATAGGAGTCTTTTTATCAAGTGGAATAGAAGGTGACATGTTAATTAGATAACATGCAGTAGAAGCAGCTTCTGCCCAAAAACACTTAGATAATCCTGTGTTAGATAACATACAACGGGCTTTTGAAATAATGGTTCTGTTCATACGTTCAGCTACACAATTTTGTTGAGGTGTGTGAGAAACGTTGTAGTGTCTAACAATTCCTTCTAGTTTACAATATGAATTAAATTCATTTGAACAAAACTCCATACCATTATCTGTGCGAAGCTTTTTGACCTTCTTACCGGTCTGGTTTTCCACCATGACTTTCCATTCTTTGAATGCAGAGAATGCTTCAGATTTAAGCTTCAAGAAATATGGCCAAACTCTTCTTGAATAATCATCAATAATTGTCAACATATAACGAGCACCTCCTAGTGATGCTTCTTAAGATGCTCCCCATAAATTAGCATGTACATACTCCAAAATGCCTTTTGTAGTATGTACCGAGGTGTTGAATTTCACCCTCTTGTGTTTGCCAAATATACAGTGTTCACAGAATTCCAGTTTGCCAATGCATTGGCCATCATGCAATCCTCTTTTGCTTAATGTTGTTAAACCAAGTTCACTCATATGCCCAATGTTAAATGTAAATGCTTTGAAAGTCATCAAAGGAGGAAGCAAATGGCTGCTTCTCATGCATGTCTATTTTCTTTGATTTCATACTTCACTTTCACATTAGCTCCCATGCCTATAAATACAAGGCTTTGAGAAGCAAACCAATGCACCACACAAACACAAACACAAAGAAACACAAACACATAGATAGATATATCACGATTTTATGAGATAGCCTTTTGTGCAGAGTCCAGTTTGGCAGCCAAAAGTGCGAGTGATATTTTATTGTGAGTGGTCAGACTACAAGTGCAGTTTAGCCTTGTATGATTGTAATTTCTTGGTGTTAATAAAACCCTCTCTCTCTCGTTCGCCCGTGGACGTAGGTCGTGATCCCGTGACCGAACCACGTTAAATATTGTGTTTCGATTTTACAGTTTTTCTTGGTTTGCCGTTATTCTCCATTTTATTTCCACGTGTTTTACCGGAATCGTTTATCGTTTTTCGGAAGTGCCTAACTTGTTTTGTTATTCCTAACAAACTGGTATCAGAGCTCCGGGTTTAAAGGAAGTCGTATCTCGCGTATGCTCTGTGGTTGCAGCTTAGTCTGATCTTCCACATCAGAAACGAGGTTTCGATTGGCCTTATAAAATATTATTTTTCAAGCTATGGCCGAAGATGGGAAAGTTAGGATCGAAAAATTCGAAGGTCACGATTTCGGATTTTGGAGAATGCAAATCGAAGATTATCTCTACCAGAAAAAATTACACCTACCACTGTTCGGAATAAAACCTGAAACGATGGCCCAGGAAGAATGGGACTTATTAGATCGGCAGGCACTTGGAGTTATAAGGTTATCATTGGCAAAGAATGTAGCATACAATATTGTCAGTGTAAAGACAACCTTCAATCTGATAAATGCGCTGTCTAATATGTACGAAAAACCTTCAGCGGCAAATAAGGTTTTCTTGATTCGGCAGTTGGTGAATCTGAAGATGAAAGAAGGAGGCTCTGTGACAGACCATGTGAATGAGTTCAACTCAATAATATCAAGATTGATATCTGTTGATATTGGATTCGAAGACGAAGTCCAGGCGTTGCTGTTATTATCTTCGTTGCCTGAGAGTTGGTCCGGTACAGTAACAGCAGTTAGCAGTTCAGCCAGAGGTGCTAAGCTGTCATTCG
The DNA here is from genome assembly GCA_023525715.1 of Cichorium intybus. Lineage (NCBI taxonomy): Eukaryota > Viridiplantae > Streptophyta > Magnoliopsida > Asterales > Asteraceae > Cichorium > Cichorium intybus. Next base: position 58,414,482 of record CM042011.1, read on the forward strand.
AAGGTATTCGCGACTTAATCCTTGGAGAGGATGTGCGAAGACGGAGTGCCGGAGAATCTTCCAGTAAGTAAAGAAGATAGAGGAAGAAGGCCCAACAAAGGAGGCGGTGGTAGAGGAAGATCGAAGTCGAGAAAGAGAGGTGGTCAGAAAAACATGACTGATGTTATCTGTTGGAACTGCAAAGAGAATGGTCATTTTAGAAATCAGTGCCCAAAGCCTTCGACAGACAAAGGCAAGAAGGAAGTCAATATGGAAGTAGATTCTGAAGATGATGCCCTCATTTGCTGTGTTGAAAACTCAACAGAATCCTGGATCATGGATTCTGGTGCGTCGTTCCATGCTAGTCATTCCAGATAAGTAATGCAGAATTTCCGGCAGTACAAAGGAAAGGTCAGACTAGCAGACAACAAGAGCCTGGACATTACAGGTGTTGGGGATGTGGTCCTAAAGACAACTTTAGGTACAGATTGGACTTTGAAGAATGTCAAGTTCATTCCTGACTTAAAGAGGATGTTAATATCCGTGGGGCAGCTTGATGATGAAGGTCACCATGTTACATTTGGTGATCATCAGTGGAAGGTGATAAAAGGGAATTTAGCTGTTGCTAGAGGACAGAAGCGGGGTACACTTTACATGGTGGAAGTTTCTGATGCCGAATCACACGCTGTTGAAGAAATTGGGACATCCATTCTATGGCACCAAAGACTTGGACATATGAGTGAGAAGGGAATGAAGATGCTAGCCTCCAAAGGAAGAATACCAGAGCTAAAGACTGTGAAAGTCGATTTCTGTGAGCCATGTGTTCTTGGCAAACAGAAGAAAGTCACTTTCAAGAAGGTGGGTCATCAGCCCAAGTCTGTGAAGCTGGAGCTAGTTCATTCAGATGTCTACGGTCCCACTTCAGTTTCTTCAGTGGGAGGATCCCGATACTATGTCACGTTCATAGACGATTGCACAAGGAAGATTTGGGTTTATTTCTTGAAGCATAAGTCTGAAGTTTTCAGCACTTTCAAGAAATGGAAAGCTACTGTGGAAAATGAAACAGACTTGAAGATCAAGTGTTTCAGATCAGACAATGGGGGCGAATACAGTAGTAAAGAATTTGTTGATTACTGCGCTGACCATGGAATCAGAATGCAAAAGACGGTTCCAGAGACACCCCAGCAAAATGGAGTAGTTGAGAGGATGAACCGTACATTGAACGAAAGGGCTAAGAGCATGAGACTGCATGCAGGTTTACCCAAGATGTTCTGGGCAGATGCGGTCAACACAGCTGCGTATTTAATCAACAGAGGACCCTCAGTCCCCATAGGGTTCAAGATTCCAGAAGAGGAATGGCAAGGTCGTGAGATTACACTCAAACACTTGAAAGTTTTCGGTTGTGTCTCTTATGTCAAAGTTAAAGACTCGGAGAGAGACAAGCTAGAGGCAAAAGAAAGGAAATGCACTTTTATAGGCTATGGGTTGGATGACATGGGGTACCGTTTCTGGGATAACCAAAATAAAAAGGTTATCAGAAGCCGGGATGTGGTGTTCAACGAGAATGTCCTATATAAAGATGAACTTGTAGAGAGCTCAGACAGAAACAAACAACCAAAGAAAGCAGAAAATCAAGTCGAGTTTGAAGAGATCTCTGATATTGACGTTGTGAAACCTATCAGTACTCCAGAGATAGGTGAAAGTTCAGGAAGCAGTGTGAGCTCTGATGTATATGGAGATAGTGGGAGCACAGATGACAGTAGTTCAGAAGACGGGGTTGCAGATGATGCAGAGACCTCAACTCCTACTGTTCGTAGATCCACTAGAGTACGAAGACCTCTAGTCAGGTATTCTCCTTCAGCAAATTACTTATTGCTGACAGAGAATGATGAACCTGAGTCTTATCCAGAGGCCTTAAGGATGAAAGATTCCATACAGTGGAAGAAGGTTATGGAAGACGAACTGAGCTCACTTGACAAGAACCAGACTTGGTCCTTAGTCAAGCTCCCAGCAGGGAAGAAAGCACTGCAGAACAAGTGGGTGTTTCGGGTAAAGGATGAGATTGATGGCAGTAAAAGATACAAGGCACGATTAGTGGTCAAGGGGTTCCAACAGAAAAGAGGGGTCGATTATAATGAGATCTTCTCTCCAGTTGTGAAGATGACTACAATCAGAATGGTCTTGGGTATTGTAGCCTCTGAAGATCTCCATCTAGAACAGCTAGATGTGAAAACAGCTTTTCTCCATGGCGACTTGGAAGAAGACATCTACATGGTACAACCAGAAGGTTTTCCTACAGTCGGTAAGGAAAATCTGGTGTGTAAACTGAAGAAAAGTCTGTATGGATTGAAGCAAGCTCCAAGACAGTGGTACTTGAAGTTTGATAGCTTCATCAGAGGAGTGGGTATCACAGATGTGAGATGGATCACTGTTGCTACTTGAAGAAATTCAACTCCTCTTACATCATCCTGTTATTATATGTTGATGACATGTTGATAGCTGGATCCGACATGCAGGAAGCATAAGAAGCAGTTGTCCAGAGAGTTCGAGATGAAGGACCTAGGGGCTGCTAAGCAGATATTGGGCATGAGCATAGCCAGGAACAGAGTTACCGGTACATTAAAACTTTCGCAAACAAAGTACATCAAGAAAGTTTTAGAAAAGTTCAGCATGACAGATGCCAAGGCCAGAAGTACACCTTTGGGAAGTCAGTTAAAACTCTCAAAGAAGAAACCCCAAAGACGGAAGAAGACAGAGAACAGATGGCTAAAGTTCCTTATGCATCTGCAGTTGGTAGTTTGATGTATGCAATGGTATGCACAAGACCAGATATTGCTCATGCAGTGGGAGTGTTAGCAGGTTCATATCAAATCCAGGAAAAGAGCATTGGGAAGGAGTAAAGTGGCTGTTACGCTACTTGAAAGGAACAGCTGAGATTGCCCTATGTTTCAGGAGAAAGGGGGTAGTCTTAGAAGGGTTTGCCGATGCAGATTTGGGTGGATGTGTGGATTCGGGTAAGAGCACAACAGGTTATGTGTTCACAATCGGAGGTACGACAATCAGTTGGATGTCCAGGTTACAGAAGAGTGTTGCTCTTTCAACCACAGAAGCAGAGTACATGGCTATTGCAGAAGCAGCCAAGGAGCTTATATGGTTGAAGAACTTCCTATCAGAACTTGGAATGCAACATGAGGATTGTGTACTGCATTGTGACAACCAGAGTGCAGTTCACCTGGCAAAGGATCCGGTGTTTCATAATAGAACGAAACACATTCAAATGAGGTACCATTTCATTCGAGAGTTAATCAATGATGGAACTCTGAATCTGAAGAAAATCCTTGGAACGAAGAATCCAGCAGATATGTTCACCAATGTGGTTACCACAGACAAGTTGAAGTTTTGTATGACTTCAACTGGCCTTCTAGAAGTTTGAAAAAGAGGGATGGCAGGAACGAGAGAGATTGGAAAATCATTGCAAGAATTGGACGACAGACTAAGTTGTTCAAGCATTCAAGTGGGAGATTGATAGGTGTATAATTATACACCTTTTTATATGTTTATTTACCGCTTTCAACATCGTTTATTGCCTTTAAAGCATGCTATATGCATGTTTTCGGTCTAATGTGTTTATTTTGGAGCAAAAACCATTTGTTTGCATAAAATGGTATGTTTTGCAGGTATTATAAAATATGGGTCACCTTACAATGTCAAAAGGAAGCCTCACACCAAGTTTCAAGGAAATCGGACAAGAGACGGAGAAAATAGCCCGAAAACCCCCTGCCTCACTGAGCACGAGTCGTGTGAATTTATACACTAAAAACACACGAGTCGTGTTCCACCTGGAATGACAAAATGGCAATGTACTTTCAATACACACGAGTCGTGTCTTTTGTAAGGCTAAAAACACACGAGTCGTGTCTGCACTGTAAGCCATGTGCAGGCAGGAATCTTCCAGCAAATCAACTTTTGAAGCATGTGTTTGCACCATGTGATTAGTCCGATCTGAGATCTCTCCAGGGCCATTTGAGGACTATAAATAGAGCATTTGAGAGGAGTTATCAACACACTTGAACATCACTTGATACACTTAGATAGTCTCTCTTTTCTTTACATTTCTAGTTAGTTTTAATGTCTTTATTTGCAATTATGCAGTTTTTAGCCAACATGAGTGGCTAAATCTCATAACATTCGGCTTTTAGTCATGTATCTGTCTAGTCATTAATATTTATGCTTGGATTGAAGTTTTGAAGTTATTAAAACTGTTTTGGTTTAGTTTTGTCATTTAAATTTTATTACAAATTTGGTCCCTGTTTTGGAATTTAGTCGATCACTATATTCCGATAGTTGACCAATTATAGTTAGATGTATTTTCAATTGTTTTGAAGATCATTGTTAGTAACATCTTAGAAGTAACTTCACTTGTTAAAGCTTGACACGAGAGATCAATCAAGCTCTTAATAAGTAAAGAACTAACAAAAGAGCATAAAGCATCACTCTTGGTCAATTATAGCATTAATCACTAGTTGACCATTGTGTTGTGCATACCTTTTATAGAATTTTAGTGTTATTCCTTGTTCTATATTAGTGATGCATGTTTCTTTTGTCCCGGTTGATTTCTATGTCTTAAATTACATACTTGTTCTTAGTTCCTTCATCTAAAGGGACGGAATATTGAATTTGGATTATTACACTCGTATAAAAGTGGTATCTTGTCTCGGTTGAGATACATCTATCTCTTCAAGATGACCATTGAGATATTCACTTATATATGAGAAAACAATACTTCTTTCACAAATAGAGACCATTGAAGTATTGAGCATATTAATTTGGATTTCTTCTAAGTTGATGTGTTATTGTCATTTTCCATTGACAAGAACCATTACTTAACTCTTAATTTCATTCAAGTATGAATATGCGACAAGATTGATTAGACTAGAAGCCGAATGTCCGTTTAATTGTATTAATCACATTCTTATTAATTTTTCTGTTATTCAAGCGACTTGACAAATCCCCCCTTGAACTTTATATTTCTTTGTCCCAATCTCTAGAAGTGTGAAAACTTGGCAAGAGATTACTCACCTCAATTCCCTTGGGTTCGACTCGTACCACTACTATACTATTCTTAATTGAAGAGTATTTAGAGGTCTTTTGACATTTCACAGTTTCTGTCCCATCATTAAAAACTGCATCCATTTTACATTACTCTTTTATTTGTTTGGTAATTCGACGACCAACAAATTGGCGCCGTTGCCGGGGAATTGGCTTATGATTAACTCTTTATGCCCAGATCTGATCGAACAGGTACACCTCTTGAGATCAACAAAGAAATCGAAAAAACTGCAAAAATATTAAGAAAACAAACCAAACTTCGAAAGAAGCTTGATTACAAAAAAACTCACACTACATCAACACTCTCTCCTACACCACCTTCTACTTCTACTCCTATTTCTGATTTTTCTACTAATCCATTAAAAATGGGTGACGAAGAAAAGACCTTAAGACAATGGGGTGCCCGAAAAGATACACAACAACCTTTGTGTATAAATTATCCCAATGTGGAGAATTTTGAGCTAAAGTCCGGGCTCATACACTTACTTCCAACCTTTAGAGGTTTGGAAAATGAAGATCCCCATAAATTCCTTAAGGAGTTTCATGTGGTATGTTCGGGTATGAAACCGCATAATGTGACCGAGGACCAAATCAAGCTAAGGGCATTCCCCTTTGCTCTTTACGATGCCGCAAAAGAGTGGTTGTACTATCTCCCACCGGGGACGATAACAACATGGAACGACATTGCTCAAGCATTCCTTGACAAATACTTCCCGGAGCCAAAAGCTTCGAGCATACGTAGAGAAATTCTCACATTACATCAAGGACGAAGAGAGTCCTTACACACATATTGGGAGAGGTTTAAAAAACTTTGCTCTCGGTGCCCACAACACGGTTTGTCGGAGCACCAACTCCTCCAATATTTCTGTGAAGGTCTATCTCACCTTGATAGACGAATTATCAATGCTTCAAGTGGTGGAGCCTTGCTAGACAAGACTCCGTCCCAAATCCGGGCCTTAATTGCAACTTTGGCCGAAGACTCAAAGCACGCGATCGGGGAAGATGAATGGTATCCCGACCCTCCACGAGGAGAAAAACACGTAAGTACTCCTCTCATTGAAACACAATTATCCGAACTAACAAAAGCTGTCATTTTGTTAACCAAAGAAAGAGGAATCGAACCAAAGGCAAGAGCTTGTGGAATTTGCCTCCAACACGGTCATCCAACCGACATGTGTCCATCTTTACAAGATGAAAACGAACACGTAAATGCTATGGGTGACCACACGGGACAAAATTCTAGAAATTTTGATAATACCCAACAATGGAGAAACGCTCAACCGAAGCCCCAATACCAACCTCGGTATCAACAACCGCAACATGCCGCTCCAAGAAACTCCCCAGGTATGTCTTTGGAAGAAATCGTCTCTAATCTTGCTAAAAACACAATTTCTTTTCAGCAAGAAACACGGTCGAGCATTCAAAATTTAGAACAACAAATGACACAACTTGCAACATCGGTTAGCAAGTTGGAAGGTAGATTGGACTCTAAATTACCCGCTCAAACCGAAAAAAATCCAAAACATAATGCAAGCGCAATAACTTTGAGAAACGGGAAGGAGTATGAAAGCCCAAAGGTAACGGAAGAAGAACCCGAATTGCTCACCAAGCATAAAGACAACACGGGAGATGCCGGCACATCAAAACCGGAAGTTCTAATCACCCCTCCCCCTTTTCCATCAAGACTAAAGAACACAAAGAAGGAAAGGGAAGAGCAAGAAATCATGGAGACTTTTCGAAAAGTAGAGGTAAACATTCCCCTTTTAGATGCTATCAAACAAGTACCTAGATATGCCAAATTCCTAAAAGAATTATGTACATCTAAAAAGAAGCTAAAAGGAAATGAAACTGTTAAGGTAGGAGAAAATATTTCAGCCGTCCTTCAAAAAAGAATCCCTCAAAAATGCAAGGACCCCGGTGTTTTTACTATTCCATGTAAAGTGGGAGACTTAATAATACCGCGTGCAATGTTAGACCTTGGTGCCTCTATAAATGTCCTACCATACTCGATTTTTAAAACTCTCAAAGTAGGACCTTTAAAAAGAACCGGTGTAATAATTCAATTGGCCGATCGTTCTACCGTGCACCCAAAAGGTGTATTGGAAGATGTTTTGGTCCAAGTAAATGAACTTGTATTTCCGGCGGATTTCTATGTTTTAGATATGGAAGATGATGACTCTCCAAATTCTAGTTCCGTTTTGTTAGGACGACCATTTTTAAAAACCGCAAAAACTAAAATTGATGTTGATAGTGGTACCCTAACAATGGAATTTGATGGAGAGATAATTAACTTCAATATCTATGATGTGATGCGATATCCTACCGATGTATCTTCCATAAATTTTCTTGATGTGATCGAACCTTTGATAGATGAATGTTTTGAGCTAACCAATGATGACTCGTTAGCTATTGTGTTAAGCAAAAGTATCAACAAAGACGTGGCAAAAGAACTTAACGAAAAGTTCAAACTTGAAGAGGAGATAACAGAAATTGTGAACTTCATGGACAACAATAAGACGATAAGGTACAAAGCACAAAAAATAGACCTTCCAATTTCTGACACGAAACTTCTCCCATCTGTTTTGCAGGCACCAAAATTAGTGCTGAAAACTCTTCCTAATCATCTCAAATATGCATACCTTGGAGAAAACGAAACGTTGCCGGTTATCATTTCTAGTGAACTTACAAAAACCGAAGAAGACAAATTAATAAAACTTTTAAAACAATTCAAAAAGGCCATCGGATGGACCATAGCCGACATCAAAGGTTTAAGTCCATCTCTTTGCATGCATAAAATCCTCATGGAAGAAGACTTCAAACCAACAATAGAAGCCCAAAGGAGATTAAACCCTCCTATGATGGAAGTTGTGAAAGAAGAAGTCATCAAATTATTGAAAGCCGGAATGATCTATCCTATCTCGGATAGTAGATGGGTGAGCCCAATCCAAGTGGTTCCCAAGAAGGCCGGAGTTACAGTGGTACAGAATCCGGAAGGAGAATTGGTACCCACCCGAATCCAAAATGGGTGGAGAGTTTGTATAGATTATCGCAAACTAAATGCTTCTACTAGAAAAGACCATTTTCCTTTGCCATTTATTGATCAAATGTTAGAAAGATTAGCCGGAAAATCTCACTATTGTTGTTTGGATGGATTTTCAGGTTTCCATCAAATACCAGTGGCCCCCGAAGACCAAGAGAAAACCACATTCACATGTCCTTTTGGGACTTTTGCATATAGGCGTATGCCATTTGGTCTTTGTAATGCACCTGCCACCTTTCAAAGATGCATGATAAGTATTTTCTCGGAATATGTTGAAAATATCATTGAAGTCTTCATGGACGATTTTACGGTTCATGGTGACTCTTTTGATATATGTCTAGAAAATCTTACAAAAATTCTTCAAAGATGCATAGACACCGATCTAGTCCTAAATTTTGAAAAATGTCATTTTATGGTAAAACAAGGACTAATTCTAGGACATATCGTGTCTAAGAAAGGACTGGAAGTGGATAAAGCTAAAATTGACGTTATCAAAACCTTACCCTTCCCCACAAACATACGGGAAGTGCGTTCCTTCCTTGGCCATGCAGGTTTCTATAGACGCTTCATAAAGAATTTTTCCAAGATAACTGTCCCGATGTGCCGTCTACTACAAAAAGATGCAGAATTTGATTTCAATCAACCTTGCAAAGACGCGTTCAACAAATTAAAAGATTTGCTAACTTCAGCTCCCATAATTCAACCACCAAACTGGGACCTTCCGTTCGAAATCATGTGCGACGCAAGTAACACCGCGGTTGGAGCTGTTTTAGGCCAAAAGATCAATCGGGCCCATCATGTTATTTACTATGCATCAAAGACTCTAGACACTGCCCAAAGCAATTACTCTACCACCGAAAAAGAATTGCTTGCAGTAGTTTTTGCATTGGAAAATTTTAGACAATACTTGTTGGGTACTAAAATAACCGTATTTTCTGATCATGCAGCCTTAAAATACCTTTTGACAAAGAAAGACGCGAAGCCAAGACTTATACGATGGGTCTTGCTATTACAAGAGTTTGACCTCGAGATCAAGGACAAAAGCGGAGCTGAAAACCTTGTAGCCGACCATCTTAGCCGGATCCAAGCACCCGATGATCCAACACCCATTCAAGAAACTTTCCCAGACGAACACCTTTTCTTGGTCCAAGCAACAACACCATGGTATGCCGACATAGTCAACTACTTGGTCACCAACATATTCCCCGATGAACTTTCGTATGCTCAAAAGAACAAAATCCGAAAGGAAGCAAGACAATATGTTTGGGATGACCCGTATCTATGGAAATATGGCAGCGACCAAATCATTCGAAGGTGTGTTGATACCAATGAAGCACAATCAATTTTGGACTTTTGCCACACACAAGCTTGTGGAGGGCATTTCGGTCCCAAAAGAACGGCACACAAGGTACTCGAGTCTGGTTTTTATTGGCCTACTATATTCTTTGATTCATACATTTTTTGCAAGTCTTGTGAACAATGTCAGAAAACTGGGAATATACGCCCAAGAGACCAAATGCCACTTACACCCATCTTGGTGTGTGAGATATTCGATGTATGGGGGATTGATTTTATGGGACCTTTTCCAAATTCATTTGGAAACACCTATATAATCCTGGCAGTAGACTACGTGTCTAAATGGGTTGAAGCCAAGGCGACAAGGGCGAACGATGCCAAGACAGTTTCAGACTTCATAAAAACTAACATTTTTAGCAGGTTCGGAACACCAAGAGCTTTCATCAGTGATAGAGGAACCCATTTTTGCAACAAGACCATTGAAGCACTATTCAAAAAGTATGGTGTAACTCACAGGGTTTCTACCGCCTATCACCCCCAAACGAACGGGCAAGCAGAGATCTCGAACCGGGAGATCAAATCGATAGTGGAAAAGACGGTAAGTCCAAACCGAAAGGACTGGAGCATACGATTAGATGATGCACTGTGGGCATATCGAACCGCCTACAAAACACCAATAGGTATGTCTCCTTACCGTCTAGTTTATGGGAAAGCTTGTCATCTACCGGTTGAATTGCAACATAAAGCCTATTGGGCCATCAAGCAATTCAATTGGGGAGTTGACGAAGCCGGGACACATAGAAAATTACAAATTCAAGAACTTGAAGAAATACGTAACAACGCGTATGAGAGTTCCCGAATTTATAAAGAAAAAACCAAAACCTTTCACGATAAGAACAAAACTAATAAAACTTTCGTGAAAGGACAAAAAGTTCTATTGTATCACTCCCGTCTTAAGTTGTTCCCTAGAAAATTACGCTCCCGATGGTTGGGACCATTTGTTATTTCTAATGTATTCGAGAATGGTGTTGTAGAACTCCTAAGTAACAAAACCGGTAACTTCAAAGTGAACGGACACCGTTTAAAACCTTTTTTCGAGGGTTTTAACGACAAATCAAAAGAAGTTGACACATTAGAAGCCCCCGTGTATGAGTCCTAAAGCTCAAACACGGGCCCGTGTCGAGCCAAAGACGTTAAACAAGTGCGCTTCTCGGGAGGCAACCCGATTTTCATTTTACGGTATTTGTGTGCTTCGTTTTCGCGTGTTTTAACATGTTTTTATTTGATTTTTTTTACTTTTTGATGTTTTTAAAGTATAATAAAGTGTACGGAAGTGTCGGAAAAATTTTGGAGTCACCGAGCGAAAAAATAAAAAATCGAAATTTTTTTCCTTAACAGGGGATATACACGAGTCGTGTTCCTCCCCTGTGCAATTATACACGAGTCGTGTCCGGTAAAAATCAAGAACAGTTCAAGTCATTACACACGAGTCGTGTGTTTTTCTTCACTGAAAATACACGAGTCGTGTGTCTCCTGGACAGCATAAGATCAGTTTCCTGTGACTTATACATTTGCGCAAACAACCTCATCTCCTTGCTCTCGGGTTTCTCTCGGCCGACACCTACAAAATCACCCAAAAAAATCTTCATTTTCAACCAAATTAAGCTCCAAAGGTATGTATATTTTGCTATAATTCATCTTTCTAACACTTATATTGCATCAAATCAAAGATTTATCCATGAAATCATCAAAAATCAAGAAATCTTCAAAAACCTAGTTTTTGAGAAATCTCAAAACTGATGATTATTGTTTGAAATATGTGATCTATTATGTTATATTAGTGTTCCTATGATGTATTATGGCTTGATTACCTAGAAATTAACATGATTAGGGCAAAAAATTATCCAAATTGGGGAAGAACGCCAAGAACCCTAATTTTTCTTGAAATTTTGAATTAGATGAAATTGTTCTAATCCATTGCACATACAAGCTTGTGGATGTGCAATGTGGTGTGAATTGAGCTTTGAAACATCCATTTCATCCAAAATTCAAGATGGTGAATTTTGTCCCAATCATGATAAATTCAACCTTTTTAGCTTAATTTTGACTTAATGAATCATATGATGCTCTCTAAATCACAGGAATACAAAGCTAAAACATTGTCAAATGTATAAATTCCTTGATGATTCATAACTTGGGTGTTGTTTTTGCTAATTTTTGGTTGTACAGATTGAAATGGCCTTGGAAACTTACAGGAAAAGGTCCAGAGATGGTGCTTCAAGTTCGCGACAAAGAAGCGACTCTCCCTCCCGTATTGATGGTGTCCGATTCTCGGACTATAGCCAAAGAGACCGCTATGTGGCTTTACAAGAAAGGGAGGTCGTCTCCCAAAAATTCATCTGCGTGGACACCTTGCAAGACATAAGAGTGTTTGATGGCATTCAAACACTCTTAAACAATCTTGGATGGGGAATGCTAATGAACACCAACGCCTCGACTTACCGAATTCTGACATTGGAATTCATGTCTTCTGCTTTTCTAGATCACGGAGTTTTAAATTTCAGGTTGTGCAATGAAGCAAGATCCTTGACTACCGACCAGATCTGTCAACTAATCAACGGTCCAACGGCGAACACATTTGGACCCGACAGAAGGGGTAGGCAAGCTGATATGAATAATAATGCCTTCTGGAACACCATCACAGGCATCGACAGATACATTGCAAAATCCGCAAAAGCTTCGTGTATCATTCATCCAGTACTAAAAGTATTGCACAGAATAGTCGCCTCCATTCTATTCCCTAGAAGAGAGACCAGCACAATAAACTCCAAAGAATTACAGCTCCTTTGGTGCGCAGTCACCAACAGTCCTTTAAAGCCGAATTTTGGAGCCTATGTGTGCGACCGTCTCGTGAAAGAAAGCCAAAAAACAGTGGGAGAAATACATGGAGGAGGACTGGTGACTCTTTTGGCCAGACTCCTTCATATACGGATTCCACACGCTATGGACCAAATAGAAGAAGGAACGACCCTCACAGGAGAAGTCTTGGAGTACATGAAATTGTACTACCAAGAACAGGACAGCAACACTTGGGTTGTTGGCCCACATCACACACCATACCTGATCATTGATGATGATGATGTGGAGACTTTGACACTGGCCGATCCAACCAACAACACCAACTGGCAGCCACCCTCCAATGTAGGAGGCAGAGAAGAAGAACAGCAGGCGGCCGACGAGGATGCGCCACCACAGCAACAGCAGCAGCAAGGATGGGGCGATTATGGTGCCTTGCAGGAGCAGATTGACTTCCTGCGAGAAGATGTCGTCCAAATTGACGACAATGTCCATGCACTGCGAATGGATTTTGATGACTATGTGACCGCTCAGCAGCGGCACAACAGAGATGTGGAGAGGCACAACAGAGAAGTAGAGAGAATGATGCAACACGTGTATCAGTGGACTCTCGGACACCCCCCGCCACCTCCAAGACCACAGTAGACTTCCCGCAAGCTTCGAGGACGACGCTTATTTTTAAGCTTGTGGAGGTATATACGATGTTGGATGCTAGCATTTTTTCACTTCTATATTATCTTTCTTTTTATCGAAAATCTTGAAAAACAAAAACAAAAATTTTTTTGTGTGTTTAAAACTTTTGTTATTTATCGCATTTCTTTTCTTACCCCTCGTGAAAACTAATGATTGTTAAATTATGTTGCATCTTTATTTTTAATGTTATGGTTGCCTATCTACCTTGTGGTTGAAAATTTTTTCACTTTGCAAAATTTTAGATTATGTTAAAAAACTTTTGTTTGTCAAATGTACTTAGCATACACACGTATGAACAGTTTATAAGACATCTATTTTAACTGAATCTATTTTTAGCAAGAACAGCAATACAAGATGCAGATACCCCGTGAGAATCTCAATGTGTGCAATCGACTTGGTTAATGTTACAGGTTTTGCCTTCGTAATCACACTTTGACCAACACCTTTGTTTCAAACATGTCAATTTCCCAGATCTTCCGAAATTTCATATCATTCTGTCTTGACCGATTTGGTCCTTTTTAAAACAAAAATTTTGAAATTATTATTCATTCAATAATTCTAATTTCAAAAACAAAATCTTTACATTTATATGTCGAGTCAAATAAATGGTGAAATTCCAGAAATATTTTGTTTGGTTCTAAAAAATTGGTTTAAAAAAAAAATATATATATATATATAAAAAAAAAATAATAATAAAAAAAATATATAAAAATAAAAACAAAACCAAGAACCAAACATGTGTGATGTTTAAAAGAAATAAAATTCCAAAAAAATAGAATAAAGCACAAATGCTTATTTCCTTTCAATAATAACTAATTTGTATCTTTCAAAAATCCAAATTATTTTACTTATTTCAAAGAAAATCCAAAAAAAGAGTGTTTATTCTCTTTTGTAATTGTATTACATTTATCGAGTTGTAATTTCTTGTATTCATAATTTTGGAAGATCATTCAAACAAATTGGCAAGTTTTAATAAAGGTGGTCAATATGATAATTGAGGCAAAGTTATATTAACATGAGTCCAAGTTCGATATCCGAGTGTAAACACCACCCTAATTCCATCAGAGTGGCAAAAGACATTTGTGAGTCGCAATCAGCGAATTGTGTGCAGATATGAGAAGAGCGAAAAATTGTGAGCACTGATCTTGTATTGTGTTGCCCTTGCTAAACGCGGTGAAAGTCACGGTAGTGGTGTTATAATCAATATATGACGTGGCTATGCTATTGTTTAACGAATATTTGTTTCTTAGTACAATCTACTATTTCACAAATGTGAAATTTTAAGCAAATACAAGGACGATATGTTAACCATATCATTGCTAGTGATAATGTTGACGCGATTTGACATAAAAAGGTTTCACACTTTCTTTTTGTTTTCATTCTTACACCCGTTAATCTAAGTTTTTCTTGTTTTCTTTGAGGACAAAGAAGAGTTTAAGCTTGTGGATGTTTGATAGGTGTATAATTATACACCTTTTTATATGTTTATTTACCGCTTTCAACATCGTTTATTGCCTTTAAAGCATGCTATATGCATGTTTTCGGTCTAATGTGTTTATTTTGGAGCAAAAACCATTTGTTTGCATAAAATGGTATGTTTTGCAGGTATTATAAAATATGGGTCACCTTACAATGTCAAAAGGAAGCCTCACACCAAGTTTCAAGGAAATCGGACAAGAGACGGAGAAAATAGCCCGAAAACCCCCTGCCTCACTGAGCACGAGTCGTGTGAATTTATACACTAAAAACACACGAGTCGTGTTCCACCTGGAATGACAAAATGGCAATGTACTTTCAATACACACGAGTCGTGTCTTTTGTAAGGCTAAAAACACACGAGTCGTGTCTGCACTGTAAGCCATGTGCAGGCAGGAATCTTCCAGCAAATCAACTTTTGAAGCATGTGTTTGCACCATGTGATTAGTCCGATCTGAGATCTCTCCAGGGCCATTTGAGGACTATAAATAGAGCATTTGAGAGGAGTTATCAACACACTTGAACATCACTTGATACACTTAGATAGTCTCTCTTTTCTTTACATTTCTAGTTAGTTTTAATGTCTTTATTTGCAATTATGCAGTTTTTAGCCAACATGAGTGGCTAAATCTCATAACATTCGGCTTTTAGTCATGTATCTTTCTAGTCATTAATATTTATGCTTGGATTGAAGTTTTGAAGTTATTAAAACTGTTTTGGTTTAGTTTTGTCATTTAAATTTTATTACAAATTTGGTCCCTGTTTTGGAATTTAGTCGATCACTATATTCCGATAGTTGACCAATTATAGTTAGATGTATTTTCAATTGTTTTGAAGATCATTGTTAGTAACATCTTAGAAGTAACTTCACTTGTTAAAGCTTGACACGAGAGATCAATCAAGCTCTTAATAAGTAAAGAACTAACAAAAGAGCATAAAGCATCACTCTTGGTCAATTATAGCATTAATCACTAGTTGACCATTGTGTTGTGCATACCTTTTATAGAATTTTAGTGTTATTCCTTGTTCTATATTAGTGATGCATGTTTCTTTTGTCCCGGTTGATTTCTATGTCTTAAATTACATACTTGTTCTTAGTTCCTTCATCTAAAGGGACGGAATATTGAATTTGGATTATTACACTCGTATAAAAGTGGTATCTTGTCTCGGTTGAGATACATCTATCTCTTCAAGATGACCATTGAGATATTCACTTATATATGAGAAAACAATACTTCTTTCACAAATAGAGACCATTGAAGTATTGAGCATATTAATTTGGATTTCTTCTAAGTTGATGTGTTATTGTCATTTTCCATTGACAAGAACCATTACTTAACTCTTAATTTCATTCAAGTATGAATATGCGACAAGATTGATTAGACTAGAAGCCGAATGTCCGTTTAATTGTATTAATCACATTCTTATTAATTTTTCTGTTATTCAAGCGACTTGACAAATCCCCCCTTGAACTTTATATTTCTTTGTCCCAATCTCTAGAAGTGTGAAAACTTGGCAAGAGATTACTCACCTCAATTCCCTTGGGTTCGACTCGTACCACTACTATACTATTCTTAATTGAAGAGTATTTAGAGGTCTTTTGACATTTCACAGTTTCTGTCCCATCATTAAAAACTGCATCCATTTTACATTACTCTTTTATTTGTTTGGTAATTCGACGACCAACAGAGATTGTTAAATGTGAATGCTTTGAAAGTCTTCAAAGGAGGAAGCAAATGGCTGCTTCTCATGCATGTCTCTTTTCTTTGATTTCATACTTCACTTTCACATTAGCTCCCATGCCTATAAATACAAGGCTTTGAGAAGCAAACCAATGCACCACACAAATACAAACACAAAGAAACACAAACACATAGATAGATATATCACGATTTTGTGAGATAGCCTTTTGTGCAGAGTCCAGTTTGGCAGCCAAAAGTGCGAGTGATATTTTATTGTGAGTGGTCAGACTACAAGTGCAGTTTAGCCTTGTATGATTGTAATTTCTTGGTGTTAATAAAACCCTCTCTCTCTCGTTCGCCCGTGGACGTAGGTCGTGATCCCGTGACCGAACCACGTTAAATATTGTGTTTCGATTTTACAGTTTTTCTTGGTTTGCCGTTATTCTCCATTTTATTTCCGCGTGTTTTACCGGAATCGTTTATCGTTTTTCGGAAGTGCCTAACTTGTTTTGTTATTCCTAACACCCAAGACGCATATGCCACAGGTTAGTAGTATCAGTAGATGAATTTGAAGTAACATTAGAATTACCTGTTACTGTACTACCTTGTAGATGATACAGGTTTGCAGATTTAATATCAGCTTTCATCACAATCAAAGCTCTTTTAGAAACCTTTAAAACTCCACCTTCACCGGAATATTTGTACCCTTTAAGATCAAGAGTACTTAAAGAAATAAGGTTTCTTTTCAAACCTGGAACGTGTCGAACATCAGACAGAGTTCTGACAACACCATCAAACATCTTGATTTGAATTGAACCAATTCCAGTGACTTTATATGGTGCATTATCACCCATCAATACGGAGCCGCCTTCTATAGGTTGATAATTTGTAAACCAGCTTCTGTTTGGACTCATATGAAAAGTACAAGCTGAGTCAAGAATCCATTCATCATTGGTTTTTAGGATTCCTGCAAAAGCTACAAGAACATCACCGTTAGAATTATTTTCAGCAGCATTAGTAGCTTTTCCTTCATCATCTTGATTTGGTTTGTGATTTTGATTAGAAGCTCTTTTCTCCTTGTTTTTTAACTTGTAACATTCAGAGATATCATGTCCATTCTTTTGGCAATATCTGCAGGACTTGTAATGTCTGGACCTGGATTTGCTTCGAGAATTTCTTGAGTTCTTGCCTTTTGAGTTGTTCTTATCTGTTGGTCTGCCGCGAACCATCAGACTTTCTCCTTTAGAGTTTGAACCTTTAGTAGATACCATGTCTTTCATCTTTTCTTTGGCATGCAAAGCTTCATAAACTTCTTGAAGTGTTAAAGTATCACGACTATATAATATGGTATCTCTAAAGTTTGAATAAGAACTAGGCAAAGAACTTAAAAGAATTAAACCCAAATCCTCTTCATCATATTTTACCTCCATAGCTTCAAGATCGGTGGTGATCTTTTTAAACGTCGAAAGATGATCCAGCAACGATCCACCTTCTTGTATCTTAAGCGAAAATAATTTTTGTTTAAGGTGCATCTTACTTGTGAGATCTTTGGTCATACAAATTTGTTCCAATTTTAGCCATAAAGCGACGACAATACTTTCTTTCATAACTTCCTGCAAAATATTGTTAGATAAATGAAGATGGATATGAGAGAGAGCCTTACGATCTTTACGATTCTTTTCTTCATCTGACCAAGACGCAGGCATTTTGTCTCGGCCTAACAAAGCATCATCAAGGTCCAACTGAGCCAATACAGCTCGCATCTTTACTTGCCATAATGAAAATCTTGTATCTCGATCCAACAATGGAATATCGTATTTCAAAGTAGCCATGTCGATATAATACTCAATAAATTGAGAATGAGTATAGAAAACAACGTGGCTCTGATACCACTTGTTATGAAAATTATATCGACAATAAAATAAAATATAATACGATGAAAGAAAAATAAATGTGGACACAAGGATTTAACGTGGAAAAACCCTTTCGGGAAAAAACCACGGGCACAACCGATGATGATCACTATATGAGAAAAATGAGGAGGTTACAAGATTTGGAACTGAAAATATATATCCCTCTTTTCTTTTAATACATGGTGCCTATATATATATATATATATATATATATATATATATATATATATATATATATATATATATATATATATATATATATATATATATATATATATATATATATATATATATATATATATATATATATATATATATATATATATATATATATATATTGTTTTGGACGATTTGTATGGAAAATGATCATCCCTATTTATAGGGATGATCAGCCGAAACTTGCTGTGATCGTTGAAAGAAAATTGTAGGCGCCTGATTTTGCTGCAATTCAATTGAATTTTTTTTTTCTGTCGTTCAAAACTCTTCATGTGTATAATTGAAATTTTGATATTGATTACTATTTAGTGGGGCCCACATGAATTATTCTTTTGACTTTGCTTTTGAAGACAATTATTCACAATATTGATGAGGTGGCGGAGCAAAAACCGCCTTTGCTTTTTTGTGATGGTCGGCCACAAACACATCCGGACCCCGCGAATGAATCTTCGTACACAGCCGTACCTTCGATGTCACATCCGGTCCCACCCTCACGGCCGGTGTCAGACGCGGTCCCAAATCTAACCGATTTTGGAACGGCTTTAAGTCGTCCGTTTTTTATGAGTTTTTATTACGGTGGTAATATTGAATATGAGAATGGAGAAATCAAGCGCGATGAATCAACGTCAACTTTTACGATTCCAGCTAGGCATAAAATGCGGTACCAAGAATTTGTTGATTTGGTTTACGCGGCGGTTGGGGTTGAAAAAGAAAACTTTAAGTTGAAGTTCACATTATATTTTGAACTTTGTGGGAAACCTAATTCCTCACTTATTACGAGTGACGGGACTTTGGATTTAATATTTTTTCTTGCCGAGAATGATGAAGGTTTTAGGGCTCATATTCATTTTGAAATGGTGGAAATACTACAAGGAAAATAAGGAAAGACCTAATAATATAAATTTCCTTGATATGGGGAATTCATGTACTCAAATGCATGATAGTTGTCATGGTAAACATTTCCGTTGCTTTATTTTTAACCATGTAATGTAGTAGACTTATCTTTTTTATTGTTTTATGTTGAATTCACATCGAATAGTAAAATATGTTATATAAAATAGTGCAAAATTGTAAGTTTGTTAAATTTTGTATAAAAATATGAGAGATGGTAGTTTGTTACATTGATTGGTTAAATCAGTCAACAAACTATCGGTTGAATTGAGTGCAATATTTTGTTCATGTTTTGTGAAAATGACTTAGTTCATGCAAAAATATGTGGTGACCTAGGTTGGACAAATGAAAAATGTACGTTGCTAATTTATGATCATAACAAGTGACATCAATTGAACGTTTTTCTTTGTAAACACAGTAAACTTAGTACGTACAGAGAAAAGTTAACCTAGGTGGAAAAACTGTTGACGTGGACATATTATATCTGACTACACCGAATTGGAAATAATTTTGTGTAAATAAAATAAAATAAAAAATTCTTTGCTAGATGCAGTTGATGTGGACATGTTATATGTCTGACTTCAATGTCATGCTAACTTGACATTGGAATGTACATTTTCGTAGTTCTTATTATCGCTTTAATAGTTTAGTTTATCTATAATTTGTTTAGTTTAATTTATAGTTAGTTGAGTTTAATAGTCTAGTTAATTTATACTTAGTTTAGTTCACTTATAATTAATCACTTTCATCACCTAATTGAATTATTAGTTCAAGTTGTAATTAATACCAGCAAATATAACATAGAGTGTGGTGTGTAGAATAGTCACAATAGGTTTGGTTGGTATATTTTCTGAAAGGATCATGTATTCGAATTGACTTGCCTAGTCACTCTTTGGTTGACAGTCAAACATTTGAAGTAACAAGTGAATTAGGTAATGCAAGTGAATATTATAAACAAAAATGAGATATACCAATATATTGCTTACTCAAACACAATAATATGATTTTACTATGCACAACTAGCAATTTCTAGAAACTCATTTCACATATGTTGTTTGAATGATATGTTTATGTTCTACAAATTAGGTAATGCTTTAAAACAATTTGCTAAGTTTTTTTTTATATGAATGAAATATTCAGTTTTTAATATGAATGTATGAAAGAAGACTCCAAAAAATAGACGAAAAGGAAGACCTGGAAAAATCGAAATCCAACCAGTTTTAAAGTAAAATATTCTTGTAATGACCGACTGCAAAGAACACAAATGAACTGGACTAGATCGTACTGCTATAGAAAAACCTCCCATGACGGCCAGATACCGGAATAGTCTCAATTGATATTGGTTAGCCAAAGACCAAAGAAAAACTGGACAACCAGGACCAAACCGATACAAATTTTGCTCACCCCTCGTATATATACTACTACACAAACTTCTAAAGAGAGATCTACCAAAACGTTATCACCAAATTGTAGTATCGATCAAACACATTTTTCAACTGCAACCTAAATCGTTTATTTTAATGATCTTGATCCTGACATCAACACAAAACATGAAACATATTTCACATACATATAAAAAGTTCAATAATCTATTTATTTTCAAACATTTTAATTGCTTACATTTAAATGAATATATATATATATATATATATATATATATATATATATATATATATATATATATATATATATATATATATAGGTAAATATATTTTTGAACAAAGAGAATTTGTGAGACATGGGGACGCAATCATCGCCAATCATTTTGGAGAGATAAAAAAAATAACGAAAACAAATAATAAAAAGGCTATTTTTAATAATTTTCGTCACTTTTTATTTAATGAAAAAAAAATAAACATCACAGTATATTATTCCATTGAAATATTCTTCATGATATAAATACTATTAGATATGTAATATTCTACTAAAATATTATGAAAGATTTTAAAATTTTTGGTTAATAATATTCTAATATAATCATACATATATGAGTAATATTCTAAAAGAATAGTACACATATGAGTAATATTCTATTAGAATATTATATATAATGTTAAAAAATGTCGAATTTATTTTTTTATTTTTATGTTTTTGGACAAAAAAGTGACGTAAATAATAAATTCAAAATTTTGCATTTAATTTACATTTACTAAATATTTTGTTGAGACCCAATGTGTGTATATATATATATATATATATATATATATATATATATATATATATATATATATATATATATATATATATATATATATATATATATATATATATATATATATATATATATATATATATATATATATATATATATATATATATATATATATATACATATAAAACTCCAAAAGAGAGATCTAGTAAAACGTAAGCACCAAGATGGTAGGGTCGAAAACATCTTTCTCAACCACAACCTAAATACCTTTATTAGTTTCTTTAACTAGCTTTTATGTACTAGATTGACATCAACACAAAACATCAAACACATTTCACAGTGCATCAAGTAAGTTCTAGAATATATGCATTAATTAACAATTCAATTTCTTACATTTACATGAATATATTGTTGGAAGATTGGTTTTAACCAATTTCATAAAATGAGGTTTTCCCATTTTTTAACACATAATACGGTTTTATAAAACAATTTAAAATAAGTAAAATGTTATAGGTTGTGTTCTCCTCCGTGATACACACACATAGAAAACTTCACAAAACTCTTAAAGAGAGATCTACTAAAACGTAAGCACCGAAATGATAGTGTCAAAAACATCTTTCTCAACCATAACATCAATACTTTTATTAGTTTCTTTAACTAGCTTTTATATACTTCATTGACATCAACACAAAAGATCAAACACATTTCATGTGTATCTAGTAAGTTCTAGAATATATGCATTAATTAACAATTTAATTTCTTACACTTACATGAATATATTGTTGGAAGATTGGTTTTAACAAATTTCATAAAATGAGGTTTTCTCAGTTTTGAACACATAATACAGTTTTATAAAATCGATCCTCCAAAAGTACAAACAAGCAAATGAGGCAATTATTCAAGAATTGTATTATGAAGACTCTCAATCTACGATCGCGTCTTATGAAACATATTTCAGAAGTCTGTATACAACCTCGAAGACTAGTTGTTTTTTATATTCTGCAATGTTTTATATTATGATGTATTGTATTTGTATTTAATGGAATCTTATTCTAATTTTTAATTTAATATTTTGTGAATTATTCATATATTTTTTTATAATATTTTATTTAATTTTGAAAACCGATTAAGGATGAAAGGATGACAGTTTATTGTGTTTAAGACGGAAGAGAAATAATAGAAGAAATGAAGTAAAAGTAAAGTAACGCTGATACCACTCTTATATTAAGGGTATTGGTAAAAAAAACCTCATGTGATGTGATATGTGTGTGAGTGACCCACACAACACACTACCTAAATACATAGTGAAGTTTTTTTTTAAGATCACCCTATATTAAATGGTAAAAGTACCAAGTGGATTAATAAAACCATGATGATATTATACTCTTTTTCCTATCAATCCAAAACACATAAAAATAGAAAGATGACGAACCCTAAAGAAATAAGGGTAAATTGCATAAAAGTCACTAACTTTTCCAATTTTCTCGATTTTGACACTGTATTTTTAATTTTTGCAATTAAGTCATTATGTTTTCAGAAAATTGCAATTAAGTCATTATGTTTTCCAAAAAGTTGCGAAAATGACCATATGACAGGATGGCAACAGGTTACCAGGTCATATGGTCAAATTTGCAATTTTTCAGAAAACATAATGACTTAATAGCAAAAATAAAGCATAGTGTCAAAATCGAAAAATCTGGAAAAGTTAGCGAATTTTATGCAATTTACCCTATGCAATTTAT
Source organism: Cichorium intybus (assembly GCA_023525715.1). Classification (NCBI taxonomy): domain Eukaryota; kingdom Viridiplantae; phylum Streptophyta; class Magnoliopsida; order Asterales; family Asteraceae; genus Cichorium; species Cichorium intybus. Next base: position 58,437,527 of record CM042011.1, read on the forward strand.
ATAACTTAATAACTTTACATGCCTCATACGTGTCCAAAAAATTAAATTTGTTGTTACCTTGTTTTTCCATTTAAAATATTCAAATTTAGTGTCCTAAAAGTGGAATTTCAAAAAGATTTAGGATAAATGCATACGAAACCTTCTTTTACTTAAAAAAAATTCTAGTTTAAACTCTAAATACTTTTTGTTTTATTGAAAACAAGTACTTTAATTTCGAATAAGACAACGTCTTTCTTTATTTTGTCTATTTTCACAATTTTTAGCGATTAAGTCTTTCAAAAAATCTAGTGATTAAAATTATACATTTTATGTCTTCGAGTATCCAAATGCTATTAGCTTGATAGGTTGTATTGCAAAAAATCTAGTGATTAAAATTATACATTTTGTTCGTATGCATTTATCCTAAATCTTTTTGAAATTCCATTTTTAGGACAATAAATTTGATTACTTTAAATGGAAAAACAATGTAACAACAAATTTATTTTTTGGATACGTATAGGGCATGTAAAGTGATTGAGTTATATAAATTGCATAGGGTCAATTGCATAAAATTCGCTAACTTTTCCAGATTTTTCGATTTTGACACTATGTTTTATTTTTGCTATTAAGTCATTATGTTTTTTGAAAAATTGCAAATTTGACCATATGACCTGGTAACCTGTTGCCATCCTGTCATATGGTCATTTTCGCAACTTTTTGGAAAACATAATGACTTAATTGCAATTTTCTGAAAACATAATGACTTAATTGCAAAAACTAAAAATACAGTGTCAAAATCGAGAAAATTGGAAAAGTTAGTGACTTTTATGCAATTTACCCAAGAAATAACAACACTATAATACAAAGTATAAAATAGAAGTTATTCCTATATATAACGAATAATCCGATGTACGAGGCATGGAAAAATATCCAACTACACTACAGACAAAATCAAAATGGCCACCGGAAGATTCTTCAAAGAAGTAGAATTACCTGAGCAAAAGTCTTACGGCGACGGCATTCTCTTCCCTGCGGTGCTAACCCCGGTCTCTAACAATGATTTTACTGCAGAAGCAAAACCTTGTGGCCTTGAAAACGCGATCAGAGCTCACAAACCATGGCTCGAGTCTCTTCTCCTGAAAAGCGGCGTTATTCTCTTTAGAGGCTTTCCAGTTGCCTCTCCTTCCCAATTCAACGACGTCGTCGAAGCTTTTGGCTTCCCTGAAGCATTCTATGTAGGCGGCCGAGCAACCCGAACCAAAGTAGTTGGCCGGATTTACACCGCAAATGAAAGCCCGCCAGATAAGCAAATTCCTTTCCATCACGAAATGGCTTATGTAAATTCCTTGATTCTATACATATCCATCGAACTTCTTTCTCAATTTCTTTGTTTAATCTAAGTGTTAGATTTAATGTACGAAAATGCATCAAATTGTTTGATGATGGTGGACCGACAAGATGTGATTCAGTGTTACCTGTGATTAGAGTTAGTAATTAAAAAACTCTAGGGTGATTTGTATGTCATAATACTAATTTGAAATCGATGATCTGTAATTAATCTTGGTCGGAATTTGGATCTGTACGATTCTTTCAAACAGGTTCCAGACTTCCCCTCGAAGTTATTTTTCTTTTGTGATGAAGAACCAGGAAGCGGGGGAGAAACTCCGATAGTTTTGAGTCATATAATATACGAAAAGATGAAAGAGAGACACCCAAAGTTTGTTGCACAACTGGAAGAGCATGGATTGACGAGTACAAAAATAATGAACGACGAAGATCATCCATCATCCATCAATGGCAGAGGTTGGAAGTCGGCATACATGACCAATCACAAGAATGTTGCAGAAGAAAGGTTTGTGTTTCACTACATTAAGGCATAGTACAAATAAACGAGCTTTATGTCAATCCATTACAGGGCAGCAAAGATGGGCTCAAAGTTGGAATGGATGGAGAATGCTGTAAAATGTAAAACTGGTCCGGTGACAGCCATAAGATTTGAAAAAGAAAGTCAACGGAAAACGTGGTTCAATAATCTGGCAATTGGTTACGATGCAAATGGTAAAATTCATGATGGGGAAACATTTGTTGAGCTTGGAAATGGTGAACCTGTGTCAGATCCTGCCATGGAGGACTGCTTGAGAATCATGGCAGAAGAGTGTGTTGCGATACCATGGAAGAAAGGTGATGTTATGCTTGTTAATAATTTGATGGTTCTTCACAGCCGACGGCCACTACTAAAGCCACCTCGCCGCATTCTGGCATCCCTTTGCAAATGAGGGAAAAAGGGGTCATTTGGATTTGTATGAATGCAAAACCAAAAGAATAACATGGTATGTTTTGCATCTTTTGTTCAAAACGATCCATTTTCATAAATCATTGCTATTCTTTTTTGTATGTGTACAAAAAAACAAGGTTTGTTTGTAAGAGACTATATCCGTGATAGATACCAATTGTAGTATTTGTTATGCGGAATCTGTGTTTGAATATGTATGCAATGAATTAAAGCAGGAAAGTGCTTCAATGGTGCCAATGATTTTTTAATTCATTTGTGTAAGTATGCGTGCAAAGGAAACAAGAATGAAGAATTGAGAAAACTAAGCGTACACCTATATCGCCAAGTCAATCCAAACTTTGACTTTTCCCTTTTTAAAACTGGCACTTTGGATTTTGTAATTAAGCGATCGAACCCACAATGCATGATTTGCGTACTAACTCACCTTGGATTTCGAGCTATCGATATTAAGAATATCTAAGAAATATCAAAATTTGTGCTCTGAGACCCACTTTGTCAACATCTCCGTTGGATTAACTCGCATCTCAATCTTCGCCACTTTCATTCATGTATAAGACCGAATTAAGTGGTAATGGTCATCTATGTGCTTTGTTCGATCATATTGACTTGGTCTTTGGCTTCAAAAATGTCCCTAACACCATAGGTATACTAAAGATTCTTCTTGTCCAACCTTAGATCACTCACCAAACCCATCAACCAGGTAGCTAGTCCCCTTTCCTACACACAAGAAAGCCATGTATTCGGCTTCATTAGTTTAAAAAATCAATAAATGGTTGAAGACTAGTCTTTTAACTCAAGGTCACACACTTAAACATGATCATATAATCGATCAAGGTCCTCTTCGTGCGTAGATACTCAAGGTTACACAGTAGTTTAAAAATCAACAAAGGATTGAAGACTAGTCTTTGAACTCAATGTCACACACTTGAACGTGATCACATAACCGGTCAAGGTCCTCTTCGTGCCTAGATACACAATTTAGATTGAATCCAAATAGCTTGCAACCAATACTTCCTTAATACATTCATAGATAAAGCTTGCATCTGAAGTGCTCTTCAAGTGCCTAAAACATCATTTTGGCAGCTATCCAATGCTTTTTCTCATGATCTTCATGTTTAGTGGCACCGCTCTCATAAAATATGTGATATTGATCTATTAGGTGTTGTTTGTTTTTGAAGAGGTAAAAGGTGTGCAGTCTGCAGACCACATCTGCAGAAGCAGAGACGGACTAAATGTCTGCAGTCTGCAAGAATAAGACAGCTTGTTTTTTAAAGTCTGCAAGTTGAGAAAATAAATTGAAACTTAAATAAACTGTTTTTAACGTAAAACATATGAGTACGTTCATTTATGATATTAACGAATTTAGGGATAAAAGCAAACATTTATTTTTTAAATAATAAAGAATAAAATTTGTGTAACCAAAATTGCAATCTGCAATTCGCCTTATCGGTTTAAAGGAAACCATGAAAGCAACAAAAGGTAAAGCTGATAAGTCAACTTTATTATCAGGTAACCGACTTGATAAGATACTTGAAAAATATGTAGCAGGTAATAGTAGTAGTTATGAACACTACCAAAAATCTTTGGATCTTAAAATCTTGTTGAAACAATAAAAAATTAAAATTAAAAAAGAAAAGCTTAAAGTTAAAACTGGAAAAAATAAAGAATGATGAAAGGAAACTATTTTTTGGATCTCAATACTATGTTTAGGGGTGAGCATGGTGCGGTTTGGTGCAGTTTTTGGTCAAAACCGAACCGCAAACCGCATTATGCGGTTTTTGAAAACCTAAAACCGCAATTTTCGGTTTTTAATGCGGTGCGGTTTTGCGATTTTTCCATGCGGTGCGGTTTTATTTGGTGCGGTTTCGGTTATTAACCGCATAATATAATGGTGTGCGTTTTTTCCTATGGTGCGGTTGTAAAACCGCAGAAGTTCAAAATCGACACATTTTTTATAAATTTTTTAGTATTTTGACTATATATTTAGTATATTGCCGTTATCAAAATACAAAATAGAACTCATTTGTTTCTTTCTACTTAGTATAGTAAATCATGAAACAACTAAAGTTTATAACTTACAATCGGTGAAAATGACAAATGAAATTGCCACTATCAAAATACAAAATAAAATTATCGTTCAGACTCAATCTTTTATTTAATCTATAATGTCATATTTAAACTTAATAATAAGTAAATAATATATATATATTATAATTATTTAATACATGGTAATCGGTGCGGTTCGGTTATTTGCGGTTTTTCCAAAAGTAAAAACCGCATCGCACCGCAAATTTGCAGTTTTTGTAAAAGTATAAACCACACCATCGGTTTTCGCTTCAGTTTTGGGATTTCGGTTTTTTGGTTTTTGCGGTTTTATCGGTTATTTTTTGTTGCGGTTCGGTTTTTGCTCACCCCTAACTATGTTAGAAGATGGATGAGAGATTTAGTGGAACCATTGTGAAGAGACCAAAATAAAATATAATTTGTAGGTCGTAGTTTTAATTATTGTGATTTTAAGTTATGTAAATTTTAGGATAAGTAGTTCTTAATTGATGTCTTTTTAATTCATACTTTTTAATTAAGTATTTCTGTTTTTGTACTTTTTTTAATTAATGTGTTTTTGCTTTCACGGGTTCTAAATATTGTGTATTTATATATTAGTTTTCTAATTTCTTTTAATTAATTAATGTATTCTTAGTTTCATAATTTATAAAGTCATTAATAGCAAAAAGTTGGTGATGATATATTAAAAATAGAATTTCGATGAGAAATTTCAATTGAATTAAGAACTTTGGAAAGGTTGTATGTATTGTAGAGATTTAAATAGAATGTTATATAATAGTGGAATGATGATTTATAAAGTTTTTATAGAATTGTATGTATTGGAGACGCTCTTAATAACATAAAATAAATAGCAAATAATCCATTTCAAATGTCCAAATAATAGCATACAAAAAAAAATCCAAATTAGTCTTTACGGATCTTGTTTTACACGGGTCTCCAGATTTTTCTAGTATATGTATAAGTACACACAAGTGTAGCAAAAATATCTCAATTTTATCTTAAAGTACAAAAATGAATAGAAATAGAGCCATTAGACTATCCTTGTTAGCAATAAAAACAACCCAATTATCTAATAAAAAACTAATTTCCATATCTCTCTCTCTCTCTCTCTCCTTTTTTCTTTTTCTTTGTCTCTCTCCCTCCGTCTCTCGCTCTCTCTCTCATACACAACCAACTAAATCTAATTTTTGCTCTAGTTCACAACTAGACTTTAACTCAATATTTTATATAAAAAGAATATAAAAAATTATCAAAAATTATATCAACATTGTCATCATTTCATTGAGATTGTATTTGTACATATTTTAGCATATTTATATATTTATCTTATAAACATGACATCTAATATTTATAAAGTAAACTTATTAAAACAAATAAATTAATTAAAAGGAAGTACATGAAAATAACAATTGGAAGAAAGAGAATATCCAATTTTTGGATGGTGAAACAAACTGGTTGAGCTATTTTGACGATCTTTCTATTTCTTTTTTATTTTTTTGGGCAACCAACTAATATTTTTTTTACTAATGAGGATAGTCTTAGAGCAACTCTAATGAGAGTTTTTTTTATATATTTTTACTACTTAGTTGACTACTAAAGATAACTCAACATCATTGCAGAACATAGCTTTTGTTAATTTTTATTTACCGCTTAATATATATTAAGTGATCAATATACTATCATGATTTAAATACCTAATATCTTTCTCTTTTGTAATATTTCATTTCACCCTCTTATTTATATTTTAGTTTTAAAACAATGTATTCTGTTATATTTAATTAATTAAATATTAATGTAATAATGTCTAGTGACAAAGTTTATTAAAATATTGGTGTCTATGATAATGTTTATTAAAATATTTTATATTAACTAAAACATGATGTGTTTAAAAAACAACTAATTAAACGAGGGGTTTTATAAAACATTTTTAGAAAATGAGATAAATTAGTTAAATTCAAACAAAATAAAACTAACTATTGGAGAAATCATTTAAATAGAAATCAAAATCGATAAAATGATAAAAATAAAAAAGAACATTATGTATACATTTACGGCTCGGAAAGTGATCAGGACACAACAATTCATAGATCATATATTAGGAGTATTATATACTATGCAAAAATGTTAAATGGTTGTTGTGTAGGAGAAAATATGTTGTGTACAGGACGCTGTAAAGTACGTATTTGTGAATTTTACATGGGATTTGCAGCAAATAAAGGATATTTAACCCACGTGAACCATCTCAACCTACTAACACCATATCCAGGGCCGGTCCTGAGGGAGGTCAACCCGGGCGACCGCCCAGGGCCCATGCCTTTAGGGGGCCCAAAATTTTTATGTTATATATATATATATATATATATATATATATATATATATATATATATATATATATATATATATATATATATATATAATTTAATTGGTTTATAATTTTAATAGGATAAGTAGCCAATAAGCCCAACAACAATGCATTTAGCCCAATAAAAACAAAAAAATTTATTGTATTTGTGACTTTGAGGGGCCCATTGTTTCTTCTCGCCCCGGGCCCAAAATATGTTTGGAACGGCCCTGACCATATCTATTTCACTATTTGACGCAACAGGAAAGATTGTTAAACAATTCAATATAAAATCCCATCTAGCTTCGGTTTAAATATCATCCCCAAGCAATACAGCTACACTCAAATGGCCACCGGAAGATTCTTCGAAGAAGTTGAAGTACCTGAGCAAAAATATGACGGCGATGGTGTTCTCTTCCCGGCGGTGTTATCTCCAATCTCTAAAACTGATTTTACAGCAGAAGCAAAACTTGATTACTTTTTAGAGGCGATCAAAACCCACAAGCCAAGGCTAGAGTCTCTTCTCCAGAAAAGGGGCGTTATTCTCTTCTGAGGTTTCCCTGTTACCTCTCCTTCTGACTTCAATGACGTCGTCGAAGCTTTTGGCTTCCCTCAAAAGCTTTACCTTGGTGGGCGAAGCTTCCGCTCCAAAGTCGTTGGCAGGATTTATACAGCGAATGAAGTCCCGATGGATGAGAAACTTCCTTTCCATCACGAGATGGCTTATGTAAATTCCTTTATTTTATTCATATCTATCGAACTGCTTTCACAATTTCTTTTCTCACTTTAACTACTAGATTACGTGTGCCATGTTAGGATCGAGACACACACGACACTAATCACACACACTCAGCGCTCTCTCTCTCTCTCTCAAGAACACAAAGATGAACACGAGAGATTTAACGTGGTTCGGTCTAACCTGACCTACGTCCACCAGGTAACTAGGAATGTATATTTCTTGGTGCTACTCTGCACTCTCTCTGTTACATGTGGTGTTTTACAAATTAAAGATGAGACTCATATATAGAGTCTGAAATGATAATGTGGACAAGCAAAAAAAAAGTCCATGAAAAATGCATTCGGGAAAACTGGATCGCCTATCCTTTTCCCCTTTTTTTTACTTGCTTTTCTGCCACTAATATTGACTAGTGGCTTCACCTACTCAACAATCTCCCACTTGAAGCCACGGAACAATCTTCACCTGTGCTTCAACTGTGCATCTGTATTTCGTAAAACTTTTCATCTTAGCTCCTTCCTAGTTACCCTGCCTTCTCTTCAATTTTCCTAAAGGCTAGTTGAAGCTTCCGTTAGCTCCAACACATTTGTCATGGCTAAGTCTGTCACTGACCTGTTCTCTGTCTCCACCGGCTCCCACTAAAATGAACTGCCCGATCCTGGAACATCCTGAGAACAAACGACACTCTCCATGTGTAGCAGATAATCTGGAGAGAATTTTACAGATGGAATACTGGTTTTCTTAACCCACTGTGTTCTGGGTATTCTAGCTGAGACATAACCCTTGCTCCCACTGCTATGAATGCCCTTGACTGGTTTTTCTAAACCGTTCCAAACATGTTTAACCTGAATCTGACCTGTGACTCTAGGTTTGCCATCTGCAAAGCAAACCTTCTTCTGTCCACGAGACTCTATGAACCGGACTTTGGTCTTCTTCTGAACTGGGACGGTTACTCCCTCAGACGGTAAACTGACCATATATAATGAACCCCTCTTATGTCCACGAGCTATCACAAGATTTCCTTTGACTACCTTCCACTGCCCATTCCTGAACTTAACCTCGTGCCCCTGTTCATCCAACTGTCCAACAGAAATCAACTGTTTCTTCAGACTTGGAATTACTCGGACATCCTTCAAAGTCCATGGACCGACTGGAGTCTTCAGATCTAAGTCACCTATGCTAGTCACATCAAGAACCTCATCGTTTGCCAGTCTTACCTTACCAAAATCCCATTCTTTCAGATTCCGCAGTGCTTCACGGCTGTGGATAGCGTGAAATGAAGCACCCGAATCCATAACCCAGGAATCCACATTGCTCTCTACACTACAGATCAAAGCATCATCATATGAATGTTCTACTGCAGCGTTAACTTCTTTCTTGTCTTTTGGACATTGATTCCTGAAATGTCCAACCTCTTTACATTTCCAACAAGTCACATCATTTCGAGTCCTCGACTGACTCATTCTCCTGTTCCTGCTCCTACTACCTCTGTTATTTTTCCTACCTCTGACCGCATTCAATTGTTCACTTGATGATTCCCCTGAATTTCTTCTTCTGACGTCTTCGCCTAGAATTAAATCCTGAATTCCCTCAAAAGTGAGCTCTTTCGATCCTGCGGAACTAGTAACAGCTGTAACTGTTCCGGACTAACTGTCAGGTAATGATGATAACAGTAGTAAAGCTTGAACTTCATCCTCGAACTTTATTCCCACTGACCCAAGTCTGGATAAAATCGAGTTTAAATTGTTTATGTGCACTGTGACTGAACTTTCTTCCCTCATCCTCGTGTTGACTAGCTCCCGAATCAGGAAGACTTTATTTGCTGCCGACGACTTCTCGTACATATTAGACAATGCCTCCATGATTCCCTTTGTCGAGGTCTCCTTCAAAATGTTGAAGGCAACATCCTTTGACAACGCTAGTCTAATAAATGCCTTGGCCTTCTTATCCAAAGTCTCCCACTGTGCCTGTGTCATCGCCTCCGGTTTTTCACCTAAAACTGCGTCCAAGTCTTTCTGCACGAGCAAATCTTCAATTTGCATCTTCCACCAACCAAAGTCCTTCCCATCAAACTTCTCAATCTGAATCTTACTGCTTTCTGCCATTATAACAGACAAACTGCACCCTTTTCAGAAATTAAGGGTAAAAAATGCAAATTTTCTGAAGTTTAGGGGCTAAACTACAATTTCCTGAAAGTTTAGGGGCTAATCTGCACTTTTATGAAAGTTTAGGGACCTAACTGCAATTTTCTTTTGGAACGTGCTTTTCCACTAGCTTTTGTTGGAACGTGTTTTCCACTTTTCCACCAAGATTCCTCACTTTCTTTTGTTTCTTTACTTTTGCTATTATTAAAGAAAACAAAGAACACGAATATGGAACAAAAGGAACTGCAAGAGAACGTGCTCCACCAAAAAAAAAATTTCTCCATCTGTCTTCTTTCTTTGTTCCTGGCGACGCAGGCACACCCCCAAAAATCTGCTGCTGCTCTTCTTGCCTAGCTAACTGCGTGCAACCACCTTACCCGGAACAAAAAAAAAACAACGCAACTGATCTCCGGTGATCCGATCGATGTGTACGGTGTATAAGTGAGCCTGTGCTCTGATACCAGTTGTTAGGATAGAGACACACACGACACTAATCACACACACTCAGCGCTCTCTCTCTCTCTCTCTCTCTCAAGAACACAAAGATGAACACGAGGGATTTAACGTGGTTCGGTCTAACCTGACCTACGTATACCAGGTAACTAGGAATGTATATTTCTTGGTGCTACTCTGCACTCTCTCTGTTACATGTGGTGTTTTACAAATTACAGATGAGACTCATATATAGAGTCTGAAATGATAATGTGAACAAGCAAAAAAAAGTCCATGAAAAATATCCTTTTCCCCCTTTTTTTTGACTTGCTTTTCTGCCACTAATATTGACTAGTGGCTTCACATACTCAACATGCGAGTCCAATATTTGAGGTCGTGGTGTCGACCGATAAGATTTGATTCCTCTTATACCTTAGATTAGAGTTACGAATTGAAGAACCCTACGGCAATTTGTATGTGTAAGACACGCATACATGAATGATTTGTCATTCATACCGGTTCTGGAAAAACATCTACTATGAAAATTACGGATGGAATTTTTTTTTTTTTTTTAAATCTGTGCATGGCCTTTCATGCATACTCATCAAATAAATTTCAGACGTTACCACCACTTTTACTATACTTGCAAGATAAATGTTCTCAAACTTAGACATGATAATCAATATGCTACAAGTTAGTCATACTCTTCTAGTGTTGGACTGTGGTGGTTACAATTACACCATCTTTTATTACGTTTTGGTGCTAAGTTATGTATGATCAACCGCACATATGTGGGATATCTATCTTGTTTCATTTAATAAAATAGTGGATTTCTAGTTAACGTGAGCTGAATTTGGATCTAAATGTATCTGTTCAACAGGTTCCAGACTCCCCCTCCAAGATATTCTTCTTTTGTGATGAAGAACCAGGTAGCGGAGGAGAAACTCCAGTAGTTTTGAGTCATTTAATATATGAAAAGATGAAAGAAAGGCACTCAGAGTTCGTGGCACAACTGGAGGAGCATGGGTTGACGTATATAAAAGTAATGAGTGACGAGGATAAACCATCATCCTATGCTAGCAGTGGATGGAAGTCAACATGACCACCGACAAGAATGTTGCAGAGGAAACGTTTTTGTGTTTCGCTACATTTTTTATCCTTTTTAATTTAAACGCATTCACAGTAGCTAACGTATCTCCTAAATTGGTTCCATGACAGGGCGGCGAAGCAGGGCACAAAGCTGGAATGGATGGGGAATAGTGTGAAAGCTATAACAGGTCCGATGCCAGCCTTAAGATTTGACAAGGAAAATCAACGGAAAACTTGGTTCAATAGTCTGGCAGTTAATTACCGTTACCATGCGATTGATAAAAACCATGAACCAACTACATTCCTTGAGCTTGGAAACGGTGAACCTGTATCCGATGCTGCCATGGAGGACTGCTTGAGAATCATGGAAGAAGAGTGTGTTGCGGTGCCTTGGAAGAAAGGTGATGTTATGCTTGTTAATAATTCGATGGCTCTTCACAGCCGACGGCCTCTACTAAAGCCGCCTCGCCGAGTCCTCGTGTCCCTTTGCGAGTGAGGGAAAAGAGGAGTCATTCGACTTTCCATTGATGCAACAGGAGAAAAGAAAAGCATGGCATGTTTTGCACCTTTTGTTCAAATTTTTCACATAAAAGATTTCCGATATTCAAAACCTAGGACATAAAAACGTGGCAGGAATCGAGAAGTCACTGAATAATAATAATAATAATGAGAGAGGTTTTTTTCCATACCGGGAAGTCGAAACAGAATAAATTAAGAAAAAGATTAATACTAAGCGGTATGGATGACTACGAAACTATCGGGATCGGCATCGGCAGCCAGGTAAGATGTTTATGAAAATGAGTTTGTATGTCTACAATGTAGGGTGGATGGTCATTCTATGTAAAAAAAATTAATTTTTTTAAATTGTAACATTTATATTCAAAACATTACATTAAAATTAAAATTAAACATTACATTAAATTCCAAAAAACATTCCATTAAAATTAAAAAAAAAAAAGACTAACCATAAAATAAAAATAAAACCGTCGTCAATCTGAAAAATCCTCCGTATCATCCACCGGAGGCACATTAAGATCCACGTGATTAACTCGGTATAGGTGTTCAACCAAATCGGCACGTAGCTCGTGATATTTGCCAACGTCGCGTAGCTGCCGTCTTATTGCGACATACTCCGAAGAACCAGGTACTATTGGCGGCTTGTTGTTGGATGATGCGGCGACGTTCTAATTTTCCACATACTTGCATATTGCTTTTCCCTCGTCCTCTAAAATCATGTTGTGTAAAATAATGCACGTATACATAATAGATGTGAGTTTATCTTTATCTCAGGGTTGTCCCGGCTTGGCTATTATGTGCGAACGCTTCTTGAATGCTCCAAATGCTCTTTCAATATTCTTCCTAGCCCTTTCTTGAGCGGCTTTATATTTCACGTGTTTTGGATCAACGGGACATGACAAAGGTTTCACAAGCACGACATGCTCATGGAATATACCATCTACTAAGTAGTGCATGTACTTGTATGTGGTTCCATTTACTTGAAACAGACAATTAGAAGCCGATCCATTGCAAACATTGTCGAGTAACTGTGACATTTGATAAACGTTGATATCATTGTTAGAACCCGGGGTACGGAAGTACGCATGCCAAAACCAAAGATCGTGTGATGCTGCAGCTTCGAGAGTGACGGTCGGGTGACATTTATCACCTCGCGTATATTGCCCGTGCCATGCAGTAGGGCAACTACCCCATTCCCAGTGAAGGCAAGCCAAACTCCCAAGCACGCTAGTAAAGCCAAGAAGATATGAGTGATGGGCATATAAGGTCTCCAAGTCGCTGAATGTAGGCCCGCGCAAGTACCGTGGACCGTATATATCAACGCCGCACCTACAAAACTTATTGAGGCTTTCACGTGCAATCCGTTCGGACATTTGGAAATATTCATCACATGAGTCCGATACACCACCGTAAGCTAGTTGACGCACGACAACTGCACATTAATTTTTGTATAAGACTAAAACATTCCGCACCAGCAGCGTCGAAACGTTGTTGTATAAACTCGGACATATTCGTCACATTAGTGAGAATACGTAGAAATAAATGTCGCTCCATTCAAAACCACCGGCGAAAATTGTACCGTCTGTAAACAAAATTCTCGTCAAAATAATGTGACATGAGAAGGTTGTGTGCAGCGGCTCGGTCTCCAAGCAACCTGACTTGCGTACGTGGATTTGCACTTTGCGCGGCATCCTCCTCCTCTTCTTTTTCTTCTAAAATGTCGATAACCCTTTCCATCAAATGTAGGACCGTCATGCCTACGTTAACGAGCCATTCAATTTTTCTACGAGATGGACCCGACATGGTTTTGATTGTGTGAAATTGAAAGAATTTGAGAGTTTTTGATTGGGGTTGATGTGAATTTATTTGTGGATTGTATGTGTTTTTATAGTTGAAAAAAATTTAGAAAGTAGTTGTTAGTTCAGTAAATAAATTGTTTTTTTTTAAAACTAGCCGTTTTTTCATCTACACGCCGCTACCGATGAGCCCATGCCGCTGGGCTATGCCGATATCACGGGACGGTGATGTCGGCAGCATGGGCAGGCCACGTTGATGCCGATGGCTTCCAAATGCACCATATCGTGCAGTATAATAATGACATGGTGGACGGGTTTACGTCCGGTAGACTGGCCCATTCCGGACAAGCTCTGTCTGTCTAATAACGATAAGCCCAATTTGGAATCTCATAAACCAATAATGTAATCCACTCTAACTAATAAATGGATCAATTTTTTGGACTCAAAAAAATAGGACTCGATTTTCGATACTAACACCGAAAACTCTACTACTAGAGACAGTAACAGGAATAGCTGTAGAAATTTTACCGAAAACGTCGATGGGCCAAATGTTCCCAATGAAAAAGGTTTTTACTCAGGAGATTCTCAGGATCGGTCGGTGCTAGATTTAAACTCTACACCAGTTTATTCACATGGTTTAACGGGAAGATTGGAAGGTAGGATAACATCCACAGAAGGAATGAAAAAAATAAAAATAAGGAGAAGAAAACGAGAAACATATCCCATAGGATATTTTGAGACTTGAAATGGAAGGAACACAAGATATTTTGAGAAACTCAGTGTCCTTGGAGATAAAAAAAACTCAAAAGATTGGTGCTGATGTGGGTTTTCAAATGGAAGGAACACAAGATATTTTGAGACTTGAAATTGAGGGATAAGATGCAAACATACATAAAAAAATGAATCTTCTCACTTATAACATCTGGGGTGCGGTGGACGATGATAAAGGCGGGTATGTGCGAGATCTTAAAAGGAGATACAAACTTTAATTTTGTGAGTATACATGAGATGCAATTGACAAATATTAATGACATCAAACATCATGAATTTTGGGATGATGAAAACTACAAATTTGAAGCGGTTAGTTCAAGGAGTAGATCGGGAGGTTTATTTTGCAAGTGGAACAGAGATATTTTCTTGAAAAGCTCTTATTTGTTAACTCTAATTTCATACTTATTTTGGGAAAATGGCATAGATACGATGAAGTATTCAACATGGTAAATGTTTACGCTCCCAATGATCCCAGTGGAAGGAAAACATTATGGAAGGTTTTATTAGATCTAAAAGCTTCATTACACGGTGTTTGGGTTGTTATGGAAGATTTTAACGAAGTTAGACGGAAAGAGGACAGACTGTCGTCGTTTTTCTGCGAAGATGGTACGAGGGCGTTCAATGATTTTATTTAAGAAGTGGGTTTAATGAAATATAATATGGGAGGTCGACATTTTACATGGATCAGTAATGATGGAAGGGAATTAAGTATATTAGATAGGTTTCTGGTTTGCAGACAGTTTCTGGCTCGATAGACATCGGCGAATGTAGTGGCTTTACCTAGATGACTTTCGGACCACAACCCAATCATCCTATAGGGGATCAAGTTGATTTTGGGCCATGTCCTTTTCAATTTTACAACTCTTGGATTTCAATTGGAGGTTGTAAAGAGTTGGTGGTAAAAGCTTGGTCAGAAGATCCAGGTGATGGCAACAAGGACACGATTTTCTTAAGGAAGCTTAGAAAGGTAAAGAACGATTTAAAAAAGTGGAGAAGCAGAAAGCTAGAGGAAGACAAGAAAGAAATTGATGGGCTAAAAAAGGCGACCGATAGCTTCGAAAAATTAATGGATGAAAATCAGCTCAATCCGAAGGAGTATACACATTAGAAAAATAACCTAGCAAGGCTGCAAGAGCTAGAAACTTTGCAAAAGCGTGGTTTAAAGCAACAATCCACAATTAGATGGGATATCAAAGGCGACGAAAACTCTAGATAATTTCATGCGGTAATTAATGGGAATAAGAGGAAGACAAGGATTAACGGTTTAATGAAGGATGGAAACTGTACACACAATCTGATGGAAATAAAAGATTGCGTTTTTTATTTTTTATTATTTTTTTGCCACGAAATTTGAAGCATCCAACTTCTGCGTCCGTTCCTTGTAAGTGAGAAATTAGCTAAAAGTTGGAATCCCATTGTTGACCGTCTTAAAAAGAAGGTTAACTCATGGAAGAAGAAATCACAATTGATTACAACGTACAACCTATATACACACGATCAAGAATTGATGCTGCATTGTTGTCGGCCTGTGTTCATTTTCAAGTTCATCAATTGAAGAAACATGTCGTTTTTAGCATGTAACATTAACGGTATGAATATCGATTTCGACTATTTATGTGGTTTAATTGGAAATTTTTACTTGTTATCGTGTACATTGCATGCTGTAAATAGATATTAGTGATTGTATTATGCTCTTTGATTAGTCAATTCTGATTCCTAACATCTTGATTGGAAATTCTGATTATCAATTTTGATTAAAAAATTTGCCCGTTTGATTACTCATTTAGTAATTATGTTGATTGATTATTTTCATCTTGACTGGAAAATCTTTCTGTACTTTTCCATGAGACTAACGATTTCTTGAATGACAACAAATTAACAAATGTTTTGAATGGCGAAAAACTAATAGATGAAACATTGAATGCTAACAGATCAACATACGACAACATCATCAATTGCACTGAAAAGGTAAAGTTATTTACCCTCAAGTCGTCTTCTATTTATTTGAATTGAGTTAAAAGCTTAACTGCTATATAAATATGTAGCATTCACAGGAAGGCACTCTTGATGTCATATCTAGACCGATATGGGAGAACATGGCTGAATCTCCAATAATTGATTATGTTTCCACGAGTATGCCATCATCCAAGTACAAGCTAAAATTAAAATATGGGGGTATATTTTGACTAGAAAAGAACACTTGTAGGAAAATATATTGCTTTGGCTCTCAAAAATGCATCTACATAGACACATGGTCATACAACTTCACCCAACTAAATGAAGAAGTCATAAAGCGTTATTCATCAAAGAACTATCCAGAGTTTTCAATTTCTTTTGTTGACAAGCAATGCATCGAACCAATCATTCATCGAGCTTGATTCTGAGGAAAAGTTCCTGGATATGCTTACGATGTATGAAAATGAGAAACAAGTAACTCTTTATGTGAATACATATAATAATTGCGGCTCAAATAACCTTGAATTGAGTAACCATTCATGTGAAAACATAGATGAACCACAAGGCGAGGATGATTAAGACTATTGTCCTAGTGAAGGAAGTTACTTTAGCCATCTTAGTTCTGATAATGAATATGAGCTATTGGATAACGATGATGAAGCTTACTCATTTAACAAGAACTGTCTAAGCATGAAGGTGGATCAAAATTTGAAAATGTGATTTTTTTAGGAGAACTTTGAACCATTATGCAATCAAAAATGAGTTCGACTACATCATCCAGAAAAGTGACCCCACACGATTCACAGCAAGGTGTGAAAACATATATTGCAAGTGGAGAATTCATGCTTCTATTATGCAAGATGGGATTACCTTTGAAGTAAGTATATACACTAATTTATATGTAACATGCTTTACAATAAAAATATATTTATGTTTATTTAACTATTTTGCAGGTTAAGAAAATGAACGAAAAGCATACTTGTACTCGAAGCAACAAGGGTGGTAATAAGCGTGCCACACAAGGATGGATTGCTAATCTAGTTACAGACAAGTTGAAATCTGATAGGGATGTCTCTGTTACGGAGCTTAGAAATTGGGTTATGAAAACTTACAATGTTGATGTACCATACCTGAAAGTGTTTAGAGGGAAAGAAGAAGCTTATATTGATATGTATGGTAAGTGGGAAGACTCATTCATGAAGTTGGATGAATTTAGAGAAGAACTACCAAATAGGAACCAAGGAAGCATTTTTGAAATTGACTTTCATATAGTTGGTGACAAGAAACGTTTCAAAAGGTTTTTTATTTCTCTAGCAGCTTGTTCTAAAGGGTTTCTTGTTGGTTTTCGTCCTTATATTGCTCTTGATGCTTGTCATTTAAAAGGAAAGTTTAATGGTGTACTAGCGGCTGCGACCGATGTTGACGGTAATAATTCCTTATTTTCAATAGCCTATTCTGTGCTTGAATCAGATAATACACAATCATGGACATGGTTTCTTGAGTCACTTAAAAAAGCAATTGGGACACCAGATGGTCTTGTTATCTCATCTGATATGCAAAAAGGGCTGGAAGTTGCCATTATGCATGTTTATCCTAATGTTGAGCATAGAGAATGTATACGACACTTATATAGCAACTTCAAGAAACATTTTCGTGGTGAATTCTTCAACAAGAAACTATGGGGTGCTGCAAAAACCTATCGTCCTTCCGAGCATGATAGATTATTGAAGGACATCGGTGATGTAAGTCAAGATGCCATTGCATATCTAAATAACAACCACAAAAAGATATGGAGTAGAAGTAAGTTTTGGACCACTTCCAAGTGTGATTACGTCACAAATAATATTTCGGAAACATTTAATTCTTGGATCGGTGCATTACGTTATCAACCGGTGCTTGATTTACTTGATTCAATTAGAGAAAAGATTATGAAACGGTTTGATAAGAAAATGATATTCGTGAATAAATGGAATCGCATATTAGTTCCCATTGCTAAGAATCATCTCAATGACATTTCTAAGGTAAGTATGTTAAATTATAGTTCAATTATATATGTAAATTTATTTTAAATGTGTATGATACATATACAGCTTAAATATATCTCTTTTTTGCATGTAGAACTTGATAGGTTTTAGGCAAAACAAATAAACTTAACTCTTAAGTTCACATGCAACCTAATTGGATCTATGTTTTCACTATTTGAACCTATAACTAATACCTAAGGCAATTTCGAAAATTACAAAAAGGAATAAAATAAATTACTAACCTTTTGTTGAATCTTTTGGAAGCGACCACCACAAGCGTCGTGCCTCAAATGGTTCACACCCAAAGCAAGCAACAAGAAAAACCAGAGAGAGGGAGGAGAGCAAGGAAG
The DNA here is from genome assembly GCA_023525715.1 of Cichorium intybus. Taxonomy (NCBI): domain Eukaryota; kingdom Viridiplantae; phylum Streptophyta; class Magnoliopsida; order Asterales; family Asteraceae; genus Cichorium; species Cichorium intybus. Next base: position 58,456,018 of record CM042011.1, read on the forward strand.
TTAGTGCAGAAAAGGGTGGCCAGGTGCCCCCTATTTATAACTTTGAAAGGATTATCAGATAAGCCTTATGGATAAACCTTATTTGAATTCAAACGAGATAAACATTTTATCTTTAATCCAAATCCCTATTTATCCATACATGGATTTCAAAAATCAAGGATAAATATATCCTTATTTTCACCAACCATATAAGCTGCCAAAAATGTCACTACTCAACTATTGAATAATTACAATTCAGCCACTGCACCTTTAGTTAATCCGATTAATCACCAAATTAATTCAAATTAATTCATAATTAATTATTAATTAAATAATACAATTTCTAATTAATATATTTTCCTCATAATATATTAATAAATTATTTATATTGATTTATTAATCATATAATAAATCAATCTCTCTCTAAAAGTTATTCTGTCAAATTGCCAGTTATGAGGGCAACCCAAAAGGACTTTGCTACTATCAATTAAATATATACCAATTATAGTCATGGCTTAAACACCTAATCCAATAGAACTTGGGTCAATATGAAGTTTGTAGAAGCTGTGACAATCAAGCTGAGGTGAAATTCAAAGGAACACACTGTGATGTCTACCTAGACAAAAAAGAATGTAGTTGTCGCGTGTGGCAAGTTACAGACCTTCCATGTGTACCTGGCAGCAGCTTTTATTGCATTTATAAGATATGTTAATTGGGAGAACTATGTTGATCAATATTTCATTATAGAGAAATTTAAGGTAGCATATGCTTCTGAAATTGCTCCGATGCCAGGAAAGGATCAATGGATACAAAAAATGGTGAGAAAATATACCCGCCTATCATGAAGCGTCCGCCTGGACGACCCAGAAAAAATAGAATCAAACCCTCTGATGAGTCTAAAAGAATGCATAAGTGTCCACGATGTGGTGAGTATGGACACCGTGAAAAGACATGCAAGAATCCCGCATCTCAATGTTTGGATCCAAGTGAAAAATCCAAATCTAAAAGAAAAAACAAGTTTCCGCAATAGGTTGTCCTTTTTATAAGTTTTATTTGGTTGAAGTATTTTTTCGATCTAGAATAAGGATAAAGTGTGCAGTATTTAAACTTCATTGGTTGTTAGTGTTGGATTAGGTGTCTAAGCCATGACTAATAATTAGTATTTACCTAATTAATAGTAGCATAGTCCATTTGGGTTGCCCTCATAGCTGGAGGATTGGTGGAAAGTTAAGTAGAGAGAAAGGGTTGATTTATTATATGACTAATAAATCAAGACATCGTTTGTTAATATATTATAGAGATAATATATTAATTAGAAATAATGTTATTTGATTAATAATTAATCAGAAATTAATTGGATTAATTTCTGTGGCATTAATTGGATTAATCAGGAGGTCAGGGATTAAAGTCGTACAAATTCAATAGTTGAATTGCGGCGCGCGGCGCGCAAACGACTTGGCCGCGACGCGCGTACAGATAATCCGGAAAATGGGCTGCGGCTAGGGTTTCTAGCTTTGCCACTTGGTTCCCTATAAATAAGGAGCCCTAGACCTTATTATCAGTTGCTCATTCTATTATTTTCTCTCTGGAATTTTGGTCCATAAACCTCCCGGCTTGGGTGTGATCTCATTTGAGGCAGGATATTTTTGCTGCTCAGCTTCCAGAAATTAAGGTTGGTTTTTCTGTTTTAATCTTTAATTTCTTTTATTAGCCTCTAGATTTTTGTTATATGTTCAATTAGAAGAAAACATATATCCTTATAGGTTGCATGTGAACTTAGGTTATTTAGTTCATGGTTTGTTGAAAACCTTTCAGTGGTATCAGAGCCTGTTTTGTTTTCTTGTTGAATTGCTATAACTGTTTTAGGGTTTAAAGCCTATAAACCCTAATTTTAATGTGGATCGATTTCTAGGATTAGGGTTTTGGAAACCCTAATCCCTCCTTGCTAAATTTCGAAAATTTCAATTAGGGTTTTAGGAGGTTTTCTATTTTTGGTAACTTTAATTGTTAATTAAATGGATAACCTTAAACCCCATTATTTGAAATCGATTTTTAAGGGGGTTTAGGATAGGTTTTAATTAATTTGATTAATTTGGATAAACCTATCTTCATTTGAATTAATTTAATTAATTGTTAATTAAAAGATAATTCAAAAGGGATTTAATTAATTTTAAAATTGCGAAATTAATGGAATAAATCCGGAAAAATATTTTAAAATGTTTAAAATATTTAGATTTAATTAATTTAATTTTTTGGTAATTAAAATTGATTAAATCGATTTTAAGGTTTAATTTAATTTAAAATTTAATTGTTAAATTTGGTAAAATTAAAAGATAAACCTTGAATATTTTAAAAGGGTTTTAAAATACATCTTATATATGTTATTAAAAGTTAATATTATATATATAAGATAAGTTTGGTTAGTCAAATCAATAGTAGGCCTCATTCACGAAGCTGGTCTATAAAGTGGGTATGAGGAGACTGCCTATAAAATGGTAGTCTAATGGGTGAACACTCTCACCCACCGCTCGCCTGATCAGTGGAGGGTCGTTAGCCGAACAGTTTTGATAGGACCACTTAATCATTAAAAGTATAATGATCAAAGTACTAGAACCTTTACACAAAATCCCAATCTAGTTACTTTAGGAAAAATGTGAATTTGATGCTACCCCATGAAATTGCACATTGCACTTTATGAAACGTTGGTGGAGTGTGTGTGGTTTACCGGCACACCAATGGGGGTTCATAAAGAGTGGCAATGGGTGTCTCGGGTGTTATCATTGTTGATGGAGCGTGTGTGGTTAACCGGCACATCAATTTGAGATGATAATGGACCCCGAGAGTACCAAGCTAATTTGCATGGTTATTCACACCCGGTTTGTGATCCTCGGCATCCCAGTCACAAACGGTGGGGCATATCCGAGATTAAACATGCTATTGAACAGTTCAATAAATTTCAAAAGAAACTAGGAATTCCATTTATAATAAGATTATTTTTCCGCGGTGGAATTGGCTGAATCGTCATTCGCCTACCTTTATGAAATTTGCTTATAGATTACGGCATCCCTCTTCTATGTTGCAAATTGTTATAGTTGGATCCTAGCCTTATTTTATATTGGGTTATTATAAGTACCGACAAGTATCTAATTAAACTTACCTTCTTTTATAGATGTCTTCTGCTGATCAATCCGCTCCCCACTCAAACTCCAGTGTTCCCTCTATCCTCTCACTGTGTTCCAAGGTTCAATTGAACGGGACAAACTACAATGACTGGATTAGAAATATCAAGATGGCTCTGAGGTACGAGAACAAAGAGTATGTCCTCGAGACCGAGCTTGTCGATATTGACCCTGAAACTGCTACTCCCGAGGAAATTGCCTTGTACCAAAAACATACTGATGATGCAACCAAAGTGGCCTGCATCATGATCGCCACAATGAACCCCGAATTGCAAAGGATATACGAAGACTACTGGCCCTTTGAGATGCACAAGGAGCTTGCGGAAAAGTTCCGCAAGCAAGAGCGCATCGAAAGGTGCGAGGTGGTCAAGGACTTCACGAACAGCAAACCTAAAGATGGAGAGTCCATCTGCGCTCATGTGCAAAGAATGCAAGGTTACGTGGAGCGGCATAGAAAACTTGCGATGCCTGTACCGGAGGAGTTGGCCGTTGATATAGTGCTTAACTCCCTACCGAGTTCTTATGACCAATTCAGGCTGGCTTTTCATTTGAACAACAATCAGGCGAACCTGAATGAGTTGCATCGCATGCTTCGAGTTGCTGAGGACGGGATGAAGGGTAAAAGTGTACCCTCGGTTAATCAGCCCGTCCTAGCCATTGGAAGTGGCAAAGGAAAGAAGAGGAAGGGCCCTCCTAAGCAAAATTGGAGGGAAAAGGTTCAGGTCGGGCCATCAAGCAATGGCTCGAGAACCAAGTCTTCCCAAATTCCTTGTGTGGCCAACCCCTATGAAGCCAACTGTTTTTACTGCAAAGAGAAGGGCCATTGGAAGAGAAGCTGCCCCAAATACTTGCAGGATGTCAAGGATGGGAAAGTAAAGCCATCGACAGCAGGTATATACACTATCTCTAAAAACTCACCATCTTCTAATTCTTGGGTCCTTGATACAGGATGTGGTTTTCACATTTGTTCTGATCTGCAGGGCCTAAAGGAAAGCAGGGAGGTGGAGCACGGTAGACTGAACTTGATCATGGGCAATAGGAGATCGTCCCCTGTTACCAAGATCGGCGTTTACAGTTTAGTGCTTAGTAGTGATGTTAGTATAGAGTTGATTAATTGTTGCTATTCGCCAGAAATGGCAAGAAACATTATTTCATTTCACGCATTGTTCAGACAAGGATTTCAATTTTCTTTTGATAATAAAATTGGTTCGATTTCTGTTTTCAAAAATAGTATTTTGATTTTTACTGCTTATCTTTGTGATGGTGTGTATGAAACTGTTAAATGTGTTGACAATTTAGGACATAGTGTAAATTATATTGATTCTACTAGTGGTGTAGAAAAGGCATGTCTGTGGCATAGTCGGCTCGGGCACATCAGCAAGAAACGCATCGCCCAACTCCAAAAGGATGGAGTGTTGGAATCATTCGACCTCAGGTCGGATGATGTATGCGAATCTTGTCTGTTGGGCAAGATGACTAAATCACCTTTCAAAGGATCTGTTGAAAGAGGTGAGGGTCTGCTGGACATCATTCACACGGATGTGTGTGGTCCATTCAGATCAACCACAAAGGATGGCACGCGGTTCTACGTGACCTTTACCGACGATTTTAGTAGATATGGTTATATCTACTTGATCAAGCACAAGTCGGACACCTTTGAAAAGTTCAAAGAATTTAAGAATGAAGTAGAGAATCAATTAGGCAGGAAGATAAAGATGCTCAGGTCCGACAGAGGCGGAGAGTATCTAAGTATTGAGTTCCTAGACTATCTAAAGGAATGCGGAATAGTTTCACAGTTGACACCTCCCAGGACACCACAGTTGAATAGTGTTGCAGAGAGGCGCAACCGAACCCTGTTGGACATGGTTCGTTCCATGATGAGTCGAGCTTCACTTCCCATTCACTTCTGGGGGTATGCCTTAGAGACTGCCGCCCATATCCTCAATCTTGTCCCAACTAAGAAGGTTGCTAAAACACCTCATGAGATGTGGACGGGGAAAGTCCCCTCGTTAGCACACATCAAGGTCTGGGGTTATGAGGCTTTCGTTAGACGAGAGACTCAAGACAAACTCGCAGAAAGAAGCGAAAGGTGTTTCTTCCTTGGTTATCCTAAACAGTCCTTTGGATATCTATTCTACAGACCAAGCGAGGACGTGGTCTTTGTACCTAGACGAGCGGTCTTTCGAGAGAGAGAGCTTATATTCAAAGAGGACTGTGGGAGTACCATTGATCTGGAAGAAATTCAAGAGTCATCAGATGACGCAACCTTAGGAGAAACTAGCAACCAACATGAGGAAGAAGTTCCTGTTGGTCCGACAGATGTATCCTTACCTCTTAGGCGTTCCGGTAGGGTTAGCATGACACCCGAGTTTTATGGTTTCCATATAACTTCGGATGGGGACACGTTTGTCAGTGATAGGACACTGATAAATTTGGATGAACTAGCTAACTACCAGGAAGCAGTGGCGGGCCCTGAGTCTGCCAAGTGGAAAGAGGCCATGGATAGTGAGATCAAGTCCATGTATGACAATCAAGTTTGGAACTTGGTTGACAACATACCGGGTCGAAAGACAGTCGGGTGCAAATGGATCTTCAAGAAGAAGACCGACATGGACGGAAAAGTACACACTTTCAAGACAAGACTGGTTGCGAAGGGCTTTACTCAAACCCCAGGGGTTGACTATGACGAGACATTCTCACCAGTAGCCAAGATAAAGTCTATTAGGATTATGCTGGCCATAGCTGCATTTCATGACTATGAAATTTGGCAGATGGACGTCAAAACCGCTTTCCTTAATGGGAAGTTGACTGAGGATGTTTACATGAATCAGCCAGAGGGTTTTGTCGATGCAAAGTATCCTAATAAGGTGTGTAAGCTTGAGAGATCAATCTACGGATTGAAGCAAGCTTCTCGCAGCTGGAATCTTTGTTTCCATGAGAAAGTCAAAGAGTTTGGCTTCTCTAGGAGCGATGATGAGTCCTGCGTATATGTCAAGGCTAGTGGGAGTATAGTCACCTTTCTGGTGCTGTATGTCGATGACATACTGCTCATGGGAAACGATATTCCAACCTTGCAAGATGTCAAGGCTTGGCTTGGGAAATGTTTCGCCATGAAGGACCTAGGAGAGGCTGCCTATATTCTCGGGATAAGAATATTGAGAGATGGGAAGAAGAGACTAATTGGACTTAGTCAGGGTACATACTTGGAAAAGGTACTGAAAAGGTTTAGTATGGAAAATTCCAAGAAGGGAGAGCTGCCTATCCAAAGTAATGCAAAATTGAGTAAGACTCAAAGTCCGAGTACAGACGAAGAAATAGCTGAAATGAGTCGGGTACCTTACGCTTCGGCTGTAGGATCGATCATGTACGCTATGACGTGTACTCGCCCTGACGTGGCCTTTGCTTTAAGCATGGTCAGTCGGTACCAGGGAAACCCTGGAAGGGTGCATTGGATAGCCGTAAAGAATATACTCAAGTATCTGCGAAGAACAAAGGACATGGTGTTAGTCCTTGGAGACAGTGATACCTTGAGAATTGAAGGATATACGGATGCCAGTTTTCAGACGGATAGAGACAGTGGTCGGTCTCAGTCTGGCTGGGTATTCATTCTGAACGGAGGAGCGGTAACTTGGAAAAGTTCCAAGCAAGATACGGTGGCTGATTCTACTTGTGAATCAGAGTATATAGCACCAAGTGAAGCGTCAAAGGAAGCGGCTTGGCTGAAGAACTTCATCGGTGACCTTGGAGTAGTCCCGAGTATTCAGGAGCCCGTGGAACTGTTCTGCGATAACGAAGGTGCAGTCGCCTTGACAAAGGAACCGCGAGACCATGGAAAGTCCCGACATATCGACAGAAAGTACCACTACATAAGGCATAAGGTAGAAGAAGGTCACCTCGTGGTAAAGAGGGTATCATCGGAAGATAATCCTGCAGATCCCTTGACAAAGGCTCTGAGTAGGATTAAGCATAATCAGCATGCTAGGAGCATTGGATTAAGAGATGATATAAAGTTTATGTAAATTATATAGGTTTCGAAACTTGTAACAATGTATTGTATTTGACTCTTGTGATTTAATAATAGAGATTTATTAATGAGTAATGGTTTACTACTTTTGTCAATACTTTATCATTGTGTTTCATTTTGCATGTTTTACTTCCTGAATAATTGGATTATTCAAATATCCACAGTCGATTACACTTTTGGGAGTAAGTGTGAAGTAAGGCTGTCATGAATTGGTAATAGATTGTCTAAGGAGTTAGACATTGCAATTGGATTTCTGCACCATTCGTGAGTACTTGGAAATGGAGATTTGAGTATTGGATAAACCCGTGCTCAATGGATTGCTTCATGGATTTCATCACGAGCAATGTTGAGACGATAATATCTTTTGATCTTTAAGCTAAGACATATGAGTTATGATTTACTAGACGGTTGTTCATTGATAATACGAAAACGCATCGGTAACTCGGTGTTATAAAACGTATTGTTGTGAGTGATTTGTCTGATAAAAGACATAAGTATATGAGTCGAAGCTTATTCGTCCCTTGACCCTAACGGGGAACAGATATCTGTAGGCCTCTCGATGAATTTGAAGTTGACTAAAATGGTTGGCTAACCGGGACTAAATTGGTAGTCTAAGAGTCATGTGCAAATCGGAAATCGAGGAACAGTGAATCAGACCAGGATTGATTATATCCATGTCTTGAGTCTGAAAATATCTTGTTGGACGGAGGATCATCAGATCACTTATCTATGGACAGGACTGATTAGATCTGAGTCTGGCATTGGTTTCTAGGAAGCTACAAGTGCTGGTTAATTAGAGGTTAAATTGGTAATTATAGTCATAGACTTATCCAAGTGGGAGACTGTTGGATTAGGTGTCAAAGCCATGACTAATAATTAGTATTTACCTAATTAATAGTAGCATAGTCCATTTGGGTTGCCCTCATAGCTAGAGGATTGGTGGAAAGTTAAGTAGAGAGAAAGGGTTGATTTATTATATGATTAATAAATCAAGACATCGTTTGTTAATATATTATGGAGATAATATATTAATTAGAAATAATGTTATTTGATTAATAATTAATCAGAATTTAATTGGATTAATTTCTGTGGCATTAATTGGATTAATCAGGAGGTCAGGGATTAAAGTCGTACAAATTCAATAGTTGATTTGTGGCGCGCGGCGCGCAAACGACTTGGCCGCGACGCGCGTACAGATAATCCGGAAAATGGGCTGCGGCTAGGGTTTCTAGCTTTGCCACTTGGTTCCCTATAAATAGGGAGCCCTAGACCTCATTATCAGTTGCTCATTCTATTATTTTCTCTCTGAAATTTTGGTCCATAAACCTCCCGGCTTGGGTGTGATCTCATTTGAGGCATGATATTTTTGCTGCTCAGCTTCCAGAAATTAAGGTTGGTTTTTCTGTTTTAATCTTTAATTTCTTTTATTAGCCTCTAGATTTTTGTTATATGTTCAATTAGAAGAAAACATAGATCCTTATAGGTTGCATGTGAACTTAGGTTATTTAGTTCATGGTTTGCTGAAAACCTTTCAGTTAGAACATCACATAAATCAACAATTTGATACATGTTTTCCTTTATGGATTTGCACTTGTTGTGAGATTGGTTTTTTACAAAGGGAGCATTCCTTTATGGATTTGCACTAGTTCTGTAAAATAGTTTTTCGTATAAGGACCATTTATGTTAAACAATTTAGTACATAGGGACCATTTCTGTAAAAAAGTTTTTTTTTTTTGCAAAAGGACCATATTTGTAAAACATTTTATGTATACGACATGTTCTGTAAAACAAATTTTCGTATAAAGACCATTTAGGTAAAACAATTTTGTAAATACAAACCATCTACGTAAAAACTTTTCTACAAAAGGACCATATTTGTAAAACAGTTTTTGTATAGGACCAGTTCTGTAAAACAGCTTTCCATATAAGTACCATTTATGTAAAACAGTTTTGTACATAGGGACCATTTTTGTAAAAAGTTTACTGTAAAGGGGCCATTCTTGTCAAAATGTTATCTACATAGGGACTATTTCTATTAGAAAAATCTGCATAAGGACAACTATTTCAAATAAAATCTTTTTCCGGCTTAAAGCGAAGATTACAAACACAAATAAAATTTACAAACATAAAACAATTTACAAACACAAAACACAATTTCCAAACATAAACAATGTACAACCATTCTAGTATTGCTCTAAGCTGAAACAGTTTACAAACACAAACACACTTTATAACTGTCTTTCTCTCTTCTTGTGTCTGATGTGTTCGGTCAATGGTTACCTCTTCACTGCCCTTGACTCTATAGATGGTCAAATCCTATGGTGGATTATTATTCCCTTTATCAAACATATTACCAGCAAATCTAGATTGTGTATAGTTTGAACTTGTTTTGGAATAATGCCACTAATACAACAACCTATAATAACTCACAAATACAAACAAACTACTCTAGAAAGAAGAAATCCAATTGGGGTCACACAAGTCATCAATTTTCCTCTCATCTTCACGTCAACTCATAGCTAGTTCATCTGATGCAACTTTTGGTATTGCATTTCTTTCTTCAAACTTCTTGTGACCAAAAAGCATGTTCGGACTTTTAAGTTGTATTTCACTGTGATTACCACCAACTGTGGTTTAGTAAATTAAAATATAAAACACCAAAGAGAGTAGAAAGAAAGCAAAGTTTCTTACATTGCATCAGGTGCCATTCCTGAAGTTCCAGGTTTGTGATCTGGTTCACTTCAAAGCCTCACATTCTTATTGCACCAATCATTCTTTCTATTAATTTTGAAAATGATGTCAATTTCATCCGTGAAAAATCTTCTTTATAGCAAAATCAAGTTCCCAAAATGATGTCAATTTCATCCCAGATTGAAGCATATGGTTCATCTTTAAGTGAAATCGATCAAGCATATCTTTCAGTGAAATCGATTGTACCGCAAATAATCAATCGTCCCTAAACTCCACTCCAAACTTCGATTGGAGCTTCTGAATTCAAAGAAATCATTGGTGACTTCGATTAGAGCTGACTTTCGATGGTGCGTGATTCAACCAACGAAATGAAAGGCTCTATAATGGTGTTGGATTCTCATAGACATCGTTGAGTTCACATTTGAAGTGAAGGATTTGAGAGTCGTTAGGAGGAAGGAGGGGGAGAACACTATCGGAGACCAAATTGCAATAATTGATTGCGAGGAAGAAGAATAACCGATGGCAGGAGGAAGAACTGATCAGGTGATAATGATTGATGAACGTTGATCAGTTTTCGTTAGTGAGGTAAGTGGAAGAGGAAGATTTTCAACAGATACATGATGAAGATTGTAATCAAAATCAAGTTCCCAAAGTGTTGGTTTTCCTTCTTAAGGCTGAAGTTATCCCAAAAACAAATTATAGCATCTTGTTTTTCACCAAAATATCGTTTGGCGAAGAAGGGATTGCGGCTCGGTTGGGTTGATGAAAACGGACTCAAGATCGCAGCTTGTTGTAAACATAGAGGATCGAGGAGAACCACAGCAAAGATAATCAGTTCACTAAAAATATATTCACAAGAACAATCGAATTCACAAGAACAATCGGGGAGGCTAAGAGACGATCATTAACGTCCTTAATGGAAAAGAAGAGCTAATTACAGATTAGGGCTTGTAAATGGTTGTTCGTATGTTGGTTTGATTGCTTTACATGCTCGAGGTCTTAAGTTTTCTCAAATTCGATCCATTGTTGAAATCAGGTTGAAGCCAAAGGTGGATGTGAGCAGGGTTGGTAGATCTCTCGATGCGTATGCATGATCTTGTTCAGACTTCACTCAACAAAAGGGGTTAGGAATTGAAGGGGCAATATGGTCACATGATATGAGTTTCAATACTTAGGGGCAAATTGGTCAATATGTTTTTTATTTTAGATTATAATAATTGCTAAATATAAATACTGATTATAAAATTCTAAAAATTGTTTAATATTAAATTTTGGGTAAATATGATATTTTTGAAGTTAAGATGGGTAAATACGATATTTAGATTTAATACCGGGTAAATACCATGTTTTCATCTTTAAGAAGGGTATACACGAAATTCACCCATCTTTTTATAAGAAAAGTGGGGAAATGAGATAGAACAAGGTTTTGGAAATATAGATCATAGATGGATCACGAGTGTTCCATTAATAGACAAGTTCCCAAAAATATGTAGGTTAGAAGTAGGTAAAAATTGTTTGGTTATGGGCCGAATTTGGAGGAATTCCGATACATATATTATTTTGAACTAGAACTAGAAGAAGGACTGAAAGTCTACATCAGAAGAAAAAGAATTCAAAGAATGATTGGAGTTAATAAACAACTACAAATTCTCGGCTAACGAATATAGATGCGAAAGTTACTTTGGCTGCAGAAACCGGATTAAATCCTTCCCTAGATAAGCACGCAGTTGACCTCTAGATGTATCGAAGTATGAATGGATCTCTATTATATCTTACAGCCAACAAACCAGATATCATCTTCTCGGTGTGCAATTGTGCACGATATCAATCTAATCCTAGAGAATCACATCTTGATATTATGAAGACTATCTTTCATCATCTGCATCGTACTACATATGTTGGTATTTGGTATCCTGCCAACTCCGGTTTCTTTATACAAGCTTATTCAGTTGTGGATCTTGGTGTTGTCCTATCGATGGTAAGAGCACTTTTGGAGGTGGTCAATTTTTAGATGGCAAGTTAATCAGCTGCCAGTCCAAGAAGCAAACGTGTGTATCTATCTCAACTGTGGAAGTTAAATACATTGTTGTTGCGACATGTACTTCTCAGATTATCTGGATCCAAAGTCAACTTATGGATTATGCTATCAACATGCGAAGAATACCGTTGTTTTATGATACAAAAAGTGCTATATGAATCTGTCACAATCCAGTTCAACACTTTAAAACGAATATATAGCGATTCACTATCACTTCATCAAGAGTCATGTTGATGAAGGAAACATCGAAGTCCACTTTATGAATACCATATATCAATTGGCTGACATTTTTACCAAGGCCCTAGACGAAAAAGCATTCACTCGAATTATTCTTGGTTTGACATGATTAATGGATCTTCATTCACCTGGCATCAGATGGGTCAACATCGGGCAAACTATATGCTACTCGGGTCAAACTCGGTAAAAATCGGTCCATCTCGGTCAAATCGGTCAAACTCGATAATTTTGATTTTCTTTTAGAAATATATACTAGGCGAATGCCCACGCGTTGCGCAGGTTAAAATTAGGTATTTAGAACATTGACAAATGTATGTGGTTGAAATTGAGTATGTTATTAATATTAACTACCAAATAAATGTTATTACATTAAGTTGATACATAAATTTATAAGTGTCTTCAACAATTTGATAATCAAATTTTGCAATGGCCTTTACATGCGATTTACGTATGAATAAAATCAAATATAATTATTGATTTAGTGTCACTTATAACTATTGTTAGGATTAATTAATTTAAAAAGTACTTATTCGATAAAGTGTTGTTTTTAAGTATTATTATGGTTAATTGATTTAAAAAATTGTTTTTAAAACTTAAGGAAACATATTTACATGAATTACCTCAAAATCTAAATTGCAAAAGAAAATAACACATAATAGGAATACAAATGTTGATTATTTGAAACATATTGTTGTAAGATTATTTCGTAGGTCTCATCGAGTATAAAAAAATAGAATTTGAGAATTTTTTCTGGTATACTTGCATGCTAATATAATTTGAAATAAATAACTTAAAATATTTGCTTGAAAAAACATATATTATATATTTAGTTATTTATTAAACATTGTTTAATTTTAATTTTATTCAATTTAATGTAAATTTGATGAAAAAAACATTAATGGTTAAATGATTACTCTAATATTAAATAATGAATATCAAGTTTTGAAATAGTTTAACACTTTACCATTTGAACGTGTATTATTATTATTATTATTATTATTATTATTATTATTATTATTATTATTCACATATTTGTATGAATTTTAATGAAGTTATAATATTTGGTATATGTTATAAGTTCATTAAAATTTACAACAAGTTATCAATAAAATGAAAACTAAGAAGTTGTAAATAACATGAAGTTAACATCAACAAACAAACGAGCTACATTGGAAAATGATAATTAAATGATTAAATTTACTACCTTATATTAAAAAAATGAATATCCATTTTTGAAGCAAATTTTAACATTTGAACTTGTATCATTTAATTAATATTTCAACTAATTTTGTTATGAAATTCAATTAACTTATGATTTTTGACATATATATAATTTTCCTAAAAATATTTCTATATAACTATCCAAACCAAGTAATCCAAGTACTCACTACACCCGAGTCTGTAGAATAGAGAATTCTGCAACACTGACTTAATAAAGATCCTTAAGATCCAGCGTAAGATTAGTATCCGACGCAATTTCACATGAATTGATATCGATCTAATAAATAGGTACCATTTCATGATATCTTACGGCCTTCCATGGCATATAGAGAAAGTTTAGGCTGTGTTTGTTTCAAGTATTTTAATGGAATTCAAAGGAATTGGAAAGAGAAATTCCGTTCAAAACGTGTTTGGTTAAAAAATGAATAGAATGGAATTGTCTAAGATTCCATCAAATTCCATATATAATTGAATTTGTCATTCCTTTGCATAATGTCAAATAATTCAAATTCCATTGATTATTTTTTCTTATATTCGATTAAAATGACATATTTAACCTTATAAAGGGTAGTTTAGTCCTTTTATATACTTTATATTCCAATTCTTTCGATAAAATTTGCAAACTAGCAGAATTCAACAAATAATTCCATTTCATTATCTGTCAACCAAACGCGCTAGAGATTCAAATTCATTCGGATTCCAATTCCGTCAAATTCTCATTCATCTTAAAGATTCCAATTCCTTTATAAAAATTCTGTGAACTAAACGCCCCCTAAGTGTTCTTTCAACTCGAAACTAAAGAAATCACACAAATAAATAGGCCTAAAAAACAATTTGACAATGGATTCCACTATTCTTTGGTGGCTAACTTCGAAATTAGAAAGCCTAAAACAATAATCCCGTTCATATCCTCATAAACATCTATAATTACGTATATATAATTATAAAACTTTAAATTACATATATATCCTTATAAACTTCTACAAACTAACATATATATCCAAAAGATCAATTAAACGATAATTAATCTTATTAAAGATTAAAAAAATCTTATTAAATTGATTTTTTGTGATTAAAAAACTAAATAGATTGAAACATGACTATGTTGCCCTTTTTTCCGATTGTAAGACACATCGATTCTAGTTTGAAGCTACTATCGATCCCAAGAACACGTATCAAATTCAAAATTCCTAATAGACCGAACAAATAGTGATTCCCAAAACAAAAATCTGGATGTTCGTGTCTTTGGCTGTTAACTTTGCCTTCTATTGAAATTGAAAATACTTGGCTGCAATTCTTGGTCTTCAATAATCGTAACTATAATAATAATCCCAAATTCTTGGCCTTCGATCCAAATCGAATCAAATCAATAACTTTCTTCTTCTCCAAATCTTGTTAACTTAAACCAACGAAAATATCCCATGTTCAATCTCTCAATTTGATCTAAACGACAACAGTGGATAGAATCAGCCGGTTACTTGGCGACCTCATCTGTCGCATCCTATAGTTACTCCCAACAAAATATGCCGACTTCAGTTCTTTTCTTCAAGATGGGTAAATTTGTGGGCGTTTCTTCCAATCATCCATCCGTACAATTCTCCGTATCTAAACCCGTCAAAAAAAAAAAAAAAAGTTGAATTTAATCTTTTTGTCGATTTCTTTGAAAGGGCTCTTAATAAATCTCAAATTGTTCGTAAGTTTCGTCTTCAATGTCAAAAAATACCCTTAATAACAATCTCCATTGTTTGATATCAATTCCTAAAGAAATAAATTCTACCATTGCATATTTTTCAGTATTACTTTCTTGCCAAACACCAACAATTGCGTTAACAATTAGTATCAAAAAGTAACCAAAGGCTCTACGAATGATATGATCTATGTTTCTCCACCTTCTTCACCATCATACCAACCAAGAACAAAAGAAATCACAACAATAACAAAGTGTCGTTAAATTGATCTAGACTTAGACAAAAAACAGATGTTCTCTCGTCAATATATATTTTCATAACCCATGGTGAAATCACAGCAATAACAAAGTGTTGTTGAATTGTCGACAAGCATAGTGAATTGCATCGGGATCTTACATGACCGAAGAAACTAAAGCTGCAAAGAACTCTTCTAACTAATTGTAGGAATCGTAATTCAATTTAGGATATCACAGACAGTTTCTTTAGTAATTAATATCAAACACGCAATCACACAATTGTGACAGCCGCAATCAAGTCGTGACTTTGGTATATCGTCGATTATGACAATTTCTTTAGCAATCGATAACGAACTCGCAATCATGGAATCATCATAGCCATAATCATGCAGCGATCACTTTGGTATGTCGTCAATGAGTCAATTACTGAAAGATTGAATAGGGGTATTTTAGTAATTTAGTTATAATATAAATTAAAAATATTTTTTTAATTTTTAAAAAGATTAATTATTATTTAATTAATCTTTTCGGTGTATATGTAATTTTGTAGGGGTTGTAAGGATATATATATATATGTAATTTAAAGTTTTATAATGATATAATTATTGATGTTTATAAGGATATGAACCAAAATTTCCTTTTTTTGATAGGGGGTGGGACTACAATTTCTTAGGGTGGACGGAGCAGTGCAAGATGGGGTGCGGGTTCGGCCGGAAAGAGGCGGCGATGCCGGTGCCGGTTGCGGGTTCGGCAACGGGTTGGAGAAGCCGCTTGGTCGAAGACGAAGAAGGAAAAACACGGGCAGCGGGATCAACGGCTTCAGCCGGATCTGTACCATGTTTAGCGGGTTGACGGCGGGATCTGCACCGTATTCGGCGGGTTGAGGCGGGTTCGGCGTTGGACGAGTTCGACGGGTATTGCTCCGTCTACCCTTAGTGAGGTCCACACCCGTTTCCTAGGGTTCATTTCGTAATGTGGTGGCCTATTTCGGAGTTTGGCCCGTTTCGAAGTGAAGTGTGGCTATATTGATTCACGAAACAATTTCTCGACAATCATTTCGGTAAATTATTTGAAATTAGGGTTATATTTGCGTTCTCAATTGTAATTTATAAGGCGTATCAGAGTACTCATCACGAGACGTCCGTGATGGCCACGTTGGCAACCCATCACGGTGTGCACACCGCCCCGGGTGCTCCGTGATGGGCGTGGTCGTGATGGAGGGTGATGGGGAGCACGGTGTATCACAACGAATAGGAAGAAAATAGTCGTTGTAACGGCTAGAAAACTTTAAAAAAAATTCATCTAAACCAAAATTTGCTTATAAATATACACAAAATTCCCATTTACACACACACTCACTCACCCAATTCTCATATATATATATATATATATATATATATATATATATATATATATATATATATATATATATATATATATATATATATATATATATATATATATATATATATATATATATATATATATATATATATATATATATATTCACACCAAAAAATGAATTATTTGGAAAAATGGAAATTTTTAAACAATACGATTCGGACGATGGCGAGTTTATCACAACATTCTTTAATGTTGTTTTGCACACTGCCGATGAAGGGTCTTTAAACGTTAGACAAACAAGAACCGGTATCAACCAAGATCGGCAAGCTACACATGATCTTTTGGTACGTGACTATTTTACTACTAGTCCGCTTTATAATGATAAGTTTTTTAGATGTCATTATCGTTTAAATAGAGACTTATTTTTACGTATTAGAAACGCTTTAGAGGCGCGATATGATTATTTTAAGTAAAAACCCGATAGTAGAGGTAGAATGAGTTTCAGTTGTATACAAAAATGTCCGGCTGCACTTAGGTATTTAGCATTCGGCATAACAGTTGATGCTAGTGACGATATGAAATTGGCTGAGAGGACCGTAAGGGAATGTGTGGATTGGTATTGTTCATGTGTTATTGACGTCGTTGGCAAAGAGTATTTGTGTAAACCTACAGCTCGTGATATCAAGAAATTATATTCGGCACATGAAGCGAGACATGGTTTATCGGGTATGCTTGGTAGCATTGATTGTACCCATTGGGCGTGGGAAAAATGTCTAACTGGGTGGTGAGGTCAATTTACCCGAGGTGACGTAGGTGAGCCAACTATGATACCGGAAGCCGTTGCATAACACGATTTATGGATTAGGCATGCGTACTTTGGGGTAGCAGGGTCCAACAATGACCAGAATGTTCTTAATCAGTCTCCAATTTTTAATGATATTTGGACCGGGCGAGCTCCTGATATGTCATTCAGAGTGAACGGACGTCAATACAAACACGGCTACTATATTTGTGATGAGATTTATCCAGATTATGCAACATTTGTGAAGGCGTACGCGGTACCTCGAAGTGAAAAAGCAAAGATGTTTACACAAAGACAAGAATCTGCTAGGAAGGACATAGAGAGGGCATTTGGGGTCCTCAAGCAAAAATAGCATGTGATCAAACACGCCGCACGACTCTTTGACGACTTTAGGATCCAGACAATTATGTATGCGTGCATAATTTTACATAATATGATTGTTGAATAAAAAGGTAGAGCGATTTGCATATATGACGAGACCGACGCAGTTAATCCGGATCAACAATTCATTCCCGGAACGGCCGAATATTTACAACGAGTGGTCGAAATTCAAGATTCCAAAATGTGCCAATATCTTCGGGAAGACTTAGCGGAGCATGTTTTATCAAAACAGCTTGAATGAAGACGGGTAGTTTTGTTATTGAATTTTCCGTATGGTGTTCTACGTAATGGTTTTTTTTAATTAATGTCTACGTAATGGTTTTTTAAAATGTAATGTTTTTTAATGAAAAATTAGGTTTTTATTTATTTTTGGATTTTTTTTAATTAAAAAATGTGATGTGGTGTGATGAAATATGATAGGTATTTCTAGTGTTAGGCCATTTGGAATACATATCACGGAGCTTCCGTGATTGCTGACTAGGCTCCCCATCACACCGTGAACACTACCCCGGTGTGGGGTGTGATGAGTGTGATCGTGATGGTGATCACGGTTGATCACAACCAATCACAATGAAGTACAAGCTTTCATGCATATGGTGCATGCCATGTTTGCTTCTATTAGCCTTTATTTTTGAATTTTTTTTAATTAAAAAAGATGATTTGGTGTGATAAAATGTGATAGGCATAAATTGTGTGTTGTGATGGAGTGTAATGGGAGAAAAAAATAATGTGGCGCTAATGTGGCATCCATCACATTTGTTTAATGTGATGGGTTTTGCAAGTGATTTTATATGATGATTGTGTGATAGAATCTAATAATGAAAAAAGCGTGAGAGTGACATGACACCCATCTTATGTTAATGAAAAAAACGTGAGAGTGACATGACACCCATCACATGTTATGGGGTGATGGGTTACTTCGAAGAAAAAAGACAAGAGCCATCGACTTTGACCACACTTCACTTCAACATTCCTTAAATTTCACCTGTTTCTGAATCTGCAGTATTTCTAATAAGCATCTTCTTCTTTTTCTATCTGTTGATTATTAATCAATCATATCAATTTAGGATTTAAGCAAAACATTTCTCACTTCTGGTTTCAATTTTTAGATAGAACAAAGGTCGTCGCTTCAAACATGGCGGGAGAGAGCTTATTTCATGAAGTGGTAGGGCTATTACCACAACAGAGCTGCGAAGATGGAGTCCTTTTCCCCATCGTTCTCTCACCAAACCCTAAAATTTCGAAAGCTGTTCAGTTAACAGAGGCAATCAAAGCTAACAGAGCATGGTTAGATTCTCTACTTCATCAATCTGGTGCTGTTCTCTTCAGAGGCTTCCATGTTTCCACTGCTTCTGACTTCAACGACGTCGTGGAGTCCTCCGGCTATGAAGATTTTAGCTATGGCGTCGGTGGTGCAGGCTCCAGGACCAAAGTTGTTGGTCGTGTTTACACCGCTAATGAAGCTCCGCCTGATCAGGACATTCCCTTCCACCACGAAATGTCTCACGTATGATCTCATTAATCTCCATCTCTTAAGTAGTTGCTATCATCGCAGTTGAAATTAGGTTTTCACTGTTTCCGATTCCTACTAATTAACAATTTCATCGTCAACTATTCCGATTCAAATTTTAGATACCGACTTTGATTTTGGATTTGATCAATTTCTCCAATTGAATTGTTCGTGATTAGAGGAAACATGCTTCGAGATTCATAGATCTACTAAATAAGAACTCACGTAGCTTCTTTGTACCAGGCTCCTGTATTTCCTTCCAAATTGTTTTTCTTCTGCGAAATAGAACCAGGAAGTGGAGGCGAAACTTGTATAGCTCTGAGTCATGTCATATACGAAAAGATGAAACAAAAACACCCAAAATTCATCGAAGAAATGGAACAAAAAGGATTGATTTACTCTCGAGTCCTTGGAGAAGAGTCTGATCCTTCATCACCGGTTGGCCGGAGTTGGAAGGCCACATTCATGACCGACAACAAGTCTGTTGCTGAAGAGACGTATGGTCTAAATCTACTTTAGCAATCCATAATCACACACACAGACACCATAAATTAAACACACAGTATAAAAACTTGCAGGGCTGCGAAGCTGGGAATGAAACTAGAGTGGATAGAAGGTGGTGTTAGGGTTATGATTGGGCCTATGGCCGGCTTCAGATTTGATGAGTCAAGACAGCGTAAGGTATGGTTTAATGGCGTTGCAGGTGGATTTAAAGATAAGTTAAATGATGATCCTTCAAAAGGAGTGATGTTTAGTGATGGTACACCATTGCCGGTTGATGTCGCAAGTGATTGTAGGAAGATTTTGGATGATGAGTGTTTTACACTCCAATGGCGGAAGGGTGATGTTCTGTTGCTAGATAATTCGGCGGTCCTACATGCCCGGAGACCTTTGACCATGCTACCTCGCCGTGTACTGGCGTCATTTTGTAATTAAAACTTGCATATTTTGTGTTTACATGTTTACTTTTTTTTTTTTTTTTTTTTTAACCGGCAAATCTACACTACTCTTGCACCTACTCTAATTCACCTATAATTCACATATTCCCCCTAGTGGGGATTCAGACTTCTCCGATATATTTTGCCGATTAGTTCTATTAATTAGCTATAATAGAATAAAAATATTTTCTATTCTTATGCGGGTCTCCGTAAAGATTGGATTATTTCTGTATAACGAAATCAACCACATTACTTCTTAATGGATGTCTTTAATCCATAATTATCCGAAAAAGCCACCAAAGAGAACTCACTCCAAAAGTATTTGGGATCAAAATTTACCATTTTAACATAACTCGAATCATCATAAGTACATAGATGGAATTGTTACTTTAGTAAAAAATCTACTATAAAGAGCAAATTCGAAAAAAAAAAACACTAAGTTTTCATAAGAAACGAGGAAAATGTTTTATAAAAATGTAAAAGAATTCAACTATTATTTTACAAATCTCTCCATGGGATGATGACTTGTGGGCTTGGAATACCTACTATGACATGTGGTAATGAATCTTTTGTGTAGCTCACCTATATATTGTCATTTTCTATTCATTTTTAATGAGAGCTCACAATGTAGAGAATAGTGTGCATTGTATTGTAGTGTAGTTTGAGCAACCAAAAGTCATGCTCCTACCATTTATACTATTCTTTATATGAATCATTCGACATATATTTGATATTATTCTTGAATGTTTATGATTGTTCTTATTCCGCATTCTTTCCAAATACGGAGTTAAATTTATCCTAACATTGATATCAGAGTCGTATCTTGAAGATTCAAGTGATTATTTCAATGCATGATCTCGATTTAGTGATTTTAATTCATATTCATTCAAGTTACAATTATTTTTGGTGAGTCTCTCCAATTTTAATCACGTCACTGTTAAAATCGTAAATATTCACGTGCTCAAAAATCCTACTACTGTTCATCTTGTTCTAGCTTATCCTATTCTTAATCTAATTTATATCTCGAAGTATCAAATCCATTTTGTTCAATTCTTTTGTCAAAATTAGCCCAAACTTTTGATCCAACACTGTTCATTTGATCCATTTAAATCTATTTGATTCATTTATCCGATAAATTTTTGGTCAGATGTTTAGATTTGTTGATTGTGCTCTCTCTTCATGATCTATATCTTCATGTATCGATAATTGTTTCTCGATTTGCTCATGACTTTGTTATCGATTGTAGAACATGATTAAATTCGTATTTATTTTCAATTTGATCTGATTTAATCTCTATTTATAAATGTTTTAAATTGTTATCAATCTATCATTCTTCTTCATTGTGTTCTTAAAATCAAATCTATTGTGGTTGTCGAAGTTGAATTTATTGACGAAATTTGTGACGCGCTGAAATGAAATCAACATGGGTTTGGGATTGGCAATCTTAAGACGACCTAGATCTTCAATAAAATTGATACACGCATATTCTTCACGCTTTTACATCAATGAACGACATGAGTGATTAAACAAGATATCCTGGAATTAACACACAGATTCTCAAATCGGAAATCACTACATGTTATATTTCAAGAATACGTTCATTGGTCGATAATTTGGCTTTGTTGGTGTTCATCGATGAACGATGATGTCAATGAATTTCCGAGAAAAATAGATGATGTACTTTGTTGATGTTCATAAATGTTGGTTATTATCCACGTGCTGATCGTGTGCTATAATTTGATAGGAATCTGTTAAGTTAGTTATTGTTAGTTATTACTTTGAGAGTCTGTTAGCTTAGCATACGTTTTGTATATATGTTCTCTCATAACATTGTATCAGCTTTCACGATCCGTTTCTGAATTCATCATTTTATTTCATTGTTCTTCGTTTCTTCAATTGGATCATGTCGATTCCTCAATCAATTACTCAATCCCCAGCCGGTTCAATTGATCATGCTAGTCCATATTTTCTTAGCTCATCTGATAATCCAAGTTCAGATCTCATCTCTAATTTCTTTAATGGCATTGGATTTTCAGCTTGGAAACAATCAATGACAATCGCTCTATCAGCTAAAAATAAGCTTGGATTTGTTGATGGAACTATTGAGCAACCACTATCTACATCTGACGATTACGCTACTTGGTTTCGTATCAATTCAATGGTTACTAGTTGGTTATTGAACTCTCTTCACAAAAATATCACCGATGGTGTTCTTTTCCTCACCATTACTAAAGAAATTTGGGCAGAACTCAATCAAAGGTATTCTCAAACTGATGGAGCCTTGATCTACCAAATTTAACAAAAAATTTTATTTAGTATCTCAAGGTGTTGATGATTTCTTGACCTATTTTACAAAATTAGCCAAATTATGGGACAAATTACACATTGTTCAATACTTACCTAACTGTTCTTGTAGCGGTTCTGCAAGCATTCGCAAATTTCTCGAAGAACAACAACTTATACAGATGTTAATGGGGGTAAATTATTCATAAAAGGTTATTCGTGGTCAAATTTTAATGATGAAGCCTCTTCTATTAATATCCACAGCATATTCCTTGTTACTTCAAGAAGAACGTCAAAGAGAAATTCATTCTTCTTCAATGGTTAATCCAGATTCGATTGTTATGCTTGCTTCAAATGAACAACAAAACCATAAGAAAACATTACTTTGTAATCATTGCAAGAAACATATCCATATCAAGTCTCAGTGTTATCGCCTTAATGGCTTTCCTGCTAATTTCAAGTTCACTAAGAACAAAAGGGAGGAATCGAAGATTGTTGTTCACAATGTTGTTGCATCTCCTTCAGTTTCTCATAAACAGTATCAACAACTCATCACTCTTCTGAATAATAATGGAACTCAAAGTCAAGTCAATCATGTTAATTATGATCTTCATGAAAATTCCTTGAATCCGGAAGGTATTCCATTTTCCTTTCCACATTTTATAGCAAATGTTTATCGTTCTTCATCATTTCTTCGAACACATTTTTCTTGGATTGTCGATTCTAGTGCTACAAACCATATGTGCTTTAATCATTCTCTATTTTCATTCTTACACAAACTTCCTTAGCCACATTCGATTGGTCTGCCTAATGGCCAAAGTACTATTGTTTCTTACTTTGGAGATGTTCAACTTCATGATTATATTACTCTGCAAAATGTTTTGTACGTTCCTTACTTCAAATACAATCTCGTTTCTGTCCCCAAACTTTCCACACGGTTGCATACTTTTGTAATCTTCACTGATGATCATTGTTTGATGTATGACCTTTCTTCCAAGAATAACCTTGCTTTAGGAATCTTTGGAAGACATGTCAATGACCTTTATGTCTTTGATCATCAGGAGATAAAAGACAATCTATCCTTCAGTTTCAGTTTGTCAGTTTTCAAATTCTGTAATACAACTTTTGTGTCCTTGTCTAGTGTAAAACTGTGGCATGACCATCTTGGTCATGTACCGATCATTAAACTCAAACAATTTATGCTTGTTCCATCTCAAATAGATAAGTGTTCTTTAGATGCTTGTTTTACTTGTTCCCAAGCTAAACAAACTAAACTCCCATTTCCACAAAGTCGGTCTACTTTTTTTTTTTTTGGAAAAGGCAAATATTACATTACATTTATCCTACACCTAAACCACCTAATCCCGTAGTGGGATTTGAACTCGAGACCTCAAGGAGGTTGGGTATACACCTGTGTCGCTGGACCATTATGTCTTTGGCAAGTCTATCTACTTCACTTAAACCTTTGGATCTTGTTCATATTGACATTTGGGGACCGTATAAACATTCTACTTATGATGATCATAAGTACTTGTTGACTATTGTTGACAACTACATGCAGTATACCTGGATTTATTTATTGAAAGTAAAAAAGTTATGTTATTGTTTTAATACAAGATTTGTTCATCTTATTAAAACTAAATTTGGGATAACTATTAAGATCATTCCTAGTGATAATGCTTTCGAACTATGATTAAGCAAAGCTGGTATGCAATTTTATCAACAACATGGCATTACTCATCAAACATATGTTCCTCATAATCCTCAATAAAACGGTCTTGTTGAATAGAAACATTGACATATGTTAGAAGTTGCATGAGAATTGTACTTTCAATCGGGTCTTGGTTGAGCTTATTGGGGTGAGTGTACTAAGACTGCCATTCATATTATTAATCGAACACCAACCACATTCTACAACATCAAAATCCTTATGAAGTTTTGTTTCAAAAGAAGCCTGATCTGTGATATTTTAAAGCTTTTAGTTGCTTGTGTTATGCTTCTTCAATCAATGTTTAAAGGGACAAATTCATGCCACGTTCTTATCCATGCATCTTTCTTGGTTATCCATTTGGTCAAACGGGTTATAAACTCTTAAACATGCATACCAAACAAATTTTTATTTCACATGATGTTAAATTCTTTGAAGATCAATTTTATTTATTACCCTTGAAACAATTACAATCATCTTCAAATGATTCTTCTTACATTCCTTCTTCAATTCCAGATGATCATTCTCTCGAGCCTTCTATTAATTCTTATGCACCTCCAACTTCTTTTCCTTATGACACGTTTAACCCTTCTTTACCTCATAATTCTATTGTTGATCCTTCTTTACGAAAGTCATCCCAAATGATTCACCCACAATTCACTTCAATTCTTCTTCTTTTTCATTTCAAGCATCTACTCATATCCTTGAACCGGCCTTTTATAATCAAGTCAAAGGTAATCCTGCTTTGGAAGAAGCTAAGCAAAAGGAATTTGATGCTCTTATAGCCAACAATACATGGATATTATCAAGTTGCCAAAATGAAAAAGCTCATTTCTTGCAGATGGGTATACAAAGTAAACTATAGATCATATGGTACTATTGAAAGGCACAAAGTCAGGCTTGTTGCCAAGGGATTTACACAGAAACACGACATTGACTTTCATGAAACCTTTTCCCCAGTTGTCAAGTTTAATACAGTTCGAACTCTTACTTCATTGACAAATAAAAAGAGGTTGGAAAATACATCAATTCGATGTTAACAATGCATTCTTACATGGGGATTTACATGAAGAAGTCTATATGAAAGTTCCTCCTAACTTGATTGTTTATTCTCCCTCTCTTGTTTGTCAATTAAAGAATTATTTGTATGGTCTTAAACAAGCTTCTCGACAATGGTATTCAAAGCTTTCAGTTGCACTCAAATCCAAAGGATATTCCCACTTTTTCAATTATCATTCCTTATTTCTCAAAAAGACATCTACTACCCTTGTCATAGTTGCAGTCAATGTTGATGACATTCTTGTTGCGGGAAACAATACTCAAGAAATATTAGATTTAAAGTTGTTCCTCAATGATCAATTCAAAATAAAGGACTTAGGTTTTATCAATTTCTTCCTTGGGTTAGATTTCGTGAAACTAATGAAGGGATGGTGGTACATCAACATAAATTCATTAATTCATTAATGATCTTCTTACTATTTATTAGATGACGGAATGTGATTTTGCAACCACACCTTTACCTCTTCATTTGAAGCTAATGCCTCTAATGGAGAATTTGTTACCAAATGCCACTGTTTACTGACAGTTAGTTGGTAAACTAAATTTCTTATTACACACTAGACTTGATTTGTCCTTTTCTGTTCAACACCTCATTCAGTTCAATCAACAACCATCTCAAGCTCATATTGATGCAGCTATGCATGTCTTACGTTATCTTAAAGGCACGAGTATCCAAGGAATTTTGCTCAACAGTAAACCTACATTTACTCTTGAAGCCTTCTATGATTCTGATTGTGCAGCTTGCCCAATCACAAGCCCAATCACAAGGCGGTCAGTTAGTGGCTTGTTCGTTTTATCTGGTGGTTCTCCCATATCATAGAAGTCCAAAAAGCAAACTATTGTTTCTTTATCTTCAGCTGAGGCGGAATACCGATCCATGCATCGTGTTTGCTCCGAATTAGCATGGTTAAACTGATTATTGGTTGAGTTACAAGTTGACAGTCTTATTCGAATACCTTTGAAATGTGATAATCAAGCTGCAATTTACATTGCCAACAATCCCGTTTTTCACGAAAGAACCAAACATATCGACATTGATTGTCACTTTGTTTGAGAAAAATTACAATAGGGCTTGATTACTCTTTCTCACATTCCAACAAATGATCAACTTGCCGATGATTTTACCCAAGTTTTATCCGGACCTCGACATCATCAAGTTATTCGCAAGCTGGGTTTGTCTTCACACCCACCAACTTGAGGGGGTGTTGGTTATTATCCATATGCTGATCATGTGCTATAATTTGTTAGGGATCTGTTAAGTTAGTTATTGTTAGTTATTAGTTTGAGAGTCTGTTAGCTTAGCATACGTTTTGTATATATGTTCTCTTTGTTATTGTAAGTCAGTTAATGAATTCAATAACAGAAAATCTTCTCTCAGTTCTCTCATAACAATAAATTGGTTTGAAGATGTTCTTAGTTTGGTTGAACCTCAACTATGATGGTGCCTTTAAAGTCGTAATATATTCTAGATCTTCAATCAAGTGTTCATTTGATCGAAAAGTGTTTTTGAGTCGGTTTATTTTAGCGTTGAGGTGTTTGAATAATCCACCCAAAAAGATCATGTATATAAATATATAATCTAGGATAAAGCTAGGCCCGGCCCTGACATTTTTGAGGCCTTATGCGAAAATCAAAATGAGGCCCATAACGTTTTTTTGTTAAATAATATTTAAGTAAATTCTTCACCATTAAATTTAAAACTCAAATATACATCGTAAATTCATTAGTAATAAATTGAAACTATTATATGTAACTTTCTAAAAGAAGATAAACAAGCAATAGATTACTACTTTCTGAACATTGACATCATATCATTTTTAGAAGCAAACTAATCTATTACATTTTTATAATCAATATTATCAAGAAATTTTTTTTCAATCGAAATCAAAGTCAAAATGGTTAACTTATCTTGAGACATGGTAGATCACAAATAATATTTTAGAAGTTTTAGTTTTGAAAAGCTTCTCTTCACTGATGCAATTGTAATGAGAACAGTCAACAATATTCTATATGTAAGACATTAGATAAGTGTTTATACTCGTTAAGAAATTTAGTATTTTTGTTAGTTGTATTATATTCAATTGTCAAAAAAAATTGTAACAATTCAATTTTGTTGAAAAAATCATCACCGGCGATATATGAGATATCGCCATTTTGTAAGCTCTTTCAAGATTTTTGCTACTTGCCTCTAGTTCATCTGTATTCGACGACTTCAACTTTTCTTTTGTGAATAAAAAACCAAACACGTCTTTGTACTATTTGTATTGTTCAAACCTTCTCTCTAATAAACCAATTGCTTGATCAACTAAGTATAGGAAATACTAGGTCCCGAATGATTCTTGAGGTGAAAGTTAATGTACCGGTTTTGATGACTCAACATGCTCTCATGAAAATGTCTTTTTCTAAAAAAAGTTCTTTTTTCTCATCAAACATCATATAAATTCCTTAAATCATAAACTAAAGTTCTGACATAATATAGAGCCTTTTCAAACCCGTGCTCTCGATATTATTTTAAAACTCAATAAGTGCTCCCACACTACTCATTGAAACATCAAACACATGGTTTCATATTGTAGTTGTATGCTAAGGTTATTTACTTTAGACGATATATGATACCATATAAACATACTAGTTATAAGGTTTAAAAAAAAAAAAAAAAAAACAAAGTTCATACTCTGCTAGACAAGTAGCTTCACTTTAAATCTTTAAATATGCTTCTTCATTGACAAGTTTATTCAGTTGTTCTACTATTTTGGGGGTTTAACTCACTATTGCTTTCACACTTTCAATCTTACTTTGCTGGAAATTATTATTAGAAACAGAATTTGTATTTTTCTTAGATGTAGATTCTTTCTTTATGTTGTTGATAAACCTTAACAGATTTAAGATTTTTTATAATATCTTGATTTTTTGTTTTTCAGTTGCTTTTTTTATAAATAAAATGACTTAAGGAGTTAAAGATTGCGACCAATGGTTTCATTGTGTATGTTAGGGCTAATTTTCTACAATAATAACACATAAAACATATATTCCCTCCGTCCCAAAATTATTGTCCACTTTGAAAAGTCAAAGTCTTTTTACTTTAACTTTGACCACGAATATCTATGTATTTGTTATATAGTATTTGACAAAAAATATATAAACGGATAATTTTTTAAAATGTTTTTCTATTGGTATACTTTTCATAAAAAATAATAGAATACAAACGGAATTATTTAACGACAAATTTGAAGATGAAAGACTAAAAAAGTCAAATATGGACAATAATTTTGGGACGGATGGAGTATTTTCTAAAAAAGTTCTATACCATAACTATAGATTTTTCCTTAATTACGAGGTCCCTTACAAACGGAGGCCCCATACGACCGCACCACCGGCACACCCCCAGGGCCGCCACTGAATAAAGCTTATCAACACGTACATATAAATTAATCTATCCCCTTTCCGTTTTGCCCCGAAACAATAATCTACCCAAAAAGATAATGTATTTTAAACATAAAAAAGAATATATAATTGTGACTAGGTCTAAAAAATCCAAGCTGTTGGACCAAAATCACAAGACGCATACATTCATTAGAATGGCTTTTTGAACTATGCCCCACATAGAAATGGTTTGACATGGATTTTTACATTATCTTTTGGCAGAGTTGTTTGGGATCGTATAATGTATATTTACGGAAATGATTAAAATTTAGAATTTTAAAGTTGAAATAGTCCTGTTTTGAGACTGTCAATTCCAATTTGGATAAGACTCCTTAAGAGTACGATGTTTTTATGCCAGCTACCAAAATGTCTTTTGTGATTTACATCTCACACAATCGTCTTGGGCCCGATAGTATTTACCAGCTAAGTGGGTGCCGTCAAAAACCCTTTTGAAAAAAAGATTATCATCGAGGAAAAATGATGACAATAATAGTGGTGGCAATCAGAAGGACGAACCAAGGTGAACGATTTTGTTAAAAAAAAATAAAGAGAAAAACAGATGTTGAAGTCTTGAAGATAAAGCGGATAAAATGTCAAATAAGTGACAGATTCATAATTCAGGAAATAAAGTGCCATTTATAAAATATATAGTAGGCTAAACAGTGAAACTATACTGCTATTTGCAACTAAAATAATGGCTATAATCAAACTAATCCCTTGCTTGAACAAATCACCAAATAATAACCGAGTCGCGCCAAAACTCACCCTCAAGATGTTGTGTAGATATATTTAACACCCGTTTTGTCAAGCGAGTCTTAAAAGTTTCTCCAAGCTATGGTCTTAGTCATAATGGTGTCAACTAATCTTTAGATTTGAAAAAAGGGAAATACATGATCTTTTTGTCCAGGTTGTTTTCGATAAAATGCTAATCTATCTCCATGTGCTTGGCTTGATCATGTTGAATTTGGTTGTTGTATCTTGATGATAGCTTCATTATCACTATACAAATATATTGGTAACTAAAGAGGGAAACCGACCTCTATTAGCGGTCTGCTGACCTAAAAAAAGCTCACACAATCTCTTTGACATGACTCAGAATTCAGTAACATCACTGATTAGCTGGACAATCCAACCACAATGTAACTAGATTTCCATCACAAATTGCAAGTAGCAGGAGATGGAATTACCCATGATATTCCCAACCCCTTTTTTGAATTTGTATACCCTTTGATGTTTATGTGGTCATTCTTGGAGAACGATAATCCTTCTCCTCCTGGTGAGGACTTTAAATAGTCAATGATTTGTATTTACCACACCTGTTTGGTATATTAGGATTATGCATAAATTGTCTTACTAGTTACTACAGAACATATGCAATTCCTGGGCTCAATTTTTTTACCATGACTTATTGGTCGACACTTGGTCTCGATGTTCACAAGTATGCAATTATGCAAAATCGATGTTTCATGGATTTGCAACCCACTAATTTCACTGCTTTCAATAAGTCTAGAGATTAAACTATCTTTGACTATGCCTTGTGGTTGGTATGAACGATCTATACACATAACTGTGTACAAGATGTGATGTGTACAAGATAGAACAGATCCTTTGCCCAGCTCACAATTTCATGTGAATGGTGCCTTTGTTATCTTTCATAATAAAAATATTTGTATTCATCATAGCTCTTCATAAAATGACTCAAAAATCTTATCCGCTTGGAGTTTGGCAATGAATTCTTGTTTATATGGCCAAGTCGACAATGCCACAGATACATCTTATCCAAACCATCTTTGGATATAGTCGAATCAACATTAAAGATTAAACTATTGTTAGGTCTTATGTTTATACTAGTTTCATAAATTCCATGACAATGGTTAGCTTTAAAATAAAGCACATCATATTTGTAAACCAAAATATACCAATTATCAAAACCAAATTCGACATCATCGCTATATAAAGCATGAAACGAAATATTCTTTCTTTTCTCATATTAGGCGAGTAGCAACAATCTAATAAAACCATAAACAAACCATTAGATAGAATAATAAGTTTATAGTTCCCAATCCTGTTTCTAATAGCGGTATTCGTTCTCCTTGTCTCAACTTCTCACTTCCTTTTAGTCCATGCACATTAATACAAATGTTAGTATTGCATATTGTGTCCAATATACCGGAGTTAAAAGCAGATGTACTATAGAGTTCAATCATAAATATACATGAAGTACCAAATGTTAGGAATCATGGTTCATGTAGTTAGTTTCAAAACCAAGAGTTTGCAACGGAAGCATAAAATCATGAACGCAAATTCCATTTTCAAGAGGATCATGCTACATGCATGTAGAGATAAGATGAAGAACAAACATAGATTAAGTTCAAGATCATAACCTTTGTTCTTGGGTTTGGTTTGGATGATTTTGATAGCTAGGAATCAAATTAGAATCCCTCTATAGTTGATCCACCACAAGCTTGAACACCCTTGAATGCTAGTTCCACAACTTGCAAGTTATAACTCCTTTTCTTATGAAACCAAAAACCAATTTTCTTAGGCACTTAAGGAGAGTTATTTGGCTGATTTTAAGCAAGAAAAATGATCACACAAACCCTCTCAAAACCGTCCACAATATAACCCACCAAGAGAAAAGAAAAGCACATGCAACTAGCTTAAAAGAAAGATCCATTTGATTTCTATAATCAAAAGCTAGAAGACACAAGGCATCTTCCTTTTCTTTTAAGTTCTTAATGCATTCTTTTCTTTCCAATATGGCTAGTTATATGATGACTAATGAAGTGCTAGTGGGTTGTTATTATTTATAAAACTTAGATAATTATAAGCTTATAAATAATACATCTTCTCATTTCTTTAATGGAATAACATTTAACCCATAATCAAATATATAAATAAACCATCTAAATATACAATCTTAATTGTATAATTATATATATATATATATATATATATATATATATATATATATATATATATATATATATATATATATATATATATATATATATATATATATATATATATATATATATATATATATATATACATATATATATATATATAACAATATATATATATTTTATTTAATTTACTAATTAAATTAAATAAAAGGCTTACTTATAAATCAATTAAATCGTTTAACAATTTAAACAATTTAATTGTTACTTAATTAATTCATCACATATGAATTAGTAATCAACCTTTAATTTTGTAGTTATTATTATTTACCTCAAATAATAATAACCTACAAGATTAAATTGCAAGTTTAGTATCATTTGATGTTAAATCAAATTTAACGTTCTAAATGATCAATTGGTGTCAAACTTGTTGTTGGTGTGACCCTATAGGATCATGTATTATTAGTAATATCATTTTATGATCATCCTTGGGCATATAGAACTAACAATCTCCCACTTGCACAAGGTTGCATCATAGAATGATATCGACAGTGGTAAACGTCTAGCAACATTTCACTGCCCCCAATAACACATGACATTGTGCCATTCAACAACATTCAATTCTTCAGAAAACACGAGGCTCTAATTGATGTATAAGGTTATCTATCAATTATCCCTTTGTCACAGACATCATGTTGAACATGAGACATGGATCTTAATCATTCTCATTTTATGTTCAACTTTCAAACAGGCGTCTTAGATGTCTAACTCTCAACACATAAGAGGAACAAATCCCGTCTTGATTACATACGCCCCTCATATAGTTAGTACTATGCATGAGTATGGCCTTTATGGTTGTCTGTATTTCAAGAACAACAGTAAACCATATCAAAGCATAGTACACTCTACACTTAAGTCCCAAATATGTATCTCAGGTCAAAGGATATAATGATAATACCTTTATTCAAGAATCACTTATGATGATGATCCATGGAGTGATCTTGAAACGGGTCAAGTCCAATACTTGTTCACTGACAAGTACCTATGAATTTGGTTGCAACCTTTTGCTACTTTTACCCATAAAAGTCAACCAATCCAATTCATATTAGTCTTACTTCATAATTGCTCCCACAACTATGATCGACTATGGACGTTTAGAATAACTAAATTATTCAAGGATTAAACATGCTAATAAAACACAATAATTATGAATGAAACATCACGTCACATATATTACATAATTCTTGTCGTTTACATAAGTTCATATTCATAAAACATTAAACACAAATCAAATCCATTCATTAGAAAAACGGAGTCCTATACCCTTAGCATGACTTTCATGCTTAGTTTGGGGTAAAGGTTTCGTGAATGGGTCTGCCAAATTTTGATCTGTATGAACCTTGTGAATACTTATTTCACCATTTTTAACTTCATGTCTAATGTAGTTATACCTTAGGTGAATGTGTTTGGTTTTTTGATGGAATCTAGGTTCCTTTGCTTGAGCTATAGCACCTAGATTGTCACAGAAGATTTCTATAGGGTCCCGAATGGAAGGAACAACCCCTAGATCTTCTATGAACTTTCTCATCCAGACAGCTTCTTGAGCAGCTTCTGAAGCAGCAACATATTCTGATTCTGTAGTGGATTGTGCAATCACTTCTTGTTTGGAACTCTTCCAAGACACGGCTCCTCCATTTAAAATAAAAACATACCCAGATTGAGATTTCGAATCATCCCTATCTGTTTGGAAGCTTGCGTCAGTGTAACTCTTTACCTTTAAGCTTTCTTCCAAACCGCCGTAAACTAAGAACATATCTTTAGTTCTTCTCAAGTACTTAAGAATATTCTTTACAGCAGTCCAGTGGGCTTCACCTGGGTTCTGTTGATACCTACTAGTCATACTTAAGGCACATGAGACGTCGGGCCTAGTGCATAGCATGGTATACATGATGGACCCAATTGCCGAAGCATATGGGACATGTTTCATCCTTTCAAGTTCAGTCCTAGAGTTTGGGCACTGAGACTTGCTTAGGATGGTGCCATGAGGCATTGGCAAGAATCCTCTTTTGGAGTCTTGCATCTTGAACATTTTCAAGATTTTATCAATATATACACTTTGGCTAAGACCAATAAGTCTCTTAGATCTATCTCTATAGATCTTTATGCCTAATACATAAGCAGCTTCCCCTAGATCCTTCATTGAGAAACAACTCTCAAGGAACGCTTTGACACCTTTTAAGGTTGGGATGTCATTTCCAAATAAAAGTATGTCATCTACATACAATACTAGGATTATGACAATGCTCCCACTAGCTTTCTTGTAAACACAGGAGTCATCCTCATTTTTTATGAATCCAAAACTCGTAATCTTTTCATCAAAACGGATGTTCCATGTTCGAGACGCTTGCTTTAATCCATAGATAGATCTTTTAAGCTTGCACACTTTGTTTGGATGCTTAGGATCGACAAAACCTTCAGGTTGTTCCATATAGACATCTTCCAATAAGTATCCATTAAGGAAAGCGGTCTTGACATCCATTTGCCATATCTCATAATCATAGTATGCGGCTATGGCAAAAAGTATCCTAATCGACTTGATCATTGCCACTGGAGAAAAGGTCTCATCATAATCAATACCATGAGTCTGTGAGTATCCTTTAGCGACAAGTCTAGCCTTAAAAGTGTGAACATTTCCATCCACGTCGATTTTCTTCTTGAAAACCCATTTGTTCCCAACAGTCTTACAATTTGTGGGAAGATTAACCAAGTTCCAAACTTGATTATCGTGCATGGATTGCATCTCAGTGTTCATGGCCTCAAGCCATTTATCAGATTCAGGATCTGATATTGCACTCTGATAGTTGACGGGTTCATCAGAATCTATCGTATAACATTCTTCTTCCATCAAAAGGTAACCATACCTTTCTGGTTCAATTCGAACCCTACCAGATTTGCGAACACCTTGTGTTACAATTTGTTCCTGATCAACCGTTTGTTCAGGTTCAACAATTTCTTGTTGAATGCTAGATTCAACTTCTTGTGTATCAGGTTGTGGTTCCTGAAGTTCCTCAAGTTCCACAAACCTCCCACTAGCCTCTTCCGTCAGAAACTTGTTTTCTAGGAATTCAGCTTTTCGAGAAATAAATATCTTATTCTCGATGGGATTGTAGAAATAGTATCCAAGACAATCTTTCGGATACCCTACAAAGATACATTTAGTTGAACGAGGTTCTAATTTGTTTGAAGCTTCTTGTCTAACATAAGCTTCACAACCCCATACCTTGAGATAGGATAAAGATGGAACCCTTCCATGCCATATCTCATAAGGCGTTTTATCTACCTTCTTAGTAGGTGCCATGTTTAGGAGACGAGCAGCTGTTTGTAAAGCATAACCCCAAAAAGATAAAGGTAGAGTACTTCTACTCATCATGGATCGAACCATATCCAATAGTGTTCGGTTCCGCCTCTCAGACACACCATTATGTTGTGGTGTTCCAGGTGGAGTAAGTAGTGAAACAATTCCATAATTCTTACAATGATCCATAAAGTTTGTACTTAAGTACTCACCTCCTCTATCAGAACGAAGAACTTTAATTGTTTTGTTGAGTTGATTTTCCACTTCACTTTGAAACGTTTTGAACATTTCAAACGCCTCATGTTTATGTTTGATCAAATAAACATATCCAAAACGACTAAAGTCGTCAGTGAAGGTGATGAAATATCTTTCACCATATCTAGTCATTGGCTTGAAAGGACCACATACATCCGTATGTATGATTCCTAACAAGTCCTTTGCTCTCTCATTGGTTCCGAAGAAAGGAGCTTTAGTCATCTTGCCATGTAAACAAGATTCACATATATCAAATGAGTCATTCTCATTTGCCTTCAAAAGTCCACTCTTTTGAAGTTGGGATATGCGATTCTTGTTTATATGCCCAAGGCGACAATGCCATAGATAGGTTTGACTCAAATCAAATTTGGGTTTCTTGGTGAAAGTGTGGTATAAAGAGTCATGGTTAGTCTTTTCATCAAGGTTTACTTCATAAATTCCATTTAAAGGCCTAGCCTCAAAATAGAATACATTATTTTTGTAAACACAAATATCATCATTATTAAAGGAAAGATCAAATCCACATTGTCTTAATTTAGCAACTGAAATAATATTCCTAGTCAAGCTAGGAACATAGTAAACATTCAACAATGTCACACACAAGCCATTAGGTAGTAATAAATTAAAACTTCCAATTGAATCCACCGCAACCCTTGCATTGTTTCCAACCCGAAGTACTACCTCATTTGCCTTCAGTCGCCTACTCCTTTTGAACCCCTGCAACATATTACATATGTGAGTTCCACAACCAGTATCAAATACCCATGTGTTAGGAGATAAATTATAAAGTTCTAGGTCTATCACATAGATACCTGAAGTGCCTTCACCGGCCTTCTTCTTCTTCAACTCCGCAAGATACATAGGGCAATTTCTCTTCCAATGCCCAGCTTTGCCACATTCAAAGCATGTGTCTTCTTTGGCAACCTTTGCCTTCTTCTTGGGCGGATGGGAAGGTTGGACAACTTTCTTGCCCTTACCTTTGAAAGCTTTTGCTTTCCCCTTGCCCTTGGAGTTGGTGGGGTGTTCTGGTCTAGTTCTCTTTGTTCCACCTTCCTTGATCATGAGAACTTGAGTGGTTTTCTTAGGCAGATTCTTTTCCCTGGTAATTAGCATCCCATGTAATTCCGGGATAGTCTTGTTTAAACCATTCATGTTATAATTCATGACAAAAGGATCAAAGGACTTTGTCAAGGAGTTAAGGATCATATCCGTTGCTAGCTCTTCGGGCATCACAACTCCAAGACGTGCCAAATGATCAATGTGACTCTTCATTTTGAGCACATAAGAGCTTACCGACTGCCCATCCTCCATCTTGCAAGCATGGAAAGCCCGAACAGTTTCGAACCTTTCCGTTCTTGCAAGTTGTTGGAACATTTCCTTTAGTTGATGAATCATGTCATAGGCTGAATGATTCTCCAAATCCTTCTGAAGGTCGGGAATCATTGTTGCCAACATGAGGCATGATGCATCGATGGAATCATCCATCTTTTTAAGCCATGCATCGTGTGCGGGCTTAGGAATGGCAGGGGGCTCTTCTGGAAGTGGTTCATTGAGAACATATTCTTTCTTTTCTTGTTTGAGAACAATTCTCACACTACGGTGCCAATCCAAGAAGTTGGTATGGTTAAGTTTTTCTCCTTCAAGGAGAGACCGTAGTGAGGTTTTGTTAGGAGCCGAGTGTGTGTTGTTTGGTGCCATCTACAAAATTTTAACAAGGTTCTATTTAGTAAATTATGATATTAAGTCCTTAATAATTAATACCCTTTCTTGTTTCATAAACTTTAATTAATTAAGGTCTAGAATCCAAGTTGCATTACGAATAAGTGGTTAGGTATCCTTTATCCCGCCTATTCGAATCAACAAGGTAGGTAACGGTTTACCAATTATATCCAAATATAATTTCTAGAGTTATGGGATCCCATTATAACATTTATAAGTTTGGCATGTTTGATCCCATCTATGCCTTGGATTTCTAATGCTTAGGTGACCTTTATCACAAGAGATTTCCAAACGAATCATCCCACTTAAAACGGACGTGTAATTTTGACAACTATTAATGGTTAGGTGTCTTTTATCCCATCAATATTGCAAAACTACTTCTTGTATCACAAGAAGACTCCAAGTAGTTAGGTATCCTTTATCCCACAAGGAAATACAAGTGATACATGAGTGTCTTTAAGAGGGATGGCATAGATTCGTATTTTATAAGGAATTTGTATGTTTTACAATTCTAATTTTGAAAACATATGGTATCATGTAGATTGCATGCATCTAATGAACATGGTACCATTAAATCTTATTTTGTTAATTGGTTCCTAAATCATAAAATCTCCATTTTATTGATTCTTTGTTTGTGGTCAAGATTACAATTAATATCCAATATTAAATTTGAGTTTGATCACATATATTAGAACCAATTTATAATCCTAAATAATTACCATTATTATTTAGGGTTGGAGTTTGTAAGAGTTCATAAAATCTCCATTTTATTTCTTGTTTCATTCATTTTCAAAACTTGACTTAGTAGGTTTTAAACAAAACCCATTTTAATAAAACCCATTTTATCACATCTTATGTTTTAAATGTCAACTTTTGAAAATACAAACTCCTTGATGATTATGTTTAATTATCTAGGTTGTCTAGCATGCAAAATCTTATTTTCATCCACAACATAACATAATAAAACATTCAAACATCACAAGCATGCATGGGTGCATAAACACAAGCCAACTAGTTTGATATTTCATGTGAGCCACACATGAAATATCAAGTCCAAACCTAGGGACAAAAAGGTGACAAAAACTCAACCAAATGATCTCCGATTTGGCTACAATTTTGCCAAGCTTCTTATATCACCAAATGACACTTAAACCACCACTTCTTGACATCAAAGAGTGAGATGTGAATTTTCTTCTGGCCCTATGAAACTTGCGAAATCCAGGGGCAGCAGGAAGAAGATTTTGTGATTTTTTTGTTGCATTTTTCAATTCATTTTTGGCCATATTGATGCTAATACTTGTTGAAACTTAATGTATATACTAGATATTAAAGTTACCAACAAGTATATCACCAAATAACAAATATATGAATTTTAAAAACACTTTCAAAACAATTTTGAAATCTGGACAACAGCTCTTCAGAAAGTGCTGTTGTTGGGTGCAATCTTTTCTTACTTCCTTCTCTTGTTACATTTTGTGAATGAAATAAAATACAACTATTCTAACAATTACAAAATGAATAAAAGAAGTAAATAACTAATTATTATTACAAACCATTTGAATAAAAGAATAGATTACAACCAAATCGAATACAAACACAAAACATGCATCATATGGTCCTTGGCTTGTTTATGCACCATTTTATCACATAAAATCATAAGAAAATCAACACTTTGTTTTTCTAAGGCAACATCTATGTAACCAAATGCATGTATACATAAACTATAGTTGGTTACATAAAATCATAGATTATATATTTGCATGTTGCCAAAGAAGCCATGCATGAAACTTTCATTCAAGAAGATGAACATTCATGGCTTCCAAAAACCAAGTTTATCCAAATAAACTTATTATCTAAACATGCAATATAGCCATGGCTCTGATACCAATTGTTAGGAATCATGGTTCATGTAGTTAGTTTCAAAACCAAGAGTTTGCAACGGAAGCATAAAATCATGAACGCAAATTCCATTTTCAAGAGGATCATGCTACATGCATGTAGAGATAAGATGAAGAACAAACATAGATTAAGTTCAAGATCATAACCTTTGTTCTTGGGTTTGGTTTGGATGATTTTGATAGCTAGGAATCAAATTAGAATCCCTCTATAGTTGATCCACCACAAGCTTGAACACCCTTGAATGCTAGTTCCACAACTTGCAAGTTATAACTCCTTTTCTTATGAAACCAAAAACCAATTTTCTTAGGCACTTAAGGAGAGTTATTTGGCTGATTTTAAGCAAGAAAAATGATCACACAAACCCTCTCAAAACCGTCCACAATATAACCCACCAAGAGAAAAGAAAAGCACATGCAACTAGCTTAAAAGAAAGATCCATTTGATTTCTATAATCAAAAGCTAGAAGACACAAGGCATCTTCCTTTTTCTTTTAAGTTCTTAATGCATTCTTTTCTTTCCAATATGGCTAGTTATATGATGACTAATGAAGTGCTAGTGGGTTGTTATTATTTATAAAACTTAGATAATTATAAGCTTATAAATAATACATCTTCTCATTTCTTTAATGGAATAACATTTAACCCATAATCAAATATATAAATAAACCATCTAAATATACAATCTTAATTGTATAATTATATATATATATATATATATATATATACATATATATATATATATATATATATATATATATATATATATATATATATATATATATATAACAATATATATATTTTTTATTTAATTTACTAATTAAATTAAATAAAAGGCTTAATTAT
This sequence comes from Cichorium intybus, assembly GCA_023525715.1. Taxonomy (NCBI): domain Eukaryota; kingdom Viridiplantae; phylum Streptophyta; class Magnoliopsida; order Asterales; family Asteraceae; genus Cichorium; species Cichorium intybus. The sequence goes on from CM042011.1 coordinate 58,495,732, forward strand.
AAATCAATTAAATCGTTTAACAATTTAAACAATTTAATTGTTACTTAATTAATTCATCACATATGAATTAGTAATCAACCTTTAATTTTGTAGTTATTATTATTTACCTCAAATAATAATAACCTACAAGATTAAATTGCAAGTTTAGTATCATTTGATGTTAAATCAAATTTAACGTTCTAAATGATCAATTGGTGTCAAACTTGTTGTTGGTGTGACCCTATAGGATCATGTATTATTAGTAATATCATTTTATGATCATCCTTGGGCATATAGAACTAACACCAAACCTATTGGCTTTGAGTTTCTTCAACTCCTTAAATATTTCAGACAGCTATGCCTTCGGTGTCTTGTCTCCTTGTAGTGGAAACATATTGCCTCCTTAGGGTTCTTAGATTGAGGGATCTCAAAATTAGCCTTGTCCTTACCGTTGGCATTAGGGTTCGAGTTGGAAGATCCAACTTTTTCCCTTCCCCTTACCCTTAAGAGGGTTTATCTTCTTCTTTTTCTTGATATCTCTTTCTCTAATGACTAACACAGTAAATTTAGAGAGTTTGGATTTGACCAAGTTAGACTCGGTTATCTTTTACATGCCATGTAACTCCATGATAGCCTTTTGCAAGTTGTGAATGTTAAGTTTAGGAGGAACTGAACTAGTCAGCAAGTTAAGGATAATATCCTTGGACAACTCTTGATTTATTGGAATGTCTAATTGCTCCGACTAATCAATATAAGTCTTCATTTTCAAGATGTAAATGATGACACAACCTCCCTCCTACAACTTGCATCCCATCAGGGCTTTCATAGTCTTTGGTGTCTTATTCCTAGCCTGCTTTTGGAACATGCCATTGAGCTGGTTTGTCATGACATGCATACCCAAGATATTTCAAGTTCTTTTGGAGCTCAGAAATCATGGTCGTTAACATGAGGAAAGGCACATCATTTGAGTCGTTGAGATGTTTTTTGTGTTCATATTTGATAGCTCTAGTTAACCGAGATAGAAGTGCATTGGGACTAGTTTCCTCAATGGCACAAAGCTTCTTGTCAAACTTGAGCACATTTTTCAAGTTTCAGAATCAGTGAAGATAGTTCGATCCGTTGAGCTTATCCTCTCCAAGGATGGCTATAGTGAAAATTTTGTAAAAGAAGAATTTACATTTGAAATCTATCAAAAGTAAGGTTAAATTTTTTTTAGTCAATTGATTATTATCCTTGAAAAACTAATTACCCAAAATAAAATTATTTAACAAAGCTAGATCTACATTTCACTTGTCGTTGTGAAAAGGTTTGTCATAGTCGCAAAATGATTTATTTAGGTAGGTAATTTTTTTTTATAAATTTCAATATTTATGGAACTCTTAGGTACTTGTAATATTCATTGACATTCTTTATGCCATTTGGCATGCTTAATCCCTTCCACTCTTATTCTTTCTTGTGACAAGTTTGTCGTGGATCACAAGTATAAATACTAAATCGACTATAAAGAAATGTATGATGTCTAGCCCAAGACTCTCGTGTATACTAAACACCACATCACTATCCCTTATGTCTATCCGACATGTTGGACCTTTGCCCTCTCCCATGCCGAGAGACCACTAAGTCTAGTATGCATTTCAAGTTGTCTTTTACATTATTTAAAAAAGCAAGGTTTTTTCTTTTCTTTAGTTAAAACATTTTAACCTTTTAATTTTAGATAAAAATAAGTATCTTAAACTATTTTAAAAACCTCATTCATAAAGCTAATTATATAGTTTGTCAATTTTAATTTGCAAATACTATTTCTTAACTCATTAATAAACGTCTTGTTTTTATTATGTTTGGAAAAAAATTTACCATGCATAGATCTTATACAAAACTTAAAATAACAAACACAATCACACATACAAATAACGATAATAACTGTCTCATTTGCATTTTTCCAGTGAGTCAACTCACAGAAAAACATGATCATTCTAGAGACTAAACAACCATAATGATGTGTCAACACCCAATAAAACCACCATCACACCGGTGACACCTAAACGGACATTGCGCCAAGACTTAATTGTTATGGCTACTATTGGTTGCCTTCAATCTTCAAAATTACAATGTATTTGCTAATATATTTTTATCAATTTATTTTTTATTTGTACAAATACATATGAATAAAAAATTACATTACAAGAAAAATATTAAATGACCCACAGGTGGTGTAAAAGAATTACAAACTCCAAAGTGCAACCAAACATCTCAACACATACGTCTATAAAGGCTAATTGTTATTGAATCTATACAAAGCTTTAACGCAACATTTCTAAAACTAGTGTTGCATCAGGTGTATGCAGCACATCTAAAATCAGTGTTGCATCAGAACTATGCAGCACTCTTGTAACAATGTTGCTTCAAGGTTGCTGCAACGACACTTCTAAAGCAGTGTTGCACCATAACCATGCAACACTTCTGAAAAAGTGACGTAACAGAACTGTACAACACTTCAAAAATAGTGTTACAACATGTCAGTTACAACAACATTTATTTTTAAAGTGTTGTAAAAGAATCTAAATAAGCACTTCAAGAGTGTTGTTTTTACATATTATGTAGTTATTTCTGGAAGTACACAAAATAATTTTTAAACACTTGAAATAAAACTGTTTTTCTTTCTTTTATTTGAAACCTCGAAACTGATATGTTTATTTTATACCCATCCCGGTTGTGTGTACAAAATCATACCTAAACTACATAAAAAACGATTTCATGCATCATGCATGCAAGTAACATGGCCACGTGGCTTGTATACCACTGTTGGATCATGATGGTGGTTTAAAACATAAACACAAACACAACAATGAAAACAATTAACGAGTTCATTCTCCGGGCAACTCCATTTAATCGGTGGAGTTGAAATTTGTAATAAGAGTCTTTGATTTGTGAAATAACCATAACAATCTTACAAATATCAAATATTCATCAAATTACTTGCAACATAATAAACAAAGAAGGAGTAGAAAGCTTACCATGCTTTTTGGGTTATTTCTAGTCATCTGGCTGGAATTCACTTGAATGTCAAAATGGAGAATGTATGCTAAAATTTACCACATATGTAGATACATATCAATGAGTAAGTTTTTAGTTTTCACTTCTCTTCTTTCTATCTTCTCTTAATAAAGAATCAAGTTTTTATTTTAAATTGCTTATCAAATCTTCTTAATTTGTGGGTTTGACATCCGCAATCATAAGTCATAACAAGTTGACTATTTTGAAATCAAAGTGAAGCATGGTTACGATTCCCCACTAAAGTACGGTTATATATGGGGTCTAAACCGGATGGAATTGAAAGAAACAAATAATGGAACAAAAATACAAATCGGTTTGGTGGTGATCCAGTAGTGATTTAGGAGTGATATACTCCAGTTACAAGCTTAAGGCTTTCTAATTTAGAATATATATATATATATATATATATATATATATATATATATATATATATATATATATATATATATATATATATATATATATATATATATTAGTATATATCATAAACAACAATTTTAATAATATACCAGTTTGACCACAATTCCATAACATAACGAGCCAAGCTAAGAACATCCATAATATAAACTTACTTGGAAGTTTTTCATCGAATAAGTTTATTAAATTCAACAAACTAATTTTAATTCTTTTTTCATTGTAGGTTTTTTGTTATGCATATCTTTACAAGATATTTACATTAAGTTTTCTTATAATTTTAATGATAATTTATTAATTACATAGCTTTTCCATTTTGATAGCACATAAAATAAAATCTATGAAAAAAAAAATTATGACAGTGAAGGTAATTTGAGATTTTTGATGTTTTGAGATTTTTTATTTTTGAATGGTTAATGTTCAAAAATTTAATTGATTTCTTTTTATTGGGTTGAACCTGGACGAGAAACTGGTCAAAGTGGAATATATCTCTCTATATGTGGATATATACATACACGTGTGTGTGACTATGCTTTTGAAGGATCAGGCTATTAAAACTGGTCAAGTTTAATGAGATTATTGGAACTAACCATGCCGGAAAATCTCTTTGTAGAATCGGAGTTACTTCAACAGAAGAAATATGACGACGGAGATGGATACAGAATTGTCTTCCCGACTGTTTTAATCCCCAATTCGAAGTTTGGTGATCGTAATCTGAAGGAGGCCATCCGTGATCAGAAGCCATGGCTGGAATCTGTGCTCCACAAGACCGGTGCGATTCTGTTCCGAGGTTTCTCTTCCGTTTCCACTGCTTCCGACTTCAACGACGTCGTTGAAGCTTTCGATTACGAGGAACTTCCTTATGTTGGTGGCGCCGCCCCTCGCACTAACGTCGTCGGCCGTGTTTTCACTTCGAATGAGTCTCCTCCTGATCAAAAGATCCCCTTCCATCACGAAATGGCTCAGGTCTGTTTTTTAGATGAATAGTCAAATTGAATTGCTCTTAGATGATAGAATACCGAGGTTTTATAGATTATTTCTATTCGTTGAATTATGTGCCCTAAACATCATTGCAAACATGAATTCTACTGTAACAGGTTCCTAAGTTTCCATCGAAGGTGTTCTTCTTTTGCGAATTAGAACCAAAAATTGGGGGAGAAACACCTATAGTACTCAGCCACGTAATTTACGATAAGATGAAACAGAAATACCCTGAGTTTGTTGATCGATTAGAACAACACGGACTGATCTACACAAGAGTGCTAGGCGAAAATGATGATCCTTCATCCCCAATCGGTCGTGGATGGGTATCTACATTCTTAACGAAAGACAAAGCCGTCGCTGCAGAAAGGTTTATATACTCCGATTATCCCTCCGATAGCCATGTATTTTTCTCCCTCACCTTGTTGCTGAATTTTCGTTCTGAATTACAGGGCTGCGAAGCTTGGAATGAAGCTAGAATGGACAAACGACGGAGTAAAAACAGTGATGGGACCAATTCCAGCAATCAAATTTGACGAAACAAGGAAACGCAAGATCTGGTTCAATAGCATGGTGGCGGCTTATACTGGCTGGGAAGATGCAAGAAATGATCCGGTGAAGGCTGTGACTTTTGGGGACGGTACACCGTTGCCGGCGCATGTCATACACGACTGCCTGGAAATCCTGGAAGAGGAAAGCGTTGCAATTCCATGGCAGAAAGGCGATGTGTTGTTGCTGGACAATTTGGCGGTTCTTCATGCCCGGCGGCCATTTGAGCCACCGCGAAGGGTTTTAGCGTCTCTTTGTACGTGAAGGGGGAACATTAGTTTCCTTCGCGTACTTCTACTGTAGCTTTATCATCATTGCTTCATGTATGTATGATAAGAAGCTGCATTTTGAATCGTTGTTTTAATATTAAATTAAATAAAGAGCTCCTTCATTTAAAATCTCAAGTTCAATGGTAATGACGAAAATCAGAGTAAGAGTATGTTGATGGAGAACTTGCTAAGAACCAAAGAATGTTGGAATATGATTGAAATTCAATGTGTTGAAGATTGAACTAGCTTGAGGAGAAATTTCTTGATGGAGCATACAAACAATGTGTATAGGATCTCAAGGTCAAGAATTATTGTAAGACATTTGGGGTTAGATGTGTTTAACTTTAAAAACGTGAAAAGTGTCATTAAAGGGTCTAAATGGTATTTAATTGTAAAGTTGGGTGCTAACGAGTAAATGAGGATGGAATTATTAGATCTAACAAACGTGTCGTGTCGAGTCAAAACATTAAACAGGTTGAGAGAGCTTGATCCTAACCTGACCCGTTTAATAAACGTATCATGACGTGTCAACCCGTTTATTTTCATGTCGGGTTAGCGGGTTTACGGGTTACACCTTGTAAATGTATAATGTTGTATCCTGTTGAAATACTAAACAAGTTGAAAGAGTAAAAGTTGTTGAGACATAAATGAAAATAGGAAAAACTGAAAAGGGTAGAAGTTGGGAGGTGGGAAGGAAAATTTTATTGCAAGTTGAAAGGGAAAAGTGGAAAGAGTAGGGGGAGAAACGAATGAACGAGATCATGAGAATGAAAGAGTAACGAAGTGAGACTGTGGGATATATGAGAGAATGAAAAAACTAAAAACTAATTCTTGACTTAGGAAATATAGTTGTTATTATATTACAAAATGACTTAACCCAAAGTTTTTCATTCATATTTGATTTTGTTTTCGATTTGTACAATTTATCCAAAGAATTAGAAAAACTTGCATATAAGTAAACGGGTCATATTTTTGTCATCTTTGAGTTGAAACTCTCAACCCTAACATTACTTGTTTAATAACCGTGCAGCGTCGTGTCAACCCGTTCATTATTCGAATTGAAATCTCTTACCAAAACCCATTTATTTTGTGTCGAATTCGTGTTGAGTTAGCGTGTCGTGTCAGTTTTTGTTACCTATAGGAATTATGATGGAAACGTCTCTATATGTGAGGGACGTAGGAAATTAAACTGCATTGGTATTCAATCTTTGGCATTACTTTTAATAAAGACTAAAGAGTGCATATGTTGGTTAAATATGTCAATTGTCCAATCTAATGAGGAGTAATTCGAATTAGGGTTATTGACCTAAAAAGCTAACATACTATCTTTTGTGTTTATATTTAGCCAACAATGTTTTTGTACACATTTGATTATTGAACTTGTTGAATCTGTTAAAAAAACATCAATATTACCGGTTGTAATATGTTGTAAACGATAATATTGGTGTTTTCTTAACATATACAACAAGTTTAATAGTTAAATATGTAAAAAATCAGTTTTGGCTAAATATGAACAAAAAATTATAGTAAGTTACCCTTTTAAGTCACTAACCCAAAAAAAATTTATGAAGATTGCTACTTTTTGTATGTTATTCATATTATTGTATATTAATTTGATTTTAATTATCAATAAAACCTATGTAACCAACAAGAAAAATCACCACCACCATGATCATTCTCCACTCTTTTTTGTAGCTCCCAAAAAATTTCTCATGTTAAAACCCCAACATGTATTAGAGTTGATTCAAATTCATCATATCAAAATAAAAAATCTAGGTGGGACAATTGAAAATTTATGTAATTTCATGACTTTGATTATTAACAATAAACTAATTTTTACTTACACATGGACTTGTATTTACACGACAATTGGTTAGCAATTCTGAAACAAGACTCCCAAGTTTTTGGATCCTAAAACAGCATTTTCAAAACACGGTCCCGTATATGTATTTTCAATGTATGATCACTAAAATGAGCGTCTAACCAAAATAAAACATGCATTAGTATGTCGTAAATTTGAGACATCCATTTACGATATATAATTACAATATAAGTTTAATAATAAAACATTAATAACAGAACTAGTGTCTTCTTATTATCTAATTAAAATTTATTTTGTGAAAAAAAAACATGTAGATTTAATAATAATTATTATTATTCAATACATAGAGTAATAATTTACATAAAGACATCAACATAATAAAAGACAAAGGTTTTTCAATTCTTAGCCCTTCCTCAAATTCCGAATTTGGAAAGAATCAAATCTATTCCATTTGACAATCAAATACACCAAATTATAAAATCTTACATTCAATTTCTTTAAATTTCACTAGAATTCATGTAACAATCATGTTTTTGCTCATCGATGTGGGACTTCTTTTTCGGGTTTATGACTTAAAAGAATAACATATTATCTTCTGTGTTCACATTTAGTCAATAATGATTTCTTTGTACACATTTGACCATTGGACTTGTCGCATCTGTTCAAGAAACAACAATATTACTGGGTACAACATATTACAACCGATAATATTTGTGTTTTTTTGAATATACACGACTAGTTCAATGGTCAAATGTGTGAAAAAACATTGTTGGCTAAATGTGAATATAAAATATAGTATGTTGCTATTTTAAGTCATTAACCCTTAATCATTCTAAGAACAAACACATCGAAATCAAACAACATTTCATCCATGATAACGTTTGAAAAAGAAAATTTCAAAAGAAAAAGTTCAAGTAGATGATTATCTCCCTGAAATATTCACAAAATCTCTAGATGACGCAAGTCCAAACATCTCATCTACGAAGCTAGTATGCTTTATCATGATCTTGTGATCTAAAAACCTATCAGTTGAGTAATTTTACATTTTGACTGTTTGAACCATTTATTTAATATAATATATCTTCTAATTCTCTAGTTAAGATTACCTAAACATCATATTATTATATTCCTCTCCCTTTTGCTTCAAAATTTCCGCAACATGTACGTACTCAAGTTTCATTCCTACAAAGCACTCCAGGCTATTATTGTCTTTCCCTATTCTTTTGTTTCTATATTTTTCAAGGGAAACAAGTGTCTTTTAATATTATTCTCTCCACGTAAAATTTTATGAAGTATTTTCCTCTATCTCCTTGAAACTTCTCCATTTTCTACACTGGAAATTTTCTTTGTAAACCTAAACTTCAAAAGCATTTTTTTTCTATAATTTCCCCTTGATAAGTTTGAATCACTAACGTGGATACCGCTTAGGTTATTCTGGTAGGCATGTGAAAAAAAAAAAATTTCACCAATTTTACCCATAAGGTTACAGTTCTTAGATCTTATAGGATCATTGGTGGTTTTATAAAAAGTATGTTTCAACCGATCTATGCCTGTGGACTACCATTGGATAAATCACCAAATAAGATATATCTTAGAGGGGTTCTTACTAAATTTTTCAGTAGATGTAACAGTAAAATTTTGAAAATAGTTTTCTGAAGTTATAGCACCATATTTTAGAATAGTGTTGCATTTTCCCTGCTATATGTTATAATGTTATATATATTGAAATTTTCTACATCTTTTTATAGAATGGTGTCGCATTTATAGAGTAACGATTTTTCATAAAAAATGTTTTTTGGAAACTCATTTTTAAATATATTTGTCAATTGAAACACATTTTAAAAGATGTCTTGATTTTGAACTATTAAAAACAATTTTAATATTCCAAAATATAATTAATTTAAAAGTAATAAATAAAAAACTGTTTTAATTGTCATGTTCCAAGAATAATCGTTTTCTTAAGTTCTCTTGTTTTGTTCTAGTATCTAATAAATGACAACAGTTATAGTATTAACCAGAATGTTAACGTATGTAAAAACAACTATAATGACATGGTAATAACGTTTGATATCTTTTTAATCTCATAATCCATGTAGGGTTAGTTTTGTTTGAAAATTAAACCAAACTAATTGATCACACTAATAATTTCTAGGGGTAACTTTTCATGTGTTAAAAATAAAAAATCATATTTTTAATTATATTAATTTGACTAAAACACAAAAATCAATCTTATCTTATCTTATCTTATATCTTATAAAGGAAGCATTTTTCCTCTCACCACATGCATTTGAAACCTCCATGACCTTTCAAATTCCCACTTAATATAATCAATTTATTAATTTAAATATTTTATCACATTAATTTGAGATTTTTTTCTTTATCCCACATTGCTTCACATACATGATACATATATGACCTCTTCTCTTTCTCTTATATAATACAATTCATTTGTTTTCATTATCCATCAAACTTGATCTTTCAAGTCTATTATTAATTTATGATCATTTTATTATAGAAACCTTCTTTTATCGCAAGTTTTAAAAGATTTTTACTATTTAGTTTCAACTCTAAAAAGTATTGAAACTCAAAAGTAAATATTAAAATTAGTTAAAACTTTTAAAAAGTTGACTAGGTTGGAAGTTTATAGTACGTCGTTTTTAAAAAGTGACATTGGTGTAAACATTTTTCGATTCACCAATATGTATATGCGTAGTTAGTTCTTTACTTAAAACTTTTAAAAACTTGACTAAGTTTAAAGTTTATAGTGTGTCGTTTGTAAAAAGTGACACTGGTGTAAACATTGTCGATTTACCAATATGTATATACGTAGAAATTTTATTAAAACTCAAAAATGAAAATGAATATTACTAAATTCACCAATATGTATATGCGTAGTTAGTTCCTTACTTAAAACTTTTAAAAACTTGACTAAGTTTAAAGTTTATAGTGTGTCGTTTGTAAAAAGTGACACTGGTGTAAACATTGTCGATTTACCAATATGTATATACGTAGAAATTTTATTAAAACTCAAAAATGAAAATTAATATTACTAAAAAATTTAAACTTTATATATAATCTAAACGTATAATATATTAAACATAAATTGTTATCATAATAGATATCATGTTTGCATCCAAAACTCGAAAAAGCTACATAACCACTTTTTTAAATTCAATTATAAATAGATAGTCAAACATTAAAACCTAGAAACATGCTATTAAAATCTATTATTAATTAGTGGTCAATTTATCATAAAAAATATTTTTATCTCAAAATTTTAACAATTATCCTATTTCAAAATCATCAAAACTAAAAAGATGAATATTTAAATGAGTTAAAAACTATTAAAATACCAATTGAGTTGCACGTGCATATTAAGTCGTGGCCACAGTTCGATGACAACGTTGTAAACATTTTATTTCGCTTTCATAAGATTTATGCCCATCGAACTTTCAAACATAATCCTTCAAAGTTCAAACAAATATGTTTATATCTATAAATATTATAATAGATGTCATTTAATCAATATAGTTTAAGATGAATTTTTATCATGTACCACATTACTTTTAATTTATTAGAAAAAATAGATCGAAGTGGACATCTGTTAGTACCCATCCAACTTTTACGAAAACGATCCTAAAACTAAAACCAAAGGTTCATAGAATGTTGCAACTGATTCCTAATCTGGTTACAATGAAGAACACAAAAGAACAAAGATATGAGAGAAATGATTTTAACATCTATACTTATAGATGTTTTCTTTCATTGAAATTTGTTTCTTAAGCTATGTGGGATGAAAATTATATTAGTCTATTTACTTATAAATGTTTGATTTCTCTTCAATTGTGTTTTTAAGCGATGTGGGATAACGAAATGACACAAAATAACACACTATGAAGGAAATTTTGATCCCACATCATCATGATAAACCAACTCAATAAGCTTTTTATTCTATAAATAAAGGTCCCCCTCAACTTAAAACAATTATATAAATCATTTGATATTTTTTTACTCTTGAAAATATTTCCAAATATTAAAGTTTAAGGAAATATATAGTTAAAGTTTCTTATCTTAAACCAAATTTATATATTATCATATAGTTAAAAATAATGAAGAGGTTTTTCTATATATATATATATATATATATATATATATATATATATATATATATATATATATATATATATATATATATATTAATTTGGTATAAGAATAACATGCATTTGTTTATATTCTAACTAATAAAAAATTATCCTGCGCAACGCGCGGGCATTCGCCTAGTTAAATAATAAAAGGGAAGTGTATCCTTGAATGATAGTCCCCAGCCAAAAATAACTAACATGTTATCAAGACATGATTTTTCATCAAAACCAACATTTCCAATTGTTAATATTATACAATAATAGTATAACTTAATGACTGATACTATTGTATGGTTTCGATTTGGTCATAACAAGATTATAAATCACATAGAGAATAAAAATATTCAAAAATGAAGTCACATTGAAGTGTTAATATAAATGAAGTCACATTGAAGTGTTAATATCGTTATTATATGGCTGAGAATCCATGAATTGCTAATGTTAAGTTACCACCTCTACCGATTCACACACATACACACACTTGTACTTGATCTTTGTGCAATAGTGGTCATCTAGAGACTTATGTTTAGAATATTAGGCTATAGATTCTTGAGCAAGCACGAACAATGAAACTATAGTTATGCATAGACTCTAAATTAGTGTTGTGGGACCCCGCTATTCGTTACTCGTTCAGCCGACTGGGGAGTAGTAAATACTCGGATTGAATAAATTATATAAAAACATTTTTAGTGAATTTATATATATGCCAAGAATCATAAGTTAATTGAATTTCATAACAAAATTAGTTGAAATATCAATAAAAATACAAGTTCAAATGTTAAAGTGTTAAAACGATTTCAAAAATTGATATTCATTCTTCAATATTAAAGTAATCATTTAACCATTAGTTATGATATATGAAATTAAACAATGTTTAATAATAACTAAATATATGATATGCGTTAAAAAAACTAATTAACAACTATAGTTATTTATTTGTTCTAAAAAAATCAAAATTACCGAGTTTGAATGAGTTGCACCGAGTTTTAGCGAGTTTGACTCGAGTAGCACTGAGTTTGACCCGAGTTTGACCGATATTGATCGATTTTCGAGTTGTTTGGCCGAGTTGGCCTAACTTGCGTCAGTAAGAGGCCGAGTCGAATACTGAGTTGGCCAAGTTTTACAATGCTGCTTCAAATTGATACCTTTTACGATGAGCTATGAATTAAATTGCCTTGGAATGAATGGGAGGAGACAATCACATATAGGCATGAATTAGGATTTTCCAAGTGAAGGTCCCTAGGCCCGTCTTCACGCCAAGGAGGGGAAGAATCCCATGAGAACATTCTTTCCTTATTTAGTGAGATCCCACATTGATATTCCTAATAGGGAGTTGATCCGTACACAACAGTTTTTTGTCATACGCAACGATTTATGCATTAGATGAGTTGTACAATGTGCACAAAAAACATGTTATTGTTGTTTATGACAAAACATTATTGTGTACGGATCATCTCCCTTCCCGATATCATTCTAAAACTCCCATTAATCTGTAAACTAATTACTAATTAAATTCCAATAAATTTCTTAATTAATTCTTTTAGTTCTTTTAATTGCTTCCCTCTTATAACCTTTATAAGAGATCATTAAATCTGGATAATAATCATACTTGTTCACTCACTTTCCCTTGTTGTACAACCTAAAATAAAATCAACTTTAAAAGCCGACAATACAATCGGTATTTTATGATCATACACATATTCTAACAAGGTGATCATGTAAGGCTGGTGGGAGTACCCATCACATTGCCCAAATGTGATGGGCGTCATGTCATCGCCACATAGGATTTTACCCCATCACACTCCATCACATTACCCACTTTATACCCATCACATTTTCATCACACCACATCATCTTTTTAATTAAAAAAAATTCAAAAATATGAGAGAGAAGAGAGAGAAAGAGAGAGAGAACAGCTCTTTCTTTTAATTGGCTGTGATAGAGCGTGAAAGGGAACACGGGTGACCACGACCACGGCCCATCACGGTCACACGGGGCGGTGTGCACGCCATGATGGAGCCTTATGTGGCCATCACCCCCCCCCCCCCCCTCACGATGTACTGACCTTGAGTTATCATACTTGTTGCAGTTATGTCCCTGTCCTGTACCAGACAAATCCTTGTTGTGACATGTGGTACAACATATTTGATTCCTTTTGTCCAACACACAACCTTCATCTCCGTATATTATCAAATCTTTATAAAAGAGATGCTTCGAGATTTTATAGACAGACCTGAGAGCACTTCATTATTTGTGAGTACACGTACGTATATTACAAAAAATAAAAATAAAAAAGAACTCAGCAAGAAAGCAAATATGATTGAGAAAAATTAAATAAACAAATGTGTACACGTACGTATAAACCCTCACCGAACAATCTATGCAACTATTTACACACAAGACACTATAATGATGAAAACTAATAATTCATCCTTTTTCACCAAGTAACAAATGGAAATTTACCTACCTTGAACAAGACCACTAAATACTTGACTATTTCCAGCCAAAGTAGCTTCCCACTCAACAGATGATAAAAGAATATGTGAAAGCGAAATAACAACTTGCTTCATATCTGGTCTTAATATTGGATCCTCCTCCACACATTGTTTTGCCACCATTGCCATCTACAAGCCACATATACGCGTGTCACTTGTTATAATCTTTTAAGCATTTTTGTTATTTATTTTTCATTTGGGGCCCACAAGTTTCGAAAATTTACCTTGAAGACACAATCGTGAGGAAATAAATCTAAGAGGTTGGGATCGATGTGGTCTTTTAAGCCCGACATAGTTATGGAATCCGGAGAGTTCTTAAGAGCTCCTAACATCTGAAGTGTGTCACAAAATTAAAAATGTTTTAGACCTCAAAATGTGTAAAGAGTTTAATTATTTTTTATTAATGGACTTACAATGGATGCTAATGAACGTCTTTCAGAATTTTTTGTAACAGCTTCCGTTCTTGTGATGGCTTCTTTTCCTGATATTAGTTCGAAAAGAACAACACCAAATGCATATACATCGCTCTTTGTTGTAGCTAGACCATCCCTCAAGTATCTGTGATTCATCATATGATGTGTGTTAAGAACACGAAATAGTATGAGTATGATAAAAAGACCATTTTACCCTTTTGTGTAAAGGCTAGATAATATTTGATTTGTACTATTTGGGAATTTTTATATAAGAAAATTGGAAATGGCCACAATATAAAATAATTAACATGAATAATAACATAGAATGAAAATAATATTTAATAAGTTCACAAGTACAGAATTTAAAGTTAAAAAAAGGTTTTAAGAAGAATAAGTCCAAAAAAGAAACAGGAAGACTAATTAGATAATTCTTGAAAAAAAGATAAGTGGATTTGAGTAGGCTTTAAAAAATTAAAAAAAAAAGGAAAAAGTTCGGTCAAAGGGTAAAATCCCAAAAAATGAGGTCTTAATGTATAAAGACGTCCCATTAAGCCCGTTTGTTTAAATTAAATGAAAAAGAAACAAAATTAAATATTGTTTCAGATTAAGTCATGTCCCCATTAAGTCAGAAAGAAACAACATCTTACTCTGGAGCTAAATAACCAAAAGTTCCAACCACTCTTGTTGCGGAAGCTTCTCCATCGTTAGTTATTCCAACAAGTTTTGCCAACCCAAAATCCGAAATCTATTCAAAACCAAAACCAAAACAAAATTATAAATTATATTAAATGATATAAACAATATTTCAATCGTAAGATATATATATTACCTTGGCTTTGAAAGCGGAATCAAGTAAAATGTTACTTGTTTTAATATCTCGATGCACATAATGAGGTTTTGTGTGTTCATGTATGTATTCCAATCCTCTTGCAGTGTCAAGTGCAATTTGAACTCTCATAATCCATGACAATGTTGGATGACCTACACTTGTTTTTTTTTTTTTTCATTAATTTAAATACATCTTTCTATGATACATTTTGGATAGATATAAAAAATAATTAATTAATTAATTACCCTTGTTTTGTGGATCATGTAAGTGACTTGCAAGTGAACCTTTTTGAGCGTATTCATAAATGAGGAAGAGTTCATCATCACTAGCTGCATAACCAATGAGTTCTACCTTGACAATAATAAAAAACCACACACAGTCAATTTTTATGAATTATAAAAAAATAAAAATAAAATAAAATCGTTACCAAATTTGTATGATGAAGCTTGCATAAAACCTTCATTTCTGCTATGAACTCTTTAGTTTTTGTTGCAGTCATTTTTTTCACAGCAACTTCTTGTTCACGAAGTAAACCATAGTACACAGAGCCGTATGTACCATGGCCTACGAGATTTGACTCTGAAAAACCATCTGTACATGATAGAATTTCTTCGTACATGAACACAACAGGCTTCTCGACATCAAACACATCAGTCCCAATAACTGTAATTAGAACACGAAGGTTATGAAGAAACGTTATGTGGTTGCGAGGGTGGATAGTGAATTAGTAAGTTGTAAGTGGTTAATTACCTTTTGGAATATTTGTGTGGCGATCGCTTGATGCATCAATGGTTTGTCTCCAGTCATTGGATTTGCAACAGAGTCTCCCTGAACCACACCAGAAGCTTGATGTTCTTAATATGTGGAACTTATGAGAAGCCCTTTCGTCTTCATGATCGTTGAAACAATTACAGATTGATGATCTCAAGCAAAGAAATAGAAGAACGATTGCTACGATTAGAGTCAGAAGAACACCCAAACTTCCTATGATCCACCAGTGTTTTACATCGCTCTTATGATCGGGTCCCTCTACTGCATAAAAATTACAGTATTAGTCAATCCGTTTGTTGTAAAGTGTAGAAAATTTTGTATGTTACTTACCTGTAACATTGCCGGAAAGAGATGGTGATGGAGAAGGAGAAGGGGGAGAGTTGTTTTCTGTAGGATATGGCTCGCCGGGAACTACGAAATTCAACCGGAGAAAGAAATCAGAAGTTAAATTGCTGCGAAGTCAATTAATATGGTGGAAATCGTAAACCTACCAGAATTCAATGGTATGTAATAAAGTGCACCAACGGTGATGTTGTCGGGATTTTCAATTCCGTTAACGGTCTCGATGCTATCCATACTAACACCAAATCTGCTTGCTAACAATTCAATGCTATCCCCTTCCTTCATCACATAACTCATTAGGTAATTCCAGAGTCCACTAGAACATCCGCAAAACAGCTGCAACGAGACCACCGCCCCTGTACGCGCCGGGCGGGAGAAATTCGACAGATACGCTAATCCTCCATAGGCGTCAACGACGATATCGTGAACAGATCCGCCGGTAACCCTCACCGTGTAGGTAGTATTCGTCAAGTAGCTATGAACTGGGGAATTAGCACAAGAACAGTTCTTCCGGACGAAAACATAGTTACGGCCGTTACCTTCAACTGTAACGTCGTGAGGGAAGACGTCAAACATGCTCATAATCACGTCTAGGGTTTGATTCGGGGACGGACTGAAAGCTAAGAAGGAAGTGCACATGCGAGATGTCTCTGTGCAATTTAATGGCGTCGGGTATGCAGAACAGAGTGTCTGCAGTTGCGAAACGAGAACAAACAGTAGAATGAACTTGAGCACCTGGGTATGCTTTTCGAGTGAAAATTCCATTGTTGAACAGCTGCAAACTGGAAGGATCTATAGCTGATGAATTTGAAACAAATTACAGATATTAGCTAAAGATTGAAGAGATTGAAAAGCATTTGGAGATGCTTGAACATCAGAGATGAAATTAATGAATACTTTTTGGGAGTTTATGGAGTTGTCTGTGAGTAATGAGGAAGACGAAGGGGGGAACTTTTTCCGAGTACTCACAGACTATAAACTGATGTAATCGACGCAGTAAAAGTAGAAAGAAAGGTGAACATGTTTCCAGAATCATGTTTAGGCACTTGTGTTTTTGTGTATAAAACTCATTTGTTTTTGTTTTTATCTTAGAATATTTTAATATCTAAAATTTATTTTTGATAATATTTGTTATTTCAAATTCATGTCATATAAAATATATTTAACCAAAATAACTGTTTTGAAATTGTGGATAAAACTAATATATTGAGTACCATGAATTTAATTTATTTATTAATCTTGCATGGTTATTTCGAAAAGATAATCATTCTATTTTAGAAACATTGTTTGGTATACAATGTTAAATGTTGATTTTCAAACTTGAACTTATTCACTAGGCCGATATATAATTTTTTCCCTAAAATATTAAACCTTAGGATTCGCGTAATATCGTGGTTCACTCATTATGCTTTTTCAAAAATGGCATGATGTTGCATCTTTTTAGTCGCATAAACAGCTTTGATACTTAAAAGAATATCAACACGATGCATCATATTCAACTTTTTTGTTAACGTAACTATATATATATATATATATATATATATATATATATATATATATATATATATATATATATATATATATATATATATATATATATATATTTTAAGGCTTCTTTTTCAAACAACAAAAAGATCGAAAAAGATATAGTTAGTTAAGTAAACAATACATAAAAAACATTACGACGACTATCAATAATGATGGTTGTAAAACAATAACCTAAAAACCATCTTAAACTTAAACTAAAAGAATAATTTGTCAAAAAGGTTAAAAGTTCATAACCTTGTGTGGTTTTCTAGCTACAATGTAGTGTAGGGTAGCAACGAAACAAAAAGGAATGTAGCATAGATAAGGTACGAGCTCGAGAGATCTCGATTAATAGTTTTAAACCAATATTTTTAGAAAACATTAATGATAACCACTAGATATAGGATAGTCGACTGTTGTTGAAAGACAATAAATCATATATCGATGTATATTTGACAAATCAGTATAGAATTAAACACGAATATTTGTCTGAAAATGATTTATAACCATAGCTTTATATAGAATTTTTGTTGTTTTAATTGGATATAATGTATAATGATTAACACATGGAAGGTAGTGGCCCACCAAGAGGGAACATAAATGCAAATTTGCATGTGTATGGACTAGTAATAATACAAATATAGGTGGCAAAACTATTATAATAATCGTATTTGTTGTATACGATATTATATATCAAATGCAACTTTCAACGTAATTCCAAGTTTCTATATTAGATTATTTTGTGGATCATAATTGACGCCTTAAATACTCCCATGAGGATCTTTGACAAAATTTTGTCATAAATATTAAAACCATTATAACATTTGAATAAGAAACCAATTATATAATGCAAATTCATTTATAGAAATGTAACTCTTTATATAAGTCTACACTCTACACTCTACAATATCAATTTATATTATAATTTATTAGTAATAATCACATGATATTCTTAACTCTAATCTTGTTTCACTATTTTTCTAAAGAATATAGTCAATTTGGTTTTATTTTTATTTTTGCTAAAGTATAATTGCTATCATTGTTGGTAGACTTTAATTATGATTCTCCATGACCATGGGAGCTAGACTAGATCAAAACCGAAAAATATGAAACAATATAATAAAACCATAGCTCATTTGGTTTGTAAACTTAAGATCTTTTTAATTTGAAATGTATATGCCTAAAATGATGTTAATTTGTTTATATCCAAAAATAATTGCTTCATTTTTGGTTTTCCAAAAAGTTACAATAAAAAAGCAAACCGAGTAAATTTGATTAGTTTGGTTTTATTGTTTAGCTTGTTGGTTCGAAGTGAATTGTACCCACCATATACGACATTTAAAATAGATTTTATGTGTTACATGCATCGAATGAATATTTGCTACCTGAATTTCAGAAGGTGGAAAAGGACGGAAACAAACGGCGTTAAAGCGAAAGGTTGGGAAACGAACAAAGCGCAACTAGCGAGCTGCGAGCCAAACGACAGGATGATGTGGACCCTGTCTCGTATATTTGGCGGCAAAACTAAGCGATCTGGGCCGTTAAAATCCAAAGTCAAAGCGGAAATTGACTACGACGTCACAGTTACCTGAGAACTGAGTAACGGTCCAAAATATCTGCCACTCATAAATCATAATCCTCTTATATTTATTTTATATGGCTTTTCAAAAAACAGAAAATTAATTTATATCTTCATACTTTTTATTATCATTTTTTAAAAGACGTATACGTGGGAAATGGTCCCAAACTGTGAAAATTTGCATTTTTAGTTCAATTTTAAGTTTTTTACACGGTTAGTAATTGTGGTTTTATTTGATTGTATTTGTTTTTGTCTTTGACTACAAATAAAACGTTGATCTTTGTAAAATGATAATTTAAAGTTTTATTTGTAACGCCGATCAGATAACTATTTGTAAGACCGATAGTGATAAAGATTGTACCCAAAAATCCCACCATCAAGAGTGATGATTTCTATGTTGATTGTTACATGGTCATTGTTGGTTCCAAGCTCACAACCTTTAATGAATCAGGTCAATGTAACTATTATAAAGAGTGGTTCTTTTAATGAATCCTATCAATGTAAGTATTACTAAGAATGGAGGTGATTATAATTGGCTTGAGGTCATTTGATGCAGACGAGTCCTTTTCTTGTTTTCAGTCATAAAAAAGTCAACACCGGTGAGTAGAGGGTGGGCAAGGGGGAGGTTTGAGTCGTGAAGTCATTTAAAAGTAATAGTAGTAATAACAATAATAGATTAAATAAACTAATAAATAATTTAAACAAAAATAAAAGGAAAAAATAAAGATAAACTGGTCATTTTATCATAACTTAATGTCTTATTTCAAACGATGTTAATCAAATGTGCAAAACAATGAAATTACTAGTACTCGTCGTGAGCAAAATGTTAAAACTAGACTAAAAGTGCAAACTTTCACAAAGCTTATGGGTCATTTATGCATCTTACTCTTTTAAAATCTATATTTCTCAAATCAAGAAAGATAAACGAAAACTGCAAATATGTTGATATGTTTAGTTCTATATTGGTTATAACAAAATATATTTTAAAGTAAATTTAAAATATACACATAGTATAATGGAAACTACATGTTGAATTCAAATTTTGATTTCGTTGTAAAGATGGTTTTTATTGTAAGTCATTATATTTATTGTTTATTATTTATTTATTTATTTATTTATTTATTATTATTATTATTATTATTATTATTATTATTATTATTATTATTATTAGTAATAGCAGCAGCTACAACAATAGTAGTAGTAAACCCCCGACATATACATCACCTTCCATATATGGCGTACTTGTGAATTGTTATACCTATGTTGTAGTTGAATCTGTGAATCATACAACAAATGAAATAAGTCCAAAACTAAAACACTTATAGGGAGGGGCGGATTTAAGAAGAGGGTAACGGGGGAGGTGCCCCCAATGATTTAAAATTTTATATGTAGGGTTAGGCTTCATTTTTGGTAAAAATAGATCTCAAATACAATGTACCCAACTAAAATAAATATATATTATTGGAGTTGGCTTATTGGAAGCACTAATGGGCTAGATAAGGTAATTGAGTCCAATTCCTTGTCTTAATTGAGCAAAATTCAAAAAGCTAATTTCATTTTTTTTCCTTTTGATTTCTTTGGTCTATGATTCAACAAGAAAAAAACATACCAAGCACCAACTTCAAAAGATCTACAATTCTTTTTTGTTTTATTCTAGGTAATTTTATAACTATTATGACCCGACTTGGTAATTTTGTAACCGTTTTGTTACCAACTCACTGTTATTTATAACCGTTTTGACCCGACTCGGAAAAAAATTAATTTTATGTTTTTTGTGCCCCCAATGTTTATGAATCCTGAGTCCGCCACTGCTTATAGGTGTTTATGGACACACTTCTGTGTATGGTGTATGCTCTATCTTGGACCGAAAAGTTCATAAAAAGAGGGTGGAAGATAGTTAGATAGCCTATGTTGTGCATTCTGACATACATATAAAACATCTAAAAACGTCACCAAGAAACTTGATGTGTTATTAGCGTTTATAAGATTTTCGAAAATGATTTCACATTAGTTTTACATTTATGAACAGGGAAATACCATGTATGAATAGAACAACACAATTAGGCAAGTGTACCTAGTCGATTGTAGTATAGTAATGGTAAATCCGGGTTGTCGACCCAAGGGAAAACGGCTATCTTTAAGTTAAGAAAATCAATTATCAATTAATAATTATTCAAGAAAATACTCAGGGGCGAGTTTTAATGAAAACTCGTAAAACTTTGATTATAAAATAAATGACGAAATAATAAATGATCATAACAAAAATAACAAGGGAAACTTTCGTCTAGGATCTGTTGATTCATATAAACCTATGTTGACTAGTTTTGATTATGTGCAATGAGTTTAAATAAGTTGCATTAAGTTGTAGGATCGTATGGTCAAGTCACCAATTCTATGACTAATAAGTTAAAATAGCACAATGGTCATATGACTAATTAACTTATAATCATCAAGTATTAATACAATCTAGCATGCAAACATAGCCCATATCCTAATGGTCAAAGTGATATGTTCATACAATCAATGGTCATGAGTTGCAACTAAATGTGATATAAGTCTTATTTCACTAATCGAGTTTATAACTTAGATAACCTTCCTAGTTAAATGGTCAATAACTAGTCCGATGATATATAGTTGTCAATTATACATCATGATGGTTCATGTGATCAATACGTTTAAATGGCCATTTAAACTTAATCATATGAAGATGGCAATCAAGAATACAAACTGTAACCACATTTAATATGTATAGCATGCAAGTTATATATCCTAACCGATATTAAACTCGAATCAAGAACTAGATCAACACATATTATATTAATGAATCAACATCACCTAGGCAAAAGTTACGGGAAATATAAAATACAAAACATAAAAGTAAACATTACTTTAGATTCGATTGAACCATCTAGTTATGTTTGATATGCTATTAGTGCAATGGATATTGAACGTTAAATACCGATTTCTAAAGTGATTAGATGTTTTGGTCCAACTACCTAATCCTATGATTATAAGGTCATTAATGGCAATGGTCATGCGATTATATATTCCAAATAATCATGTATTGGTTCGTATCGTACAATGTTCATTCGATCTTTTGATCTCAATGGTCATGATAATCAAATTAGCGTCAAATGAATTATGCGAGATAAAATATAAAACGTTCAATATCCGATAAATAACAATCAAATCATAACCAAACAGTAATCAAATCTAAGTAATAAATAATACAGATAACATAATCTGAAGAATACGGCTTAGGAAATCATAATAGAATGCTAAATATATATAAAGCAAACCGAATGAAGTCCCGGCCGAACATTCTTCAAGCTCTCGATTCCATAGTTTCCCCTTTGATTCTACAAGCTTCCTGGCCGAGTTTGGAGGTGTGGAGGTGCAGAGAGACAATCTGGTCTGAAGGTGGTGTGTGTTGTGTTAAAATGAGAGCTGAATGGCTTGTATTTATAGTTGTCGCTGGGGCAGGGCGCGGTGCGCCTGATTGGGGGCGCGGTGCACCTAAAGGAGATCTGCGCACGTGGTGAACTGTCGCACGAGGGAGCACGTGGTTTGCAGCTTTAATGTCGGATCTGAGGCGCGGTGCGCCCAAAAGGTAGGCGGGGTGCGCCCTTGCACATGCTTGGCAGGTCGGTTGAATCATTGGATAAACGCACGCTCGATTATTTTAATCAAAAGTCTGACGAAAAGCGGGATCTGGATCTCTCTTTGGGCGCGGTGCGCCTGGATGTGGGCGGGGTGCGCCCAGGCGTCTGGCAGTTTTTCGCTTTGTTTCTTTTTAAGCTCAAATGTTTGTGTAATTCGTTCTTTCGCTCCAAACGCGTCTTTTTAGCTTCAAAACGAATATTTAAGCATATTAGGTATCTTTTAGTTCATAACATATATGAAATTAAACTAAAATCACACTGATATCGTGCGGAAAATATGTATAATTTACGCGATATCAGCCTATCTAGGAGAAATCAAACAACAATGCCAATGGTGTTTGATATCAAAGCATCCATCAGACCATCACCGACCAATTTCTTTTCTCCGCTTTATAAGAATATCCAAGAGAAATAAAACAACGCTAAAGTCCCATGTCAACTATGTGACAACAATATTTTTCTTGTTAGAACATCAAAAAAAGCCATCAAATAAGCCAAGTTTCCATATACAACGAAGAAAGGAGTAGCATCAAAGAGATTGGTGAAATTGTAATCCTAAAGAAGAGTTCAGGATATACACAATAGAAGATATCAAAGAGGCTACAAAGTGTTTTTGTTTGGCACAATCTAGAAATACATAAAAGAATGTTAATGTCGGGTGTTTAAGGTATAATCGGTGGTTTTTATTTTTTGACTGGGTCGTAGAATTTTTATCATCAGGAGTCATTTAGGAAAAGTTCAAGGAAGAATGGCAGGGTAGAAATGGGGTGTGATGGTGGGGTGAAGTGGTTAGACCCTTAGTGTAACTTTAATTAGCTAATGCCAAAATGGCAAACTAACTAAATTACAAATGAATGTAAAACAATATTTTTACAGGGACTTAATGTATCATTTCCAAATTGTGTGCAACTCCCCATTTTCATATCAAGGTATACATTATATTTTTATATAATTACATGCCAACAATATAATTACATAAAATAACATGGCATGGAGCGATTCTAGTATATCTTCAAGTCATGCTCCCTAATCTCAAGTTGATCATCTTCCTTATTTAACCACAAAAACATGTCCTTAGAATGCAAGTCACGAATAATGCAAGCTATGAAGTTTAGTGAATAACATCATCGATTTCCATGCATTCACTATAATATATTTGCATAAATTTTAATAAACAATTCGACATGTTAGTGTTACATTCCAAAAAATAATGATATAATATACAAACATGAATAGAGCAGGTGATAAGTATTTGTATCGCTATCCATACACAAGTCCTCTACGACTATCACATGTGCATTTCATATTTATGTAAAACAACCTAATCTCACATTTCACTAAAATATCCCATATAAACCGCCATTTATATTGGAAGATCACAAAGCAATTTCACTCGATCAATATTATTAAAAACCCTTACCCTCCTTTTAGAAGCACCTCCAATCTCATGCAATAATCTTCATCATAGAGCATTACCAACACATATTTCATCTTACATATTCAATCCTCGTCTCCAGAGCTGACAAATCCCCCAACCAAGCACTACCCCCATGACTATGTTGGGCAGCGAAAGGCGCACCAACGAACACGGCCAAGTACTTCAACAAACGTTCTCCGATTATCAAGACTAGTGAGAAATATGAAGAATTGAAACTGAGAAACACAAGGAAATAAAGTGGTTCATTCGACAATAAGTCAAGCTATGTCTACTGTGAGAAATAAGAGAAACTTCATCGATAAACTTCAATGATTTACAACAGAGAATCTATAACTACACTCTAATTTGACATATTACAATGCATAGATATATTAGTGTATAAATAGCGAGATATGGAAGATTGAACACGCAAGTCTTGGGCGGGAAAGAGAAAAATGACAAACTAGCCCTGTACCTAGTCACTTTACAGGCGGTGAAGTGACTACTCCATGCTCCCTATGCTGCCCTGACACAGAGCACTATTCTTCATGTATTTCCAAGATATTTCTGACAGCTAATGTGACAACACCAAAGTTTGGTCTGACCAAGACTTTATCTTGGACCGAGCTCACCCAATTGGTCTCCAGTATGAGTGCTTCCCTTCAAACGATTGTGACTGTCCGACTATGCCTCTGCAACTTTTGTCGAACTACACTTCGTACAAGGGCCAACTCATCCTTCAAGAAAGAACTCATCTGTCTGAACTTCGTATTGGTCGGAGTATACTGCTGATACATCTTCTTCTACTGATGACATTTCACAACTGTGACTGTAGCCCTGGCTACAACTGTCACTTTGAACATCGGTCCACATAAGATACTGATGGAGCCTTCCTCAGACACAACTCCTCGGTACGGACATAGTACTTGCTTTGTCACAAACCTTTAGTCTGGTAGCCAGTTTATCACCAACTGAATTATGTTGTCTATCTTGTATGTCTTCATTGTCTGCCTTAAAACCAAGAACATGACTCCAGATTCGGACGAAGCAACGGCTTCGGTCCTACTGATCTTCATGCCTTTGGTTTCAACCTTCTGCTGATCTTCTAAAGAAATATTTCCTTCGATGCTGATCCGCCATGGTTGATCTCACCGAAGCGAAGGACTCTCACTTGACCGAAAGACTGGGACTTGTCTGAGATGCACACCTCAACAGCACTGGCTATTCTTGTCTCTGTTTCTGGTTACTTCAAACATTAGATCCTCTTCGGTTGTCTTGGATGGCTCCGGTTCGGATTAGGCTCCATACTTGTTCAACATACTATGTAGATTATAACAAGATATCACTAGACCACTACCCTCATCGCTATGTAAATTCCAATAAAATTAATATATTAAAACGGTTACATTCTGAGGTGATCTATCATAATCTCTATATAATCACCCAAATTATTTTTAACCAAAAACTACCCTTATCTCCAAGTAGTCACCAATAAACATACACAACAACACTATTATCAACATATTTATAGTATGTACTATGAACTTCATATGTTAGTGTACACTACCAAATCCCATAACTAATATTTATAAATATTTACTCTTAAGATCTACTATCAAACTAAGTAGCCTTATATCTATATTACACTTCCAAACTACCATCATAACTAAGTGGGTTATATTGAGCTCTTCAAATGTAGAACTGTCTTCGTGAATTGTATGATGGATTGGAAAAAAAAATATAAAAAATAACTAATATTCTTGCAAAATTCCATGATTTCAAATAAAACCAGGATGAATCTCGATCAAACTTTTGAAAATCTTGACAACATTTGTAATAAACTTGAATGTTTTGATATGTTTAAAACAAAAACAAAAAATCAATGTAGATTCCTTCACTCTTTGCGAAAGAAGTGAAAATTTGTTTTAATGATGACTAAAGGACATGAAAACCTCGATTCCTATTATTTATATGATATGTACGATGTCCTGAAATCTCATAAGGATGACGTTTATGACGGTACTTTGAGTCAAATGTTAAGAGATCTATTAGCATTGGTTGTAAAATATGAACGAAGGAGTTCAAAATCACAACAACGTGTTCAAGATTTGTTTGCCTCTTCATAAGAGGAATAAAATATAAATGATGTTGGTGACGATTCAGAGGATGAGAAAGCTCTTTATCTAAATAATTCTAGGAAAATGTTTTATAAGAAAAATGTTTCTAGATCAAAAATTCTAGTGGTAAAAGTTATTCTTTGAACAAGTATAATTATGGAAATGGTAGTTGTGATAGAAAAAAGCTTTTGAAGAAGGATGAAGGTAAAGAAACTACGAAAGTTTTAGGTGATTCTGGTTATGATCACATTTATTGTGATGGTAGGGATCATTTAGATAGGGACTACATGTTAAATATAAAAGCTTGAAAATGAAACAAAAGTCAAGGATGCAACATACTATGCTTTAAAAGACTAAGCTGCTATGGAGAAAGAAAGAGAAGTTGATGCAATCAACACCTCATTTCTTGTTAATCATGGTTTGAGAACTCATCAGCAAATACACATAGATACTTTATTGCTACTACACATAGATACTTTATGGCTATACAAAAGGTCCATCAGCAAATAATTCTTCTGCTTAGAACTCATCTGATGGGATATGTCTCATGATGGCCCATTCGAAGAGAGCTATTGTTGAGAAGGTACAATTTATTCTTCAATGTCATAATATTCCAATTTGTGATTATCAACTTATTTTTAATGACATTCAACATGTTTGTACTTCAATAGGCCAAACGTTAATTTCATCGTCACATGAATGTTTGGTGGTAAAGGAAGAAGCAGTAAGGTTACAAGTAGCGATTGATAGCAACGTACTTAGGCTAGAGAGATTAGAAAGAGATATTCAAACATGAATGATGATAAGCTACTTTTGACTAGAGAAAATAGATATAACAATGCTAGGAAGCTTTATACTCAAGTCACTAGGATTTATCTTACTTGTGATATTTCGAATAAAAAACA
This sequence comes from Cichorium intybus, assembly GCA_023525715.1. Lineage (NCBI taxonomy): Eukaryota > Viridiplantae > Streptophyta > Magnoliopsida > Asterales > Asteraceae > Cichorium > Cichorium intybus. The sequence continues at coordinate 58,522,999 of CM042011.1, forward strand.
TATATATTAATATTTTATCATTACTTGAAGCAAAACCAGAAGATTTGGATGACGTTGCTTATGAGTGTGATAGTATGGTGTCATTGGATGTTGTTACTAATTTGACATATCATTATGATATTGTTCCGTTTGATAAAGTATTGACACAAAGTTTTTGAAAAATATTGTTGATGAAACTCTTTCGATTGAAGAAAAAAAAGAAAATTTTGAATAACTCATCTTCTAATTATGATTTTGAAGTGTTAAATAGATATAAACAAATCGGAAAACACAGTGATTTTGAAAAATTCGAAAATGAAAATGATATTTTGAATGATGAAGAAATGAATATTCAAGAATTTGAGGAAATCGATTGTTCGAATTTGGCTTCAACTTCTGGTAACAGAAATAGCCGAAGATAATCAAGTACAAGTTGTTTTTTGGAGTACACACCTAAGTATAAAAGGGTTCTTGAAACAAAAGGAAAAAATGTCTTCGTGTTTCGACAGTTGTGTATCCATTTTGTAAAACCAGGTTGTGTAAACAAGAATTTCCTTAAGATGAATGATAGATTGTTCGAAATGATAAAAATATTGAAAGGAAAAAGAACTTTGGTTAAACTCATATGTGGATTCGAATAAAATCGAGTTTTCAAAGAAAAAATGGATTGTCAAACAAACTCAAATTGAAAATAATTTCGAAAAAGGAAAGTTGTCACCATAAAACAAATATCTTCAGAAAAGGAAAAGAAATTAGGACGAATGTCTAAACATAGGCAAAGACATCGTGATAAGTTAACAAATATGAATGAGTTAGGTTCTTCTTCAAAGACTGAGAATGTTAAGAAAACAAAAAAGAAAATTTCTCTTCGAATAAGAATATTTGTTATAGGAAGAAACATTCTTACATTCTTGATAAAAGTAACATTAGCATAGGTAAGCTTATGTAATTATTCCTTTATGATATTTCTTCAAAGAAGGCAGGTGAGAAAATTTTTGTTGATTCTAATCATTCTAATCTGCATTTATACTCTTAATCTTATTTTAAGATGGGTGCTACACGTCTGAAATTTACTCGTGTTACGAAAACTAATGACGTGTGCACACCGGCTAAAAGTGTCAAATATAGAATGTTCGAATCATCCAAAGGTCCTAAAAGCTTCGAATAGTTTTGAAGGTATCCTATTTGAAATGGAATTTGAAGCCTTTAACTAAACATTCTTCGAAGACTAGTTCAAGTCGTACTTCGAACTTAATTTCAAATAATCTTAAAAAGACTACTTTGAAGTGGATACCCAAGCTAACAACAGAGCCAACATTGATAACTTGGATAACGTCTGTTACAAAGAAGATTGAAGGATCATACAACCACTCAATTTCAGAAGTTTCATAATTGTATTAACATCGAGGGACACAAACAAGTTTGGGTTCCTAAGCTTTTTCATTGATTACTGGCTTTACATGAGGAGCAATATGATTCAAAATGATATATCGATAGTGGGTACTCACGTCACATAACTAGAATAAGGAAATCTTTAAACAATATACATATTAACAACATTGTATTTACTTAAAATCGTTATTTATTCAATTTCTTTTATCAAATCAAGACTTAATAAAAGAAAATAAAACAGGGCCTAATTATGATAAAAAAGAAACAACGACTTATCCAACCGCGATTTACTCCAATCATATTCAATTTAGTTTGGTTTTATCTAAGACTAACAGGAATACCCATCACATGATCACATGTGATGCGCGCCACATCACTGCCACTTCACCATCACACTCTATCACATTCCCATCACACCACACTAGAAATACTCATCACATTCTATCACATCACATCACTTTTTCTAATTAAAAAACTCAATATTTAATAAAAACCTAATTTTCCATTAAAAACCATTACATTAAGTAATCAAATAGAAAATATAAATATTTTAAATAAAACTAAAACATTACATAGATATTACCCTAGAAAAACATACTGAATATTCAAATAATAATACAATTACTCGTCCCTATTCAAGCTGTTTTGATAAACTTGCTCCACTAAGTCTTCTCGAAGATATTGGCAGTTTCAGAATCTTGAATTTCTACTACTCGTGCTTAAGGGTGAGCGTGGTCATGGGACCGACCCGACTAGGACCAAACCGTAGTCGGACCGAGACCGAGGGAAGACATTTAATGGAACCGAGGACCGACCAAACTCTGGGACTTGGTCTTGGGTTCAGGTACGAGTTTGCTCGGGTTTGGTCGGGTTTTACCCACGCAGGACCAAGCGTAAAATTTTCAAATGCCTACATTATAATCTTAATGCCTTTTAAAAATTCGGTCGGTTCCGTACCCGAGAACACGACAATACCGAAGGACCAAGACCAAGAAGGACCAAGACCGAATGACCAATACCGAATTAAGCCACATATACGGACCGAGTACCAACCAAGTAACATGGTCGGTACCTTATCTCGGGTCCGGTTCCTCGATTCTTGGGCTTGGGCTCGGCTCCGAGGACCATTTGCACATCCCTAAATATTCGGTCGAACCGGGTATTAATTGTTGATCTGAGTGAACTACGTCGGCCTCGTCGTATTTGCAAATCGCTCTACCTTTTTCTTCAATTATAGTATTATGTAAAATGATGCACGCACACATAATTGTGGTTATCCTTCCATCATCCTACAGTCGTGCAGTGTGTTTAACCAGTTGGACATCTTTCTCACACCCAATGGGTACAATCAAGGCTACCAATCATTCTCGGTAAACTATGTTTGGTTTCATGTGTCAAATATAATTTATCGATATCATGTGCTGTAGGTTTACACAAATACTCTTTACTAAGCACCTCAATAATGCATGCATAATAAAAATCCACACACTCCCTTACGGTCCTCTCATATATTTTCAAATACTCGTCACTTGCTTCAGCTGTTGTGCCGAATCCTAAATATCTAAGTGCAGCCGAATATTTCTGTATACAACTGAAACCCATTCTACCTCTGGCATCTGGTTTTTGCTTAAAATAATCATATTGTGCCTCTAAAGCGTTACTAATGTGTAAAAATAAGGCTCTATTTAAACGATAAGGATGTCTGAAATGTTTGTCACCATAAAGAGGATTATCAGCAAAATAGTCATGTACCAAAAGATCATGTGCAGCTTGCCGATCTCGGTTGATAATGGCTCTTGGTTGTCATACATTTGAAGACTCTTCAGCAGCAGCGTTTACAGCAACATTAAAGAATGTTGTGATAAACTCTCCATCGTCCAAATCGAATTGTTTGTGTGTATATATATGAGAATAAAAGAGATTGTATAAATGTGTGTTGAATGAGGTAAGTTGTGTATATATTTATAAGTGAAATTTTGTTAAATTAAAAAAAGATTTTTTTTAATTTTTCTAGCCGTTCAACGGCTTAATGCTTCTCATTGGTCGTGCTCAACCGTGACTCATATCACCCTCCATCACGATTTCACCCATCACGGCGTGCACTGTTATTGTATCCCACATTGGTGTGACACGGTCCTATAAGTTTGTATATATGTTGGAGTTTTCCCTCTCTCCACAAGGGCTCTTTTGGAGAGACACTCTTGGCCTCCACATATATTTACATGGTATCAGAGCTGGTGTTTTTTTTTTTAATTTTTCTAGTCGTTCAACGGCTTAATGCTTCTCATTGGTCGTGCTCAACCGTGACTCATATCACCCTCCATCACGATTTCATCCATCACGGTGTGCACTGTTAGTGTATCCCACATTGGTGTGACACGGTCCTATAAGTTTGTATATATGTTGGAGTTTTCTCTCTCTCCACAAGGGCTCTTTTGGAGAGACACTCTTGGCCTCCACATATATTTACATGGTATCAGAGCTGGTGTCCCGCACCCCCGAACCTCATCGAGCCTACGTCTCTGAGAGGGAGTGTTAGTGTATTCCACATTGGTGTGACACGGTCCTATAAGTTTGTATATATGTTGGAGTTTCCCCTCTCTCCACAAGGGCTCTTTTGGAGAGACACTCTTGGGTTCCACATATATTTACATGCACGGCCGTGATGGGCTGCCTCGTCAACATCATGGTCATGCCGTGATCAGTACTCCGGTAGGTCTAACAAATGCAACCAAAATGATATAAGCTCTTTCTTATTTAACTGATATTTCTCATAACAAAATTTGATTCGACCGAAAGGCTCAAAGCGGAGGTTGTTGCTTTATGATAAAAAAAAAACATCGACTTGTCTAACTTGATAGTTTTTGGGCTAAATTAATTATCCTTTCGCATAGTTGGACTTGGACCACAACACAACGACTTATTTTGCATTTAATAATATATCGTAAGCATCACGGATTCTATGCGGAGAATAGTAAATGCATTAAAATTACAGCAATACACTGAAGTTATTTCAAATTTCATTTTACCTTTCTCCAAAGTTATATAATCTAAGCTTTTGTAAAAGAATCTGTAAGTTCAAAAGTAAAAAAGGCAATGTGGTTGTTGGAATTTCGAAAGGCTCCAAACAGACAAACATTATCGAGTAAGCAATGAAAGACATTGGGGGAATACTAATTTATGGTTGGGAGTAGGTTAATATGGTGGTAGACCCGACACCACAACATCCACGAGGTTGTCATTCTCTAGTCTCGACTACATGATCAAATCGTGGAAGCGCAGGGGGACCCGCACGTGCGTTGGGGACAACTGTAAAAGCATAATTACCCAACTGCTCAACGAAAAACACTGCCATCCTTGCTTATTTTAAGTTTTATTCCTTTTGAACAAATTATGATGGATAGGAAAATATGGATTGTGTATTTTACTTTTCTATGATAATAATATACATATTTTTTTATATACATTGATAATGGTGTTGTGAATTTTTTTAGATTATAATAATATGTTATATCTCTTTCTTAGATAATAGCATGTTGTATTTTTTTTTACTGTAATGCTGATAATAAATCATTAAATCTCGTCAAAAGGACGAACAAAACCAAATGGCCGTTCTTACAAGAATATGGGCATAGAAGAAGATAATGGGCTTCCTAAGTCCTATGCTAATGGTGTCTTGTGTGTACGTGAAGTCGTGAAGAGACTCGTGCGAATCCTAAGAAGATTGATGAGAGGGGTATATGGTTGGAATCAATAGAACATGTTATTAATCGTACACTACCATCATGGATCATTTTTTGGTAATTTCCAATGATTCAAGCTTGTTTTAAGTTCAACACTACAAACAAAATGACTAAAATGAGAGGGATATATGGTTGGAATGTGTAGAATATGTTATTAATCGTACACTACCATCATCCATCATTCTTGGTAATTTCCAAATGACTCAAGTTAGTTCTAAGTTCTACACTACCAACAAAATGAGATTGTGGCGTACACTTTTAATGACGTATTACTTGTGCCACTATATTGCATTCCATATTTTATGTGTCATTATAAAAATTGATGAATTTAGTGGCAATTAACATATTATATATTCATATTTGTTAGTAGCATAATGATTTAAAATGCCACTAAAAATTATAGATTTTATGTCATACAAATTACTATATGCGACTAAATGTTTTTTTTTTTTTTTTTGGAATAAGTGAGATAATTTTATCGAACCAACGCCTACCATGAAGCTAGACGAAGGAGGACAGAATACAGAGATTCGGTTTACATGTAAGGAAAATGAGAATTACACCATTTCATCTAATTTCAAATCGCATTCTTTCCCTAGTAGTTAGAGAAGCGGACCGAACCGATCTGAAACCGAAAAACCAAAACCAAAAATTGGGATTTTAAAATGTAGCCAAGACAGATAATTAAATGTTGGATAAAAAGTAGCTCATTCAGAACTCGTATGAAATAGATATAGTTGTTCAAAGTTAACTAAAATTTCTGAACAAACTAAAAATAACCCAACGACCCTAACGACCATTGTTTAGAGCTGTTTAACTCATCCAATTCTTAACCAATTAAAGAAGCTCTTGAGCCTAAATTGTAATCAATATAGAGAACTAAAAGCTAGAAAAAATAAGCTCATTCCAACCTTGTACAAAAATGTTACAAAGATCGGAATATGATTAAGAAGTTCTAAAGGGCCCTTCAACTTCCATAGTCCGAGAACTGAAATCCTCGAGACTCGCAGACTCGATACCCGCAAGAATGGAAACTTATTTTTAGGAATTTGGGGACCAAGAACCAAACCAAATTGCACAATTGGTTTTTATGTTATTCTAGTTCCGATTCGATTCTGTTCCAACGGTAATTTTGCCCATCCACGAAACTAAAGAAACACTCCACGAAACTAAAGAAATATTGAGGATATTGTATAATTGGCTACCTTGGTTAGAATACAACTCTTTAAAAATCATGTCGTTTTTTGCCTATGTAAACTGTTAGAAATGGGGATGAACAATGGCTTGGATCTCTGAAAATCGTGTTAGAATCACTTTCAAATCAAAGTATTTTGATGGTACAATCAAATCTTTGATTGGATAAGATTCAGAGTGTTCTAGATCAGAGAAATGTGTGTAAGAATCTGTTATTCGTACCCTAGAAATGACCAAAAACGGCTATAAAACCTGTCAAAAAACTATCACTGGGCTCGAAACACGGCCCGTGTTATCCTGACACGGCCCGTGTTTCATTGCAACATTGTTTCTGTCCCAAAACTGACATTTTACACGGCCCGTGTTATCCTGACACGGCCCGTGTTATTTTCCAAAATTTCTTCTGTAATCCTGACACGGCCCGTGTTATCCTAACACGGCCCGTGTCAGGATGATTTTTGGAAAATGATAGTTTTTAACAGTTTTTTACTTTGTATCTTGACAAATTCAAACAAGTGTGTACTCCACACCTTCCTTACTTGTTTAATGTTTGTTAAGATCACATTTGGTCAACAAAATTAATCCATTACACTTAAATACATATTGGTAATTTCATAAATCACCAACAAACCTCCCCCATTTAAGTGTAACCTTGATTAACTTAAATAAAACATAACTATAACAAACTGATGCATAAATGAAATATCGTGACGATTGAATTTCACATTAGTGTATTACACATTCCAAATATTCGAATATCAAAGTGTCACTAAGGATTGAACCCTTTCTATTCATAGTGAATACATGAAGATAATAACACACACCAGTTTACATTCTCATAAGTTCTAACTTGACACTATTTTTACTAGCTTGTGTCCTATCCTTCAATAAACATATCAAAGCTAAGTCCCAAGCTTCTTGAAGCAGCTAAACTTCATGCTTATATAGGTAGTTCTTTTATTCTTGCACCTGCATATGCAATTTTTCAAAGAACTATTAAGAAAATAATTTTCAACTTCCTTCATTTGCAGTACTGAACACATACCTTGGGATGATATAAACAATAATGTGTTCCAATCTTCAAATATTAAGCTTTCCACATTGAATTCAGCATCTAATGTTCAATTAGATGAGAATTGGGTATCTCAATATCAAAGATTTTTAGGTGGACTTCAAACCCATCCCTACAGCCGCCTTGTGCATAAGATCTCTCGCTAACCCTTTGGTTAGATGATCAGCTAAATTTTAACTGAGTCCTTACAAACTCCACAGATATCACACCATTCATTATGAGTTCACGAATTATGCTATGTCTAACATCTAAATGTCTAGACTTCCAATTATACACTTGACTATAAACATTAGCCAAAGTTGCAGCACTATCACACCTGATAGAAATGGTAGATATCGGTTTAGGCCATAATGGAATTTCATAAATTAAATTCCTGAGCCACTCTGCTTCTTTGCTAGCAGCAGCCAATGCTATGAATTCAGATTCCATGGTTGAACTTGTAATATAAGTCTATTTCTTGGATGCCCAAGAAATAGCACCTCCTCCTAGAAGGAATACCCAACCACTTGTGGAGGAGTGATCCTCTAAATTGTTAATCCAACTAGCATCTGAATAACCTTCTAACATCGAAGGGTATCCACTGTATGTCAAACCATAATCCATGGTTCCTTTCAAATACTTGAATACTCTATTTATGGCTTGCCAATGATGTGAACTAGGATTGCTAGTATACCTACTGAGCTTTCCTACAACTTAAGCAATATCAGGCCTAGTGCTAATCATGGCGTACATAAGACAACCAATAGCCCTTGAGTATTCTAGTTGAGACACAGGAGATCCTTTATTAGGTAGAAGCTTAAGACTAGGATCTATAGGAGTGCTAACAGGAGAACAATTCTCAAAGTTGAACTTTTTCAATATCTTCTCAATATAATGAGATTGAGTGATTGAAATACCATTGTTTCCACGCTTGATTCTTATATCAAGAATCACATCCGCCTCCCCCATGTCTTTCATGTCAAAACTAGATGATAAGAATTTCTTGGTTTTGTCAACCTCATCTTGACTAGTACCAAAAATCAACATATCATCTACATATAGACAAATTATAACTCCTTTTCTAGAAGTATCAATTTTGCTATATACACACTTGTCAGCTTGGTTTAATGCAAAACCATTAGACAAGATCACATCATCAAGTTTTTGATGCCATTGTTTTGGTGCTTGTTTCAAACCATATAATGATTTCTTTAACTTGCAAACCTTGTTTTCATGTTCAGACATCACAAACCCTTTAGGTTGTTTCATGTAAATCTCCTCATCTAATTCACCATTCAAGAATGCAGTTTTCACACCCATTTGATGAATTATAAGATTATGTATTGCTGCAAGAGCCAACAATAATCTAATAGTAGATATTCTAGCCACAGGAGCATAAGTATCAAAGAAGTCAATACCTTCTTTTTGCCTAAAGCCTTGGATAACCAATCTGGCTTTATACTTATCTATTGTGGCATCCACTTTCATTTTCCTTTTGAGGATCCATTTACATCCTAATGCCTTGCATCCAGGAGGTAAATCAGCAAATACCCAAGTATTGTTATGCATGATAGAATCTATTTCATCCTGAATAGCTTCTTTCCAGAAATGAACATCTCTTGAAGCCATAGCTTCACTAAATGTCTTTGGATCCTCCTCAATAATATAACAATATTGATGTTCAGAGATGGTCTCATCTCTTGTTCCTTCAACTAAATAAAGTTGAAAATCAGATCCAAAAGACTTAGCTTTTCTTGTCCTAGTACACCTCCTAGGTTCAGGTACAGAACTTGTACCAGCAGAGACATTTTCTCCTTGAGTTGTGTTCTTGCTAGAAGATTGCTGAATCAAGTCCCTTGGTCTAGGTATAGAAGTAAATCTCTCTTCATCAAAGATAGCATCTCTTGACTCTATAACAGTGTTCACAGACACCGAGTCATTAGATTCTATAACATAGAATCTATATGCCTTGGAATGCTCAGCATACCCAATGAAGATACAATCTATACCCTTTTCTCCTAAGTTTTTCCTTTTGGTTCAGTGAATCTTACAACAGCTCTACAACCCCAAACCTTGAGATAACTCAAATTTGGCACCTTTTTATGCCAAAGTTTATAAGGACTAGCCTTACTCTTTTTGTTTGGAGTTCGGTTCAAAATATAACAGGCTGTTAACATAGCCTCACCCCAAAATCCTTCACTAAGACCAGAATAGGACAACATGGAATTAACCATTTCCTTCAAGGTCCTATTCTTCCTTTCAGCTACACCATTTTGTTATGGTGTATAAGGAGCAGTGGTTTGGTGTATTATTCCGGTAGATTCAAAATAAACCGGATCATAATATTCACCACCCCTATCCGTACGCAAAACCTTTATTAACTCATTCTTATGTAGCTCTACTTGTTGTTTATAAATTTTAAATTTATCAAGAGCTTCATCTTTAGAATGCAACAAATAGACATAACAATATCTAGATGCATCATCAATAAAAGTAACAACATACTTTTTGTTTCCTAGGGAAGGTGTTGCATGGAAATCACACAAGTCACTATGTATGAGTTCCAACACCTTTCTTTCCCTAACAACATCTTTAAAAGGTTGGCTAGTGATTTTAGTCAACATACAAGTTTTACATTTCTCAATATTCATATCAAAAGCAGGAATCATACTCATTTTAGACATGTCTTTTAATCTCTTGTAATGAATATGTCCTAGTCTAGCATGCCATAATTATGATTTATTCAAACTATTGCTAGTACTAGTTGAAGCCATACAAATCGAATTATCATAAGAAGGATAATTAAGATTAAGCCTAATCATATCATTACATACATATCCAAATCCCACAAAAGTACCATGTCTTGACAAGATATACTTGTCACTTTCTAATACTTGTTTATAACCACACTTACTTAATACAATTTCAGATAAGAGGTTCTTTCGAATCCCCGGTACATACAATACATTGTCTAAAGATAAACATTTTCCAGAAGTAAAATTAAGTAAAACAGATCCTAGTCCCTTGATTGGTTCGGTAGAAACATTCCCCATCTTTACAACAGGTCCATCTTCAATTGGTTGATAGTCTTTAAACCAACGAAGATCTTTGCAAACATGACTTGTTGCACCCGAATCAACCCACCATGCAACATCATCATCCTGCACATAGAATGCTTCAGAAATCACAGAAACATAATTCTGCACATATTTAAGATTTTGAATAAAATCAGATTTCTGACCTTGTTGCTTATCCGGATCCTTAGATCCAATTGGACCCACATCCTTGTCCTTGTTCACCTTACGGAGGCAACAATCTTTCTTGAGATGACCCGGTTTGTTACAACCCCAACAAACCAACTTAGCCTTTTTGTTTGAAGACTTGTCATCTTTCCCTTTAAACTTCCTTTTACCTTTAAACTTATTGGAATTCTTAGATCCCTCTCCTTCCACCATGTTCACAGAAGAAGAACTAATTTGGTTCTTGACTTTAGGATTGTTATCGAGTTCTTGAGTCTTTAAAGACTCCTCAATCCGTAAATGGCTTCCAAGTTGAACCAAAGTCAACTCTTCTTTCTTGTGTTTTAAAGTGTGTTTAAAATCTTTCCAGGATGGGGGCAATTTGTCAATGATGACAGCCACAGAAATGGCTTCATCCATCTTCAAATTGTGTTGAGAAAATTGTCCCAAAATCCTTAACATTTCATGGAATTGTTCCATCACAGGCCTGGAATCAATCATTTTGTATCCCATGAAATTGCTTACAAGAAACTTCTTACTAGAAGCATCTTCAGCCATGTACTTGGATTTCTACGAATCCCATAGTTCTTTTGCAGATTCAACATTTTGATAAACATCAAACAGAGAATCAGACATACCATTGAGAATGTGACCACGACATATATAATCATCGTTCTCCCACTTTGATCTCCTTCTTGTTGCCTCCAGGGGTTCATCTTCAACAACTTCAGGCATGGGAGTACTTAGAACATACACCACTTTGAGGGTTGTGAGAAAAAAGTGCATCTTCTTTTGCCATCTCCTGAAATCTTGGCCTTCAAACTTGGTTAACTTGTCAAATTTGCTTGTCATATCTTTCACAGAAGTTTCATTTGCCATTGTTGCAGAAAATACTTTGATTTTTGTTAGAAATGGGGATGAACAATGGCTTGGATCTCTGAAAATCGTGTTAGAATCACTTTCAAATCAAAGTATTTTGATGGTACAATCAAATCTTTGATTGGGTAAGATTCAGAGTGTTCCAGATCAGAGAAATGTGTGTAAGAATCTGTTTTTTGTACCCTAGAAATGACCAAAAACGGCTATAAAACCTGTCAAAAAACTGTCACTGGGCTCGAAACACGGCCCGTGTTATCCTGACACGACCCGTGTTTCATTGCAACATTGTTTCTGTCCCAAAACTGACATTTTACACGGCCCGTGTTATCTTGACACGTCCCGTGTTATTTTCCAAAATTGCTTCTATAATCCTGACACGGCCCGTGTTATCCTAACACGGCCCGTGTTATCCTAACACGGCCCGTGTCATGATGATTTTTGGAAAATGACAGTTTTTAACAGTTTTTTACTTTGTATCTTGACAAATTCAAACAAGTGTGTACTCCACACCTTCCTTACTTGTTTAATGTTTGTTAAGATCACATTTGGTCAACAAAATTAATCCATTACACTTAAATACATATTGTTAATTTCGTAAATCACCAACATAAACTCCATAACATCCCTTAACAAATAGCAACTAGTAGCTTCATCTTCTTCGAACAATGTCTCCAAGTCGCGATCACCCACATTAGAGAATGAATGTTGAGGGATGCCAAACCAACAAAAAAAACTATTCTCTAGTTTTACATGCATATATACATCTGATGAGAATATGTTATGCATATTCACACTGAGAAGCACAATAGTTTCAGTTAACCGAGTCGATGTCTACACCTCTATCTCGAAGGGCCATCTCTAATGAGATTCTGGTAGTTTTTGCTCTACATATGAAACAATAAAATTTTAATGGTAAGAATTTAAACCACTTGATTCTGGTAGTTTTTGCTCTACTATGCATTAGGAGATAAAGAGCATCTACAAACATCCTACTATTATCTCGGTCTAAACAGCTCAATATCGATAATAATTTGGGCCAGTTCTTGGGTCTTAATAGGGTTCTTGGACTTTTTCTTCCAACCCCTAGCACACCCTCCTATGTTATTCGATTAGCAACCAAACATAGTTTTGATTTATCAATCGCATATCAGGGGCCGATGCAGGATTCACCGATAGTCGTGGCACCAGAATTATTTTTCTCCCGAACTAATTTTAGTAGTGGCACTTTTTTTCCGCAGGGTTGCACCCTATTAGGAAAGAAAAAATTTTGTACTGCGCCTCCGAAATTTAGTCGGTGCCCGGGCCACCCCGGGACACCAATTAAATCTGCCAAGGCGCATATATTAGGATATCTAAGATTTAACTTCCTGATGTGTAACGCCAAGACACTCTTTTTATGTAATAATAATAAAAAGGGTAAAATGGTCATTTTACCTTGGAAGGGTAAATTGGTCTTTTGGACAGAAAAGTATTTAGTTTGAAATAATATTTTGAGTTTTGGACTTAAAATGTTATAAAAACGGATTTTTGGTCGTTTTACCATAAAAGGGTAATTTGGTCATTTGACCATGTGAAGGACTAAATATGAAAATATTGTTGTTTGTGGCAAATGTATAAAGAATGGAAGTTTTATTGTAATAAAACTTGATTATTGTGGCCAAAGTTCAAGAAATGGAACTTAGGGACCAAAATTGTAAAATTTGGAAGTATAAATAAGAGAGAGTTGACTCTCTCATTGACTAGCCATTTGTGCAGCAACGGGAGGAGCAAGGGAGATTCGATTTCTGCAGGAAATCATGGAATTGAAGCAAGGAATTGGAATCATAGCTTGGAATTTATGATTCCTAAGCTTGAAAGGTTAGTTTTAACCAAGTTCTTGAAGTGTTCTTGATTTGGTTTTATAGAAACTGAAATTTGTAAATTTCAGTTATGATTATGTGTTTAAATGGTTTAATACTTCCATTAAGTCAGGCTAATAAGGACTTAACTCAAGAAAATGGAAGTAGATTGCTATTTATGATGAATTTGAAGTTTTGGGGTTGTTAGAACTAAGAACCCTAATTCTTCATTTTGATTGATTTAGTTGTTTTGAATGGTTGAAAACCTTGTTAAAGTATAAGATTTCAGCCTAGAAATAATCCCCAAACGATTAAGTCGAACAATAAGTGCTTAAAAATGGAAAAATGGGAATTTCTAGCACAAAATCGGAGTTTCTGCACCACTGCCCAGCGCTCGCGACCCGACAAGGGGGTTGGTCGCGACTCGAAGAGGGGCCTCTTCGCGACTCGACCAGGTGGTTGCTCGCGACTCGAAGAGGGGTCTCTTCGCGACTCGACCAGGTGGTTGGTCGCGACTCGAGCCCTGGGCAGAAACCAGTTTATCTTCTGTTAAAATTTTGTGAATTTTCCAAGTTTGATTTCAATGCTAGGCTTATCCGATTGACCTGAAATTTTAAACATAGGTCTAATATGTTATAAAACTTCATGGAAAATTATCGGATTACGAATACGACCTCCCGAAAGTACTGTAGTAGAATACGCGTATTTCGGGAAGTGTATTAAATTTTATAACGATGGTTATTGATTGGAAATGCTTGGAAATAGTCCCCAATTGTATTGTATAGGACTCTTGTGCAGTAGAGTCAACTGAAATAGTTATTAACCTATTATCATTTGGTATATAAATGAATATATAGGTACGGGATAAATGGTTGTGGTGCACGCAAAAGAAAGAAACAACCGGAATCAAATGCAGCGAAGTTCCAGGTGAGTAATCTCACTTATATCACATATGATATGTGTTGTTTGGACTGTTACAGGTTGAAACAGGTTTGGGGGACGAAAATGATAATCTAAAGCTATGGTAAAAAGGCAATACCGGATAAGCCGTGAGTCAATGAAATGACAAGAACGGAGCCGTGAGCCACAAATGATTATGAAATGAAATGTCATTAAATGGTGCGGCCACTTGTGGCTATGATTTCTGGATTTTATATCCAACTGGTGCGGCCTATATGGCTATGATTTCTGGATTTTATATCCAACTGGTGCGGCCTATATGGCTATGATTTCTGGATTTTATATCCAACTGGTGCGGCCTATATGGCTATGATTTCTGGATTTTATATCCAACTGGTGCGGCCTATATGGCTTTGATTTCTGGATTTTATATCCAACTGGTGCGGCCTATATGGCTATGATTTTGGATGTTATATCCAACTGGTGCGGCTTATATGGCTATGATATTCTGGTGCGGCCTTCGGGCTATGATATTCTGGTGCGGCCTTCGGGCTATGATATTCTGGTGCGGCCTTCGGGCTATGATACACTGGTGCGGCCTCCAGGCTATGATTTATACGTTGGAACTGTTCTGGTGCGGCTTGTATAGCTATGACACGTGGTGCGGTTTATATAGCCAGGAAATACGGTGCAGTCAATTGTGACTAAGAAATATGGGACAGAAACGGTAATTGAGAATTTATATGTTTATTTTCTCTTATATACATGTGAATTTATGTGGCTAACAGCTTTGATTTGATTAATGTGCAAACAACAGGTTAGATATGATAATTATCTTTGAAATTAAATGGTGCGGTCTTAGGACCATGATTTTGGGTTGTTGAACCTAAATTGGTGCGGCCTTTGGGCTATGATCTAAATGATGAAACTATTAGTGTGGCCTTAGGGCTATGATCTGAACAGGTTAAATATTTTGGTGCAGCCTATATGGTTATGACATATGGTGCGGTCAACGATGACTATGAATTGTGGGACAAAATCTATTTGAGAGTTTAATTGTTATTATTCTCTAATATATGTGACGTTAATTGCAGATATGATTACTCACTGAGCTTTGTAGCTCATACCGTGTGTTAAATGTCCCTGCAGGTTAGCATAACCCTAATAAGGGTAAGGATAAAGTCCGTGACTCAAGAAGTGGACTTGTAGATGCTGTATGTAGCAGCCCGGCTTCAAAGGAGACTATGGTATTTTATACTCTCCTTGATACACTTGTACCTGTGATTATTAAAATATACCCCTTTGTTATGGTTTTATGTATTGAAACCTTGGTTTTAAATGAAAAAATTTTTCAGGGGTGTTTTGTTTTAAAAGCCGGGTGTTACAAGTTGGTATCAGAGCCGTGGTTTAAGTGAACTAGGTGTCTATAGAGTAGATTCCTGGACTTAAACCCTGAGATAGTAGACATGATGCATAGTTAGGCGTATATAGTTGTTATTATACATATATAACCTAACTGTTGCTAACTTCTGACGTATAAGAAGTATGAACCGTGAATCTTCTTGGAAGACATTTAGGGCGCGAAGCTCTAGGAAATGGACTATTTCTTTCTCCAGACTCCGTTGTATGAGGAGCAAAAAGGGGACGAATAGCAGAAAATCCACATGATGAGTAATATTAGTTGATGTGGTCAGATAAAGAAATCGATTGCTCACCTTGGTTGATATTCAAGGTGAAAGAACAGTAGTTGAGACTACAAGAAAAATAGAAATATTAGTGGACTTCTCCGAAGAAGTTAAAACGAATTAGGTCTAACCTTGAAGGGAAGCGACCAGAACGGAAAGATGATGTGATATAAGAAGTGCAGGAAAAGCACTCAAAACATTTTAGAGTTGAGACTCTATCATTGACATGCTGAAATTGCAGAAAATGGGAGCAAATTGCTCGAGTTTATTGTATGGGACGGAAGTGGTTCCAACATGGAACTATAGATCACTTCCTTATGAAATACTCACATGCTAAATGTGGAGTAACGGGTAATGAACCCAGGATAGAAAGAAGAAATGAATGGTTAAAAAGGACCAGTGATACAATGAGCATTCCAACAGATTATGGAAGAAGCTCGTGAGGAGACTGATATGATCTCCGCTATAATTGTTTTGAATATAACTCGTGTATGTTATATTTGATCCAAGAAGCTATGCTTTATATCGATGACTCGATGTCTTATTTAAATATTTCATCAACAATTTTGGATGAAATTTTGAAAGTAGCTATAGCAGATAGCAAATATGTTCTAGATATTGAACACCTGGAAAGTAGTCTGCCTAGGATTTACGGGACCATTTTCCCTACGAATCTATAGCTGATGACTACAATGAATTGGAAGTAATTGTGCATATGAATTGGTTAGCAATGAATTAGGCTAACATGAATTGTAGAAACAAGAACATTATGGTTCTTAAAACAGAAATGAAACGGATGGAAATCCATGGTAAATGACCGTTGTTGAGAATACCGATTATTTTCATTGCTTAAACTCGGAAAAGAGTTAGTAAAAGAATGATGTTGTAGTTGGCATACGTAGTATTGGCCAAGTTAGATAAAGCAGTGCTAGTAATGTACTACTTTAAATATATTATCGGATGTTTCTTTTGAAAAGAACTCCCAGGATTTCTGCCAGATAGGCGAGAAAAGTTTATGATAAAGCTGATTTTGGGAACCGTTTTGGTATACGGGCTCTGTATTGATTTGCATCTGTAGAGATGGCAGAGTTGGAAAACAACTAGAAGAAATTCTTAAATTGGGGTCTCATATGACCGTATGTGTCATCGTATGGAGCCCTACCTTGTTTGAAAAGAAGAAAGACAAGCTGATGCATATGTGCATTGACTACTGAGAATCTGATATTCTCGAAACCAGATCGAATATGAGGTACTATTGTACCAGATATTGGAGTTATTTCACTGAGTTAAGTGAGATGTAAAATTCTCCAAGTATGAAAATTTGGCAAAAAGAAGTTTTATATTCTTTGGGCATGTTAATAATGCCAGAGATGATAAAGTGCATCCAGCGGGAAAGGATACTGTGATAAGACAGAAACCGCCTTGGAAATTGACTGAAATTAGTAGTTTCCTTGGATTGGCGGGTTAATTTGGGAGAGTTGTAGAAAACTGCTCCTTGAATGTTGTTCAGTTGATTAGAGTAGACTAATAAAAGTATAAAGTCTGAGTGGTAGAAAGACCACAAGTATCTTGTGAAGGTTTGGAATAAACCTTGTGTGAAACTCTGATGTTAGCGTTGATGCTAAGCGGAGAAGATAAATTGGATTGTAGAAATGTATCCAAATTTGACAGTAGATACATGACGATGCAGTAGCATCTATGATTCTGGTATTGAAGCTTTGGAAACACTATCTATATGGTGTAAAGCTTACTGTTTGTACGGATCATAAGTTTGAAGCACTTAATTGATCAAAAGAAGCTAAATATGAGATAGCAAAGATAGATGGGTTACTTAGATATTTCGGGTATGAAATCTTGTACCATCTCGAAAAGGACAGATGTGGCTGTAGATGCCTTGAATTGAAAAGAGTAACCTTTGAAGGTTACATCCACATGTATGAGTGTGGCGAATTGACTACCTGAGTTGTTTCGGGTAGCACAGAAAGATGCGTACAAGTCTGAATATGTGAATAATGAATGAATGATTAGCTATTGAAAGAAGCTAGTTAGAAACTCACGGCGATTGAAAACCCTTGGTGGTTGTGAATGTGGATTCCAAAGCAAAAAGGAAACATAAAAATCATCTTGAAAAGATGTATTTTGTATTAGATATGCAGTATACCCGGAGCAATACCAGACTGGATAGGTCGATAAAACCTATGTGTTGGTGGCCGGGACAGAAGAAAGGTATTGGAAGGCACATGAAAAGTATTTGACTTGTACGCAAAGTAAAGTCAAACTGTTAGAAACATGCGAATAAATTTACAGTTGTTGGCCCTAGAATAGAAAATGGGACAACATTGCTATAGACTTTGCAATAAAATCTCTGTAAGTACCGTATGTTGATGAACAAAGCGACTCAATGATACAGACTTTAGAAGATGTGCTTGAAATTGCACAGCAAACCCTAGTAGAAGATGAGGAAATTGTCTATCTCTGATAGAATTTGCAAGAAATAGCAGCCTACATGCTTGTAGTTTGATGACTCATACGAAGAATGGTATGGAATACCATGTTATCTTTCAATTTATTGGATTGAAGATGTGGTAAAGCCGTTGGCTAGATCCTAGATTCTTGCACAAACTGAAGAGAATACTTGACGGGTACGAACGAATTTGAAGAATGGTTAATCATCTGCAAGCGGTACGTGAATTGTCGGTTATAAACCTTTGAAATTCCAAGTAAAGGAATGTGGTAATACGAAAAGTAAACCTTTGGAAAGGTTAAAACTTGTTTGGGACGACAAGAAAGAAATTATGTATTGATAATTTCCAACAAATTCCTTATGATGAAATGAGGTAAATAAGTAGGTAAGGTACCCGGGACAACCGGAAGAACGATATGTAACTGTGATACAACCACGAGATACGAAGACTAGTATGGTTAAGTGCTTAGGCAATACCATTGGGATTCCGACATGATGCGGAAGACCGAAAAGCTATCGAGGGAGACATACCCTCAACTCCTTGTATGATTTCGGGGACGAAATCTTTTGAAGGAGGGGAGAATTTGTAACGCCAAGACACTCTTTTTATGTAATAATAATAAAAAGGGTAAAATGGTCATTTTACCTTGGAAGGGTAAATTGGTCTTTTGGACAGAAAAGTATTTAGTTTGAAATAATATTTTGAGTTTTGGACTTAAAATGTTATAAAAACGGATTTTTGGTCGTTTTACCATAAAAGGGTAATTTGGTCATTTGACCATGTGAAGGACTAAATATGAAAATATTGTTGTTTGTGGCAAATGTATAAAGAATGGAAGTTTTATTATAATAAAACTTGATTATTGTGGCCAAAGTTCAAGAAATGGAACTTAGGGACCAAAATTGTAAATTTTGGAAGTATAAATAAGAGAGAGTTGACTCTCTCATTGACTAGCCATTTGTGCAGCAACGGGAGGAGCAAGGGAGATGCGATTTCTGCAGGAAATCATGGAATTGAAGCAAGGAATTGGAATCATAGCTTGGAATTTATGATTCCTAAGCTTGAAAGGTTAGTTTTAACCAAGTTCTTGAAGTGTTCTTGATTTGGTTTTATAGAAACTGAAATTTGTAAAGTTCAGTTATGATTATGTGTTTAAATGGTTTAATACTTCCATTAAGTCATGCTAATAAGGACTTAACTCAAGAAAATGGAAGTAGATTGCTATTTATGATGAATTTGAAGTTTTGGGGTTGTTAGAACTAAGAACCCTAATTCTTCATTTTGATTGATTTAGTTGTTTTGAATGGTTGAAAACCTTGTTAAAGTATAAGATTTTAGCCTAGAAATAAACCCCAAACGATTAAGTCGAACAATAAGTGCTTAAAAATGGAAAAATGGGAATTTCTAGCACAAAATCGGAGTTTCTGCACCACTGCCCAGCGCTCGCGACCCGACAAGGGGGTTGGTCGCGACTCGAAGAGGGGCCTCTTCGCAACTCGACCAGGTGGTTGCTCGCGACTCGAAGAGGGGTCTCTTCGCGACTCGACCAGGTGGTTGGTCGCGACTCGAGCCCTGGGCAGAAACCAGTTTATCTTCTGTTAAAATTTTGTGAATTTTCCAAGTTTGATTTCAATGCAAAGCTTATCCGATTGACCTGAAATTTTAAACATAGGTCTAATATGTTGTAAAACTTCATGGAAAATTATCGGATTACGAATACGACCTCCCGAAAGTACTATAGTAGAATACGCGTATTTCGGGAAGTGTATTAAATTTTATAACGATGGTTATTGATTGGAAATGCTTGGAAATAGTCCCCAATTGTATTGTATAGGACTCTTGTGCAGTAGAGTCAACTGAAATAGTTATTAACCTATTATCATTTGGTATATAAATGAATATATAGGTACGCGATAAATGGTTGTGGTGCACGCAAAAGCAAGAAACAACCGGAATCAAATGCAGCGAAGTTCCAGGTGAGTAATCTCACTTATATCACATATGATATGTGTTGTTTGGACTGTTACAGGTTGAAACAGGTTTGGGGGACGAAAATGATAATCTAAAGCTATGGTAAAAAGGCAATACCGGATAAGCCGTGAGTCAATGAAATGACAAGAACGGAGCCGTGAGCCACAAATGATTATGAAATGAAATGTCATTAAATGGTGCGGCCACTTGTGGCTATGATTTCTGGATTTTATATCCAACTGGTGCGGCCTATATGGCTATGATTTCTGGATTTTATATCCAACTGGTGCGGCCTATATGGCTATGATTTCTGGATTTTATATCCAACTGGTGCGGCCTATATGGCTATGATTTCTGGATTTTATATCCAACTGGTGCGGCCTATATGGCTTTGATTTCTGGATTTTATATCCAACTGGTACGGCCTATATGGCTATGATTTTGGATGTTATATCCAACTGGTGCGGCCTATATGGCTATGATATTCTGGTGTAGCCTTCGGGCTATGATATTCTGGTGCGGCCTTCGGGCTATGATATTCTGGTGCGGCCTTCGGGCTATGATACACTGGTGCGGCCTCCAGGCTATGATTTATACGTTGGAACTGTTCTGGTGCGGCTTGTATAGCTATGACACGTGGTGCGGTTTATATAGCCAGGAAATACGGTGCAGTCAATTGTGATTAAGAAATATGGGACAGAAACGGTAATTGAGAATTTATATGTTTATTTTCTCTTATATACATGTGAATTTATGTGGCTAACAGCTTTGATTTGATTAATGTGCAAACAACAGGCTAGATATGATAATTATCTTTGAAATTAAATGGTGCGGTCTTAGGACCATGATTTTGGGTTGTTGAACCTAAATTGGTGCGGCCTTTGGGCTATGATGAAACTATTAGTGTGGCCTTAGGGCTATGATCTGAACAGGTTAAATATTTTGGTGCAGCCTATATGGTTATGACATATGCTGCGGTCAACGATGACTATGAATTGTGGGACAAAATCTATTTGAGAGTTTAATTGTTATTATTCTATAATATATGTGACGTTAATTGCAGATATGATTACTCACTGAGTTTTGTAGCTCATACCGTGTGTTAAATATCCCTGCAGGTTAGCATAACCCTAATAAGGGTAAGGATAAAGTCCGTGACTCAAGAAGTGGACTTGTAGATGCTGTATGTAGCAGCCCGGCTTCAAAGGAGACTATGGTATTTTATACTCTCCTTGATACACTTGTACCCGTGATTATTAAAATATACCCCTTTGTTATGGTTTTATGTATTGAAACCTTGGTTTTAAATGAAATTTTTTTTCAGGGGTGTTTTGTTTTAAAAGCCGGGTGTTACATGATGCCAACCAAGCATCAATCCAGAATAAAGTATCTTCACCGAGACCAATACCACATGTTAAGGTATCAATAAGATATATATTGAGGCTGTTGATATCATACATGCTTTAGAAGTGTTGCTCCAAACACTCGTAATGGATTTTAATTTGACAAGTAAATTAGAAGACTTTTTCTCATTTTTAGATGCCTCCACCGTTTAATAATCAGTGTAAAGTTTTGATCTCGAAAGGAGCCATCACCAAGTCCACCCTCCTATTTTCGGATGGGAACTTTGTCCCATAAACCCAATTTATGTTTGTTTTCTTATCAAGTCTTCCATAGAAGAATTTTCTATGGATTTTCTTGAGAATATAAATGATACACGTGTGTGATTTAAATAGTGAAAAATAATAAGTGGGAAGGTTACTTAGTGTAACGCCAAGACATGTTTTATTATATAATTATAATAAAAGGGCAAATTGGTCATTTTACCTTAAAAGGGTAAATTGGTCTTTTGGACAGAAAAGTATTTGGTTTGAAATAATATTTTGAGTTTTGAACTTAAAATGTTATAAAAACGGATTTTTAGTCGTTTTACCACAAAAGGGTAATTTGGTCATTTGACCATGTGAAAGACCAAATATGAAAAATATTGTTGGTTGGGGCAAAAATGTAAGAAATGAAAGTTTTATTGAAGTAAAACTTGATTTTGTGGTCAAAGTTCAAGAAAATGAACTTAGGGACCAAATTTGTAAATTTTAGAGGTATAAATATAAGAGAGTTGACTCTCTCTTTGACTAGCTCATTGTGCAGCAACGGGAGGAGCAAGGAGGGTGCGATTTCTGCAGGAAATCATGAAGTGAAGCAAGAACTTGAATCCATTGTTAATAGATGGTGATTTCCAAGTCAAATGAGGTTAGTAAATTGACTTTTTAAGTCAATTCCTTGAATGTGTTCTTGATGAGTTTTGTAGCAACTCAAAACTGCATTTGCAGTGATGATTATGTTGTTAAGTTGATGTAATACTTCCATTAAGCCATGCTAATAAGAGCTTAACTCAAGAAAATGGAAGTAGATTGCTATTAGTGATGTATTTGAAGTTTTGGGGTTGTTAGAACTAAGAACCCTAATTCTTCATTTTGATTGATTTAGTTGTTTTGAATGGTTGAAAACCTTGTTAAAGTATAAGGTTTTAGCCTAGAAACAAACCCCAAACGATTAAGGACTGGATTAAGGACTTAATGGGCTAAAACTGCGTGCTACAGTGCACAAATCGCGGCTGGACAGGAGACCTGCACAGGCGCTAGGCGCGGTGCGCCCAAGCCCCTGGCGGGGTGCGCCCAGGCGCAGTGCGCCCTGTCCTAGGCGCAGTGCGCCCTCCAGGCAGGGGCCAGGCAGGGGATCGAAAATGCTAACTTTCGTTTGGCTTGTCCGTTTTAGCTCAAATTTGGACCATAGGCTCGTTATGGTCTGAAAAGTTTGGGAAAATTATTAAATTGAGTTTTCGACCCCTCGGGGGCACTGTAGATCGACTCGAATGCCTCGGTGAATAGTAAAATTCACAAAAAGTTAGTAAATGGAAAGTTTATTAACTAGGCATTGTTTATAATGATATTGTATTGAACTCTATTGTATTAGAGTTAATTGGAATGGCTATTAACCTATTATCATTTGGTATATAAATGATTATATAGGTGTGGGACAAAATGGTTATGGTGCACGCAAAGGCAAGAAACAACCGGGATTTAAATGCAGCTAGTATCCAGGTGAGTAATCTCACTGATATCATATATGATATATGATGATTGAATTGTTACAGGTTGAAATTGACTTGTGGGACGAAAATGATAAGTTTGAAGATATATGAAGACGACAATACCAGATAAGCCGTGAGTCTGATAAAGACAAGAACGGAGCTGTGAGTCAACAATATTGACATGGCAATACCAGATAAGTCGTGAGTCTTTAATAGACAAGAACGGAGCTGTGAGTCAGTCAATATTTATGGTACGACAAGACCAGATAAGCTGCGAGTCTATAATAGACAAGAACGGAGCTGTGAGTCAAACCTATATCAGACAAGACCGGATAAGCCGTGAGTCATTTCGATGACAAGAACGGAGCCGTGAGTCTAGGAAACAGCGGGCTAACCCGTGAGCCACGGCAACAGCGGGCTAACCCGTGAGCCATAACTAATTCTGGATGCTATATCCAACTGGTGCGGCCTTCGGGCTATGATATTCTCGTGCGGCCTTCGGGCTATGATATTTTGGTGCGGCCTTCGGGCTATGATATTCTGGTGCGGCCTTCGGGCTATGATATTCTGGTGCGGCCTATATGGCTATGATTCTGGATGTTATATCCAACTGGTGCAGCCTATATGGCTATGACATTATTATATAGAAACGGTGCGGCCTTGTGGCTATGATTTCGGGTTGTTGAACCCTAACTGGTGCGGCTTTCGGGCTACGATTCATACGCTGGAAACGTTTTGGTGCGGCTAGTATAGCCATGACAAATGATATGACTTATATAGTCATGATATATGGTATAGTCAATTATGACTAAGAAAGATGGGACAGAAATGGTATAGAATGGATTAGATCGGTATGCAAATAACAAACCGGATATGATAAAGTATACAATTGTCTAATGTGATTTGAAAATCACATGATCTCATGATTCAGCCTGTAGGGCTACAGATTAGGATGTGAAATCCTAGGATATACATGGTCAGCCAGTAAGGCTAGGAATTTGGATTCGATATCCAGACATATATATGATTGTATTGTTATACATGTTATTTGCAGATATGATTACTCACTGAGCTTTGTAGCTCATACCGTTTGTTAAATGTCCCTGCAGGTTAGCATAACCCTGATAAGGGTAAGGATAAAGTCCGTGACTCAAGAAGTGGACTTGTAGATGCTGTCAGTAGCAGCCCGGCTTCAAAGGAGATATTGGTATTATATATTCTCCTTCATACGCTTGTACCCGATTTTATTAAAAATATACCCCTTTGTTATAGTTTTATGTATTAAAACCTTGGTTTTAAATAAAAAAATTTTCAGGGGTGTTTTGTTTTAAAAGCCGGGTGTTACACTTAGCACCGCCTTTAGGAGTGTGAGGTGTCCCATAATTGATAGAGTTTTCAATTTCCAAATAGAGAGTTTGGATTGAAATTGCTCTATAGGTTTCTAATGTTTTTTAGGTTTATGTTTGCACCCATCAAAATGTCTAGATAGTTGAAAGGCAAAGAGGTCGGTTCATGCTCAAGTATAATTGCCCAACTATTTGTTTAACTTAAAGACACATTAATACCGAAGAACTTGGACTTATGGAAATTAACCTTTAAACTGGATGAGGCATAGTCATAAAAAGATCTACGAATTTGACTAATGTTTTTAATATTGGTTCTTGACCAATTTCTAGGGAATAATGTATCGTCAGCATAACATAAATAGAAAATCGTGGCCTTATTGTTTGGAATTTTGACACCTTTAAAAATGATCTTTTCATATGTGGCTCTTATTGCCACATTGAGACCCTTTATGGAAATGATAAAGAGAAGAGAAATTGTTTTTTCCTACATTTTATTCCTACTAATCTTCCTACCCAAGTTAAATTGTGACATGTGTCTTAAAATATTATTAATTTTATTAAATATGACACTTGTCATAATTTCACATGGGTAGGAATAAAAGGTAGAAATCAATACATTTCCTCTAAAGAGAATCGGAGAAAGCGGGTCTCCTTGTTAGACACCTTTTAATTAGTAAATTCCTTGGCCAGTGACTTGTTAACGATGACCGTTGCTCTAGACAAATCAAGACACCCTCAATCCATATACGCCATTTATTCCTATAACCTATTTGCTTTAATATAAAGTCTTGATAATCCCAATAAATGGAATCGAAAGCTTTGTCGAATTAGAATTAAAGAGAAAAACTTTAGCTTTTCTTTCCCATGAGAAAATATCAGTGATTAACAAAGGTCCATGTAATATGTTTCTTCCTTCAACAAAAGGTCCATATAATATGTTTCTTCCTTCAACAAATGTCATTTGTACCTCGTTAATGACACTCGGGATAACCAATCTGATAACCAATTTGAGCCTTGTAGGAAGAAATTTAGAAATTATTTTATAAAAAACCATATTAAACTAACTGACCGATAATAATTAAGTGTGATGGGGTCTTTTACTTTTAGGACAAGTGTTATAAAAGAAGACTTGCAACCATGAGCTAAAGTCATGTATTTTTCCAAATGCTTAAAAAACTTCATAACATCGATATGTATAGTCTCCTAATATGTTTTTAGAAATTTAAAAGCGAAACTGTTGGGTCGAGGAGCCTTTTCACTCCCACAACCCGAAACGACCTTCCTGATTTCACCAAGTGAGAAAAGGGATTCGAGATAGCACCAACCATATGGATAAGGCTGGGGGGAGTGGTTCCTTTGCCATTCTCATCGCTAAAGGCTGGGAGTAGAAAGACGAGAGCGAGGGCGAGGAGATTTGGTGTTGTTTGGCGAGGAGAGGTAGCTTGGCGAGGAGATATAGCTTGGGTGGTAAAGGCTGGGTGTTGTTTGGCGACCTCGCTGATTTTTCGACGAAGGAAGCTTGGCGAAAGCGAGGGCGAGGATATTTGGTGCAGTTGGTGAGAAGATGGCGAGCTTGGCAGCTTGTTTAGCGAGGCCACTCCCTCCAGCCTAAGGGGTTGATCAAATTGAGTCGTAATTGCAAACTCTTATGAAATTCAGCTAATAAAACTTCCAAACTTCACCCATAATTTTCGAGGCATCCATATACGAACCATCATTAATTTGAAGCTCGTTAATCGGATTCTTGCGGTTTTTTGTTGATGATGAAGTTATGAAAATATTTTTAGTTTTCTTTCCCTTCTATTGTCCATAATATTTTTAGTTTTCTTTCCCCTTCTATTGTCCATTTTTAAGAAACTAAGGGTGCGTTTGGTTGCGGAAAACTGTTTTCCGTTTTCCATTTTTCATTTTCAGAAAAATGGAGTGGAGTTTTCATTTTCATTTTCAGTAGAAAACGCATTTTGTTAATCTAATTGAGTTTTCGTTTTCTGTTTTAGAAAATTAGAAAACGCGTTTAGATGTGTATTTTCTATACGTTTTCATTTTCTAATCTTTATTTCAAATAATACAATATAACACATATTTGAACACCTACACTCACCCACCACCCACCACCCACCATCCACACACACCCCACCCATGGGGTGGAGGTAGGTAGGGTGGGTGGGGTAGGATGGGGTGGACGTGGGTAGGGGTTGGGTAGGTTAAGGTAGGGGTGGGGTGGAGGTCGGTAGGGTTGAGTGGAGGTGGGTAGGGGTGGGTATGGGTAGGGTGGGGTAGGGTGGAGGTAGGTAGGGTGAGTGGGGTTGGGTAGGGGTAGGGTGGGTAAGGTAGTTGGGGTGGAGGTGGGTAGGGTGGGGTTGGGCGTATAGGGTGAGGTAGGGTAGGGGTTAGGGTGTGTAGGGTAAGTTGGGTTGAGTGGCGTAAGGTTTAGGGTGTGATTGTATTCTTGGAAAAATTTGGAAATAGAAAAGTTTGGAAAACAACAATTTTGAGTTTTCCAAGTTGTATGTAATTTTGGAAAACGGAAAATTTTCACTTTCTAGGAAAATTTTGGAAAATTTGATTAACCAAACACGTTTTCTAACTTTTCATTTTTCTTGGAAAACTTGAAAATTTTCCGTAACCAAACGCACCCTAAATGTTTTATTGTTTTCTTAAGCAATTTTTTATGCCACTGTAGATTTTAATTACTTAACATCAATCGTGGTTCCCTGCTCATTCCTTAGGTTTTAGATTTTAAGCTTTCTATTATAAATTTTGGTTCCCTTCTCTTTACACTTGATTTGCGTCTAAATAATTAAAAAGTTGAAGAACCTTAATCAACAATGCAATGAAATCAACAAAACTACGGTCCAGATTCGACTGGTAATCTCATTTCTACTACCTTGTCCGCCCTACTATGATATGGTCCATGATCAATGTAAGGGTTCGTTATATGTTGCTAGAAGGGGCATTTTAGGGTTCAATATCCAAATTGTTCTGAGATCAAGGTAAGTGTTTATTAATTACTCCATTCCATTAACATCTAAGGGAATTATAGAGGAAATCTATGATGTGGTTTCACCTAAGCACAAAGTAAAAGAAAGTTACAATATAAAAACCTTGTTTAGTAAAAAGCTTGACCTAGAAGGCGATGAATCAATAGACACAACAAATGTACAATGTGATAAACACATATTGTTTCATTAAACCATACTATAGTAACTATATCAAAAAATTATTCAAAATAAACCCCAACATTACAAAACACAACTAACTACATACTATAAAAGATGAAAAAAAATCAAGCTTGCAATCAACATTACCATTTGCTTCTTTTCTCGTGATGTAGCCTTAATATAAATTTTACACTAAATCATATAAATGGTCCTTGCACTATGGTAGATAAGACAACTTGAATTCAACTTTTTTTTTCTTGCACCACTCATCTTTATGATGGGGTTTTCTTGACATTAAAGAGAGTTTGTTAACCCTTATCACATGCCTTGCACACCAAAGACATTTTCGTCTTTCTCTTTGTACTTATGGAGTCTATATTTCTATAAGAGGAATGCCATATAGTTAAAGTATATTTCTCTCTCATTAAACCCAAGTTTAGACTTTCTTATTCCATCAACTATGTATAGGTTTCTTCTTTATTTGCCACTTTAGAGAAGGTTTCTTCTTTATTTGCCACTCACATCATGAATGCGCAACAACCCTAGTTGTTGTTTCTAGGGATGTTGAAAAAAAATATCAAAGTGCCAGTTTATTAAATAGGTCAACGCACCAATGTATCTTACGTCTATAAACATTATTCTAGGTTTGTTAAGGTAAAAAGTGATACAAGCAACTATTAGATGAATGTCATCCACGGCCGAAATTGAGTTCTTTTTGTTGCTCATATAATTTAGTAAACTTTTTTAGACAACCCTTTAGATCGATTTCGAACAGGTATTGACACAGAACTCTGACATATTTTCTATAATTAGACCACTCGTAGTACTCTTCACGGTGAGCCCGTGATGCTTATGTGGCATCCCATCACGGTAGTGCACACCATCCCGGGTGCACCGTGATGGGCAATTTCGTGATCATCCGTACTCCCCTTCACGACTCATCACACCCAATCACATATCACTACCATTTAACGCCCAATCACATTTCAGAATACTCAATCAATTTTATTTTATTATTTACTTATTTTTAATTAGAAATGGTGATGTGGTGTGATGGGTATTTTTAGTGTGATGTGATGAGAATGTAATGGTGTGTGATGGGGAGGTGGCGATGATGTGGTGTCCATCATATGTGATCATGTGATGTGTACTCCCATTAGCCTTAAGGTTAGTTTTTATGGGTTTATGCTCTTATTAACTTTCTTCTTAAAACTAGGGATGACAAAAATGATCAAACCCGATGACAAAATCCGAACCCGAAATCTTTGAGTCGGGTTTTAGGCCGGGTAAATAGTTGTAGGGCCGAGTATAAGATATCTTTAAATACCCACCCGATTACTTGATCCCATTTACTCGACCCCGAAGCATTTACATATTTATAACAATTATAATTTTATTATTAGTACATATGATTTCAAAATTATATTGTAATAATATATGTGATATTTAAAACAGGGTGTTTGTTATGTAATTACTCTATACATCATAATCTATAATACTAAGTTAAAATACCTCATAAATCAAAATTAAAATCACAAAGTTAAGTTTCTCAAACTCCTCTCTTGGTGTTTCATTCTCCAATCTCCAAGTTAAGTGTATGTTGAGTCATCGACACAACATTCAAGAAAGAATCAAGAAACAACGGATTCTCGAATCTCGATCATCTGTCATCTTTGTCATATCACAACTTATCGAGTCTCGGTCGTCATGAAATTTTTATATTTTAAACTTTGGACGTGTTTGACAAAACTAGCTCGTAGTTGGAAGTTGTAGTTTTATAGTTTTATTTGTGTAGAAGTGTTCGACAAAAGTAACTGTTAGCTTTTAAGAGTGTAAATTTACATTAAAACTAAAAGTTAAAAGCTCAGAAAAACTAAAAGTTACTTGAAGTAGATTTTGAATTAAAAAATTTTGTTTAAAAAGAAAAGCTAATAGCTCGTATTGCCGAACAATTTTTTTTTTTTAATTTGAGTCTTTTCTTAAAAGTTAAAAACTAAAAACTTCTACAAGGTCTCAAATGCTAGCAACCGAACATACCCTTTGTATGGAGATAATTATATTTACAACCCGGCCATGAAGGGGTCCAGGATGTGCGATGGCACGAACCTCCCAGAAGAAAGAGCCCACAATTTTATAACAGCCCTGTATATCTCTTCTTTTAATCTGAAATAGTAGTAGGGCAATATGTGAAGACGTAAATCAGCTATAAAATAATAAGGAAAATGAGGGAAATTAAGAGGAGATGAAGATATGGATGACGTATTCCGTATTCCAAAACTCAATTCACACACGTCATCTCCAATTGGCAATTAAAATGCTATAGGAACCGTATACTCTATTGAACAGTAAAAACCAAATGGTTGCAATCTTTTATCATTGTTTCTCGTCGTTTTTGTGCTCGATCTCATTGTTTGTGCACTTGATGTTGTCACCGAGGAAAGGAGAGCTTTCGTAAGTCATTTCTGTACTTAAGTTTATTTATAATTCCCACAACTTGGTTTAATGTAGAAACAGTTGGTTTCATGATGCAATTAAAGAAAAACTAGTGGTATTGTTGTTTAGTTTCTTGTTTAAGCCACTATTGGCCGAATTCAAAATCTACGTTATGCATTTAAGTTAATTTGATTTTGGAAGGAGGACTTTATGTAGTTGTATGGTACTTGATAGATAGAGTAAATACTTTATAGGAGTATTATCTGTAATTTATGTTTTGAGAAAAAGGAAAAATCACGGTAATCCTACCAACTATTTGGGTTTGGTTTAAATGGTCTCTAGTGTTTTTTTTGGCGTTCAATGTCTGCTACTCAAGTCCCGTTACCTTTTGTAGCAGGTAAATAATTGTTGGCCAAAAGTAACTTCTCCGGTGACGAAAACGGATTCGTTGAAGAGCAAAACTCGGACGGTATGTTCCTTATGAAGTCATTAGAACTTAAGTCGATGACTTGAAGTCGACTACAGTTGGCTAAGATCTTCGGCAAATTTAGTGATGTTGGTGAACGAAGCCAAAAAGTACTTCAAACTAGACATAGAACTTACCACCATGGGGTTAAAATGTCATCGGAGAGATAATTTTGAGCGAGATTGAGCATCAAAAGAAAAGAACATGAACGAAATGTCCACGATATGGCGTCTGGTTGCCGAAAAGATCAAATTCCTCGAGTATACTGTTAACGTTCCCAACTTCCGACGGAATTTTCCCAAAAAACTAATTGTAAGCTAACGACAAGTTTTTCAAGCTTTTAAAATACCGATCATAACCCTCAGAATCTCATCCATAAAGCATTATGGATGATATCGAGGCATTTTAAGGTGGCCATTTGGCGAGCTTAACAAAGTTGTTGGAAAGGTCTAGAGATGTAAGGTATACAAGCAGCAGTAGAGCTCACGAGGTTTCCGAAGAGCTTATTTAGGAGAAATTAAGCGTGATCATATTCGTATAGTTTGAGAGCGAAATAGACAGAAATGTAGATTCTGAGGGTTTTTTTATAAGCTAAGAGACTGAAGGCTAGTACATGTGAGAAACAATGACTATAAGTCTACAGTCATCGAGAAGTTATTCGTCGATAAATCAACTATTTGAAATGAACACGACAGAGGAAGACTATTGAGTAGTGGGTAAATATTGAATTTAAGCCTCTAGAACACCAAAAAAGAAAACATTAGGACCATTTAAACCAATGTTGAATAGTTCATGAGGCTTTTAGGTTGTATTTGTTTCAGAACCGGCTACAAAAGGTAAAAGGGAAACAGGTAGCAGGTAAATAATGAGTTTAAGACCCTAGAACAAAAAAAACATTAAGGATCATTTAAACCAAGATTGAATAGTTTGTAGGGCTATAGTGACATTTTTTTTTTGAGAAAACAGCTAGTATAGTGGTGTTTTTGCTCAATACTATGTTCAGTTTATGCAGCACTCCACCATTAACTTTGAAAACTTAAAACTAAAACTTCCATCTTCCAAATCTAGAGGTATTTTGTGTTTTTTTTTCAAAATCTTTCTGTATTAAACTTTTTTAAGTAAATGATTTTAGAAATTGAAAACCATTTAGGTTGGTCTGTAAATGATTGTTGAACTCTAGTTTGGGAAGGTATAAGGTGTAAGTATATGCTTCTAACAAGATTACTATAAGAATGTGGGTATTCCAAATTTGGTCATACGAGGCTTATATTAATTAAAAATTGTTAATGTTGCTTTTGGTCAATTTCAAAATATGTTGTAAGATATATGTGGAGTCCAATATTTTCTGTCTAAAAAGCCTTTATGGAGAGAGGGAGACTCCAAAATATATATCGACACTTATAGGATAGTGTCGCACCAATGTGAGATACATTAACACTCCCCCTCAGAGACGAAGGCTCGATGAGGATAAACAAGGATATGCTAGGCCACAGGAGTGCGGGACGCCGACTTTGATATCATGTAAGATATATGTGAAGTCCAATATTGTTTGTCCAAAAAAGCCCTTATAGAGAGATGAGAGACTCCAACATAAATCGAAACTTTTGAGACCGTGTCGCACTAATGTATGATACATTAACATATGCATTTATCCTTCATGTTTTTTTAAGAAAATAGAGAATATTCATGTTCAGGTTGTGATAAGTTAATAATAAAACATGAAAGTAAAGAAAAACATTAAAAATTAATAATTTCTCAACATACGGTTAGACTAAAGGGTGTGGATGTCATCCAACCCAAACGTATTGATTGTCACGTAGGCGTCATATAGGATGTCTTCTCTCACGTCTTCTGATGTTTCTATTATGGGGTAGATGTCATTCTATGACACCCATATTATTATTATTATTATTAAAAATATAACATTTAAATTAAAAGATCATTAAAAAACATTACATTAAAATAAAAAAAACATAAAATAAAATTAAGAAATATTAGATGAAATTTAAAAATTACAAAACCCAACAAAAAGGGCTTTCAATCTAAAAAGTCTTTTGTATTGTCCAAGGGAAGCATCTTGAGATCGATATAATTAACTTTGTACATATGTTTCGTGGACGGGCTGGGATGCTAGTATGTACCAACGTTTCTTGAGGGATCCAAATGCTCTTATGATATCCTTTCTAGCACTTTATTGAGCACCTTTATATTTCATTTGTGCTGGACCACTTGGACAAGCCAAAAATTTCACAAACACAACATGTTTAAGATATATACCATCTACCCGATAATGCCCGTATATGTATGCGGATCCGTTTACTTAAAATGGATAATTAGGAGCAGACCTGCTACAAATGTTATCGACTAAACATGTCTAGAACATTAATATCATTGTTTGAATCCGAGGACAAAAGAATGCATGCCAAAACCAAAAGATCATGTGATGCAACTGCTTCAAGTATGACTCTGGGGGACCTTTATCAGCCCACATATATTGATCTTGTCATGCAGTATGACAACTACCCAATTCCCAATGAAGACAACACAAACTCCCAAGCATGCCAGGAAAGCCATGAACATGTGCGTGATGAGCATATAGTGTCAGCATGTCACTAAATATAGGCTTACGCAAATACTGTGGACCGTAATGTGTAACAACGCATCTGCAAAACTCCTCCAGGCTTTCACATGTGATCTGCTCATAAATTTGGAAATATTCATCTCATGAATCTGATACAGAACCTTAAGTTAATTGGCGAACTGCAACTGTGCATTTCTGTATCGAATTAAAAACCTTTTGCACCTCTCGCATTAGGGCATTGTATGCACGCAAACATGTTCGTCATAGCATTGACTATGCGTAGAAACAAATGTCTCTCCATTCGAAACTATCGACAAAATCGTCATTGAAATAATATGTCATAAGACGGTTGTATGCAGCCCAACGGTCTCTGAGCAACATAGTCCGCGTCCTCCGATGCGAACTTTCAGCTTCATCGTCTTCTTATTTTTCTAACATATCTATAACGTTTTCTATCGACTTCAGAATAAGCGATACCACGTTAATCAATCAGTCATTTCCTTAAGATGGACTTGACATGTTTTTTGGTAATGTGAAATGAAATTTTTTTGAAAAATTTGAAGTGATGTATATATAAAATTGTATTATGGTTGTGTATATATTTATACTTATTCAAAATAATTATCGATGATTAGAAGGATAATTAAACAATACATTGAAATTGTGAACAGAAAATTCAACGAAGGTTTTTTAAAATCCATATAAGTGAACAGGTTTCAATGCCAGGACACATAAATTCACCACCTCACTTGCAGATAGAAGCCAATACACGACGAGTACGAGTTTGCGAATTAACAACGGGTCTACGAGAATGAAGCACCGACAAGTTATCTATAATCAGAACATCGCCTTTGTTCCAAGGTATGGTCACACATTCATCTTCCAGAATTTTGATGCAGTCATACACAACATCAGCCGGTAATGGCGTACCATCGCCAAACGTCACAGGTTCTGGTAATATCAATTTGTTATCTCGTTCAGTCGGCCCACCATGAGCAACCACCATGCTATTAAACCATGTATTGCTTCGTCTTCCTTTATCGATTCTGAAAGCAGGCTTCGGACCTATTAGAATCTTCACAGCTTCCGAACCATCGTCTGTCCATTCCAGCTTCATTCCCACCTTCGCAGCCCTGTGAAATTCAAATTTCATCAATAAAATCGATCGTTAAACAACGATTGGGTAAGAAGAAGCGACGGTACGGGCCTTTGTTCAGCGATGGTTTTGTCATCTGTGGAGAAGGTTGAGTGCCAGCCACGGCCGGCCGGCGACATAGGATCGTCGTCTCTGGACATGATACGTGTATACAACAAACCTTGATCTTCTAATCGCGCAACGAACGCAGGGTATTTCTCTTTCATCCTCTCGTACACCATATGGCTTAACACAATTGGGGTTTCGCCCCCTTTTTCTGGTTCAACTTCACAAAACAGTAACAATTTGGAAGGAAACTCGGCGGCCTGTTTAATTAGGTCAAATTTGTTCATAATTTTAAAATTAGAAATGGAAATCGAGAAGAGATGGAGATGAATCGATTACGTAAGCCATTTCGTGATGGAAAGCAATATGCTGATCCGGTGGGGCCTCGTTGGCGGTGTAAACTCGGGAGAGAACTTGCTTCCGGAGGGCGCCGCCGCCGATATACTCCATGGGAGGGAAACCTGTAGCTTCAACGACGTCGTTGAAGTCGGAAGGTGAGTCAACGGGGAAGCCTCGGAAGAGAATAGCTCCGCTTTTCTGGAGAAGATCCTCCAGCCATGGTTTATGAGACTTGATGGCTTCAGTAAGGCGAAGAAGGTTAGTTTCAGGAGCGTTTGGAGAAAGTACAGCGGGGAAGACAACTCCATTGATGAGCTTCTTCTGGTGAGGGACGTGTACCTGTTGGAAGAAGCTTTCCTTCATGGCAATGGCAGGTTTGTCCATTGATCGCCATAAAATTGCTCAAATTTATTTGTTTTTCTATGATTAAAAAAACTTTTCAATGGATTATGTCGTGGAATCCCGTAACAAAAAATTAATATATAAAATTACTAAGTTGTATGTGATTGCAACATGTACCTAAAAACGTATTTTAAAGAGCGCGACACACCCACAAGGATTTATTTAAAATTACCTTTTATTAAAAGTATGAGAAAGACAAATGATAATTTTAAATAATTTGCCAAAAAAACACCAAATTTGCATGCTGTTATAGTCATATTTACGCAAAATTGTGTGGTCACTAGGAAATACACAATTCTCCCTGTAAACCCCGATATGAAATGGGCCGCATTACAAAATGAGGGTTAAAAGTATTGAGGAATGAGATTGAGGATTTAGGGAGGAGGATTATTATTTAGGTATGGGTGATTGAAGATTACGGACTGAGAAATAAGGATTGTGAAATGAGAAATCATCAATCCTCCATTCTTATTTTTCATTAAGCCATCCTATTTTCTCTTCTCTTTATTTCCCGATTAGGTGAAAGCTCACGCGTTGTCCAGGAAGAAAATTATGTATTTATATTTTATAGTATAGACAAATACAACTTATTCTTATACTATTTTTAAAAGGATTATAAAAATATCATAATTATTTTCAATTATTTGATGATAGATACATGTATCAAATTTTTGAAAGATAAAAAAATCGTAACATGTATGATGAATGAACACAATCAAATAAAATTAAAAATAATATGATTCAAGAAAAATACTTATCTCGAACCACATGATTTTAAGCATCCACCTACAGATTATTCATGTATATAATTTCTATTTAATTTCAGTTTATTTTTACATTTAGGGTTTATAAAAACTAATTATTCGGTCAAGTTTCAATTTTAAATATTTAATTTAAATTAAGAGTATGGATTTTTGGTTTTTTATATTTTTTTGTCTTACAAATATGATTCTATTTGAGGTTTATTATATATATATATATATATATATATATATATATATATATATATATATATATATATATATATATATATATATATACACACACACACACACACACACAAATGTTTAATAATCTTTAATGAGAAATTCTACAAAATACAATTTTTTAGGATTTTTATTATATTTATTTTTTAAGTAGGATTATAAATGAAATATCAATATAGTACCTGTTAATAATGAAAATTTTGCTTAAATAATAAACACTTTAAATAATGAACCTTAAAGAAATTAAAATTTTATTCTATATAATTTATCAAAACCAGTTCATGTTCAATATTATACATTACGTATAGTAGAAATACAAATTATTTAAAGTAATACAAACCTAAAATAACAAAATGATGTCTTTTAATTAAATCTACTTATTGG
Source organism: Cichorium intybus (assembly GCA_023525715.1). Lineage (NCBI taxonomy): Eukaryota > Viridiplantae > Streptophyta > Magnoliopsida > Asterales > Asteraceae > Cichorium > Cichorium intybus. The sequence continues at coordinate 58,559,725 of CM042011.1, forward strand.
TCTTTTTCATTGTTTTAAAATTGGATCTGATCGACCAGATGACTACTTAAACAGGGAAGTGGTATCGTTATAGCGTTTTTATTGCTCAAAAACCGTTTGTATGAACCAGCAAAAATCGGACGGTTCATATAGAAGCCCGTTTCAACCGGCCTTGTTTAACCATAAAAAATTAGCTTAAAAAAGCTTAGGTTTTTAACAAATGTCAAAACCCGATTTAGTAAATCCTTAAGCAGCTTTTTTCTTTTGTATCAACTAAACCCTCATTTATAATGCAATATATGACTCGTTTCCCATGAACCTACTATATGCGATGAAAACACAAAGCTTATTGACTTTTGTTTCTTGCATGTCTGCTACCAATCTCATTCACCCACCATCATGTGTATTATTTCTTTTCAATTCAATTTAATATGTATAATCACATAATATATGTAAATGTATTAGTTTTATATGTAAGTGTTTCCCGCACATTTTCAATCACTTTTAATTTAATACACAAATCTCAAAGTTATTAGCATAAGGGATAAAACATCATCATCCATAATATATGTAAAGCTCAACATCATTAAAATAAAAATAATAGAACTTTAAGTTATATATTTCATTGAAGTTTAATATTTGGAAACGTTTTTGACAATACAAAATGACTAACAATTTATGTAATTGTTTCAACTCTGAGGAAGACTTTTATTCATATAATAAAAACTTTTTTAAGTTGGTTTATCATGACGATGTGGGATCAAACTATCCTTCACGTTGTGTTATTTTATATCATTTTCTCATCACAGATCACTTAAAAAACACAATTGAATGGAAATCAAACATCTATAAGTAAATAGATTAATACACATCTCATCCCACATTGCTTCAGAAACAAATTTTAAGGGAAATGAAGCTCTATAAGTAAAGAGTCTAAAACTATTTCTCTCATATATTTGTTCTTCTGTGTATTTGATTGTAACCACCTTAAGCATTGGGTGCAACATTTCATAAACTATTGCTTCCAAATTTAGGTTCGATTTCATAAAATTTGGATAGGTGCGTACCAGCGCCCTTTTTATTTTATTTTTTATAAAATATTCAAACGAATGTGGTACATCATAACAATGCATATTAAATCATGTTTAATAAAATACTTATATTAAAAGATTTAGATAGATATTCATAGATATATATGTTTGAACATTGAAAATGTTCGAACATTTACGATTCAAAAATTTTTTTGTATATAAACCTTATTAAATCGAAAAATTGTTTGCAATGTTATCATCACCACATTAAAATATGATATACGACATACTATGAACTTGCAACCCAATCAGGTTTTAATAATTTTTAACTCATTTTAGTATTCATATTCATATTTTTAGTTTCAATAATTTTAAAAGCTAAAACAAAATAGTAGAGTTCTTTGAAACTTTGAGTCGAAAATAGCTTTTTACGATAAATTGACCCTAATCAACAATATACTTTGAAAATCATGTTATGATCAAGATAGAATGATAAGAGAACCAATATGTGAAGCAATGTGATACAATTAAATTAAAAAAACATCAAATTAATGTGGTAAAAGATAAATAGTTTATCTTGAAACATTGTTAATATGACTTTTTTTTATAACAGACACACACACATATGTGGTTGAATTTAAGTTGTTTGATAAATGCTGAAACATTCGCTACTGAATTTTTTTATGTACATATATCGCGGTGAATCTAAAAAAATAAACACATTTGTCACATATTTCCTACGACGTACTTTAAACGTGTAATGTTATAAAATTTTAAAAGTTTTTAGTAATATTCATCTTCATTTTGAAGATCTAATAATTTTGATATCCAAAACCAAATAGTAGAATCATTTAACACTTTGAGAAATTTTGATAAAATGACACTAATCAATAATAATTGAAATTCATAAGTCATATTATGATCAAAATTGATGGATCATGGTTGCAAATGAATGATATTATATAAGCAAAATAGTAAAACAGATATATATGTGTTGAGCAATGTAGGACAAAGAAAAAAAATTATTCAAATTAATGTGGTAAAAGATAAATTATTTATCTTGTACCACATAGTTTATGATAAATCAATTAGTAAACATTATAAAAAGAAATTTGAAAAGCCATTGGAAATATGAAAAGACATGGAAGTTTCAAATCAATGTGGTGCTTGAAAATATGCTTCTTTTCTAAGATATATAGACATAGATCCTCGGTTATCATTCACCGATCCCCAATCTTTGTTTTGTAGTGTGCCCTGTTTCGTAAACGTAAAAAAGTCATTGTATAGGGACAAAAATGACATCCTATATGAAAAAAAAAACATTTTTCAATGGTCATGTCTAAGTGACTCCATTGCAAAATGTAATATTAAATTATTTATAGCACTGTATTAGAATGGGATTTCTAATTATTTTAGATCAACTTTTGTAATTGTTTAGACAAATTTTCAAGGTTGATCCTTATGGTCTGTCAAACGTCGTGTGACCAAGACAATTATGAAATGTGATCAAGACAATTATGAAAAATACTACGTGCTTGATCCTTGTGGTTATGTTTTGCTGCCTACTTGGTTCTTGAACCATGTAGAAAGTCGTTTTTATCTTTTTTATTTTGTTTTATACTTTTTATATAATGTTTACAATTGTTTATTAAAAAAAAGAAAAAAGAAAAAAGAAAACAATCTCTCTCTCCCCCACCTTAAACTCTTCATCTTATTCTTTTTTCTTCTTCTTCCTAAACCCTAATCCACACTATATAATCTGCCCTACACCCCCACTGTCGGCCTCCTTGTCTCGCCTCGCACGGCCACACTCGGCTCCCTGCTACCGCCACTCTCTTCGTCCCTTTCCCCAACAGTGACTGTGCCAATATCTTCCTCCATTTTTCTCGATCCTATGGATACTGTTAGAAGCAACAACTGAAGGTGAAAATTGTTGGAAAAATACACGTCTCAACAAGTATGAAATATTTCTATAAAAAGAATGGTCCTTTTGGGGTACACACAAGACATAATTAAAAGGATAAAATAAATTACATATGGAATTAAAAGGGATAGTTTGCTGATTTTTCATTCTTAGAACAAACTATAAACTAAGGACAAGGAGTAATTGAGTCAAAAATGATAAGTGATAAGGGTTATCATGTACAAGATTGATAAGTAGATAAGGCATCTTATATGGAATGATCTGAACAAACCCTAAGGATGCCTCATCTATATAAGGAAGCACAAGGGATGCAACTGAAGTGCAAGTTTGAAACCCTAATCTCCTTCCTCCCTCCATCTTGCCCATGGTTTCAGGCCACCTCCCTCCTCCACCTTTCTTATTCTATTAGCTTCATTCCTTCATTACTTGGTACATATTCTTCTCATCCCAGGTTTCAAAGATTGAGGCTTGGCTGGACACACTTGGAGCTTACTTGGTGAACAAGAAACCAGGGCCTCTTACTCACAGTTTGGATACTTTTTTGCTATGAATTTGTGGTGCATTTTGGAGTCCTCCTGATCTTGATCTTGGGGTGTTACTACATTAGAGGGGTGCTACTTTGGACCTTAGATCATCCACTGCTTGATCCTTAATGATATAAACCCTAACTTGCTTGTTAAGTTAATTTTATTACATTATATTTTGAACATACGATCCTCTTGATTTGGTTTTGGTTTTGATCTTTTGGTGCTTTCATTGCTATCATTTTATTGTTATATGTTTGCATCAAAACCCAACAGTGATATTAGAGCCACTTTGTTCAAATTCGTGTAGATTTAGTTATTGGTTTTTGTGAAAATAATGATATATACGATTTGTATACATTCATTGAGAAAATGTATCTCTAATTTGTATACATTATTGTTCATGGTTTCTTTAAGTAAAATAAAAACCAATAACTTTGTTTGTTTGTAATTTTATTTTTCCTAATATTCGTGATCCTATGATGTCTTTTATTAGTTTAATTTAGCATGAAAAATTACACTAGTAAAGACTATAATTAGTATTTTTATGTTTGTGTCATTAAAAAGTTTTAGTAGTATGTAAACATAAAAATAAATATTGTTTGTGCTTGTTTTAATTGCTTAAATCACAATCTTGATCAAAATATTAGTTGCATTAAAACAAAGATATTGTAGTATTTTTTGTGACGTTTTTATAGTGTTGCAAAACCTGCTTTTTGTATTTATTTTAGTTTTAGTGCATTTTTTGTGACACTTCAGAATGTAATACCTTAACTTTAATTTATAGTAGAGTTATGTTAAATTATATATATATATATATATATATATATATATATATATATATATATATGAGATTAGATGAGTTAAAACATGAGTTAAGATGTTTAAAAACCAATTTAGGAGAAGTAGGAATTTAAAATAAGTAAAAGAAACAAAGTAAATTCTTAAAAAGTCAAACCGGGTCGAGTCTTAAGACACGGGTCGAGTTAGGTTGAAATAAAAATGGAAGTAACCCGGGTCGTGTTCAACAGGAACCCGGGTCGGGTCAGTCAACCCGGAGCGAGTTACGACTTGGATGAAGCGAGAAAGTTGCGTGTCTAAACCCGGGGCGGGTTTGGTAACCCGGGTCGTGTCCGAGCAAGAACCCGGGGCGAGTTTGACAGCCCGGGTCGGGTTACGGTGCAAGGTATTTATACCCATTTCTCCTCTTTTCTTTCAATTAGGAACTACCAAACACTAGGGGCGATTTTCAGACCTTAACCTGCAAATTTTGAGCCTTGTAATCGAGAGTTTAACGTAAGAAAAGCTTAGGGAGTCGGATTTAACACTTGAATTACGTTCTTGAGCACTTGATTTCCAAGGTTAGTGATTTTGATTTCTAGGGTTTCAAACCCTAGATACTCAAATCCGAGAATATGCTTTGAATTAGCTCATGTGTTGTTAGTAGGTTGTTATTATATGTTGTATTGAGTCTTTGTTGTGATTGTTGCGAAATTTTAACGGTTGATTTGTAAAACCCGCTAAATTGGAGGTTTTGAAATTTATAGCATATGATATTCATTGTTTGTGATGGGTGTTAGCTATTAACCTCTTAAACCATTGAGTTAGATGTTGAGGAATGATTGTGATGTTAAATTTACAGCGGATACTCATAGGAAGGAAGGAGATACGCAAGGTACGGGAGGACCGCGAGCTACACATACATCAGGTGAGTAGTTATAACTCATTATAAATAGTTTGACTATAACTAAATTGACTTATTGCACATCTTAATTGGTTGAGATAACCAATTAACATGAATTAAACAAGATTGAGAATTCCTTGTTTGATGTGATTGCTTAGCTTGATTGAGTACACCAAATGACTGAGATATTCATTGAAATTGAGATCAGTGATTTGATTGTGGAAATTTTGATAACAATTAGAATGATTTCTAAACTTTGATAATTTTCTCACTGAGCTTAATTAGCTCATAAAAATAGTTATATGGTTTGTGTTATAGGTGACAGGGGTAAGAAGATTGCTGAGGGATGATTGCCTGGACATGGGACTTGACTTTTGACTTTTGACTGTTTGTAAACCAAGATACACTCTTTTGTATAGTTTTATAAAACGGTCTTTTGTAACCCAGTTTTTGGGACACGTTGTTTAAGTACTTGTTCTTTTGAATACTACTTGTACTTATGTTGCTTAACTTTGATATTACCATGATCACTTATGTTAAATTCTGAGTGATGATGATGTAATGCAGAGATAAGAAACTGGGTGTTACAAGTTGGTATTAGAGCAGGGGTTTGAGTGAATTAGACTTTGATGGGTAAACTTTAAACTCAAACTAATAAAGAGAGAGGTCCCATATTGTCCCTATGAAATTATTCCTCTAAGCACACATAGTGAGTATGTGTGTTATTCAGAGAAATTTTGATGAGATATGTGATACGAAAAGAGTATTGAAATGAATGAGATTATAATGAGTTAAATTTCTTTTCAGCCTCATTATGAGTTTTGGAAAGGAGAAAGAGGGAGATGATCACCGAGACGAGTATTCGGGATCACAAGATTCAAGACTGGGGCGCTAGTCTGAAGGCGAGAGACCGCCTGAGTTAACACCATCTTTACAAGAGTTGATTACTGCGGAGGTAGCAAAAGCAGTTAAAAGCTTATTGCCTACCTTAATGAGACCTCAGACGGAGGTGACGAACAGAGATGATCGAGACCGACCACCTATCACACCTGTGGTTGGGGAGGGACGGGGAGAGCCGGTTATTATACATACTGAAGTTGGAGGGTCGGGCGAACCAAAAGATTGTAGTTATGAGACATTCCGCAAATGTAAACCGAATGATTTCTTCGGTACTGATGATCCTATTATTGCATGAAATTGGCTGACACATATCGAGAAAGTCTTTCGTACGAGCAAGTGTGCGGATAATGATAAAGTTGAGTATTCCACAAATTGTTTACATAAAGATGCCCAGTTCTGGTGGGAGAACATAAACCTTGATAAAGAGAAATGATTGGAATCAGAACCGACATGGGAGGAGTTCAAAATAAAGTTTATGAAGGAATATTGCTCAAATACTGCAATGAAAAGTTTGGAGGAGGATTTTCTGAGATTACAGCAGGGGACGCAGTCGGTACAGGAGTATACGACAGAGTTTAACGAAAAAGCCAGGTTTGCTGCTCATCAGGTAGATACTGAAGAAAGGAAGATTGACAGATATCTATGGGGACTGAGGACCCAGATACGAGAGTTTCTACAGAGTTCAAGCTTTACAACTTATCAGCAGATTGTTGAGGCAGCCAAGTCTCGAGAAAAAGAACTACAGAGGCAAGATAATGAAAAAAGGGGGGACCTAGGAAGCGGAGGCCAGAAGAGGAAATGGGAAGGAAAACCGGAAGGTAGTTCTAAAAAACAGCCAGTTCCGAGTTATCAATTTCGAGGTGATTCAAGGAAGACTGAGAGCAAATGGTGCGAAAGATGCCGTCGAAAACACGTTGGAAACTGTGATACGAGTACCCCCGTCTCTTATGTGTTATTAGTGCGGGAAAACAGGGCATATGGCTCGAGATTGTTTAGAGAAAAGTCGTGTGTGTTTCAATTGCGGAGACAGCGGTCATATTCGCCCAAATTGCCCAAAGCCGAGAACCGATTCACGCCGCGAGACTCCGAGGGCAGGACGAGGTGATAATCGAGGCGATAGACGAGATAGAGGCGGTGGGAACGTTATAACTCGAGCTTTTCATATGACCGTGGAAGAGGCTAGAGAACGACCTGATGTGATTACAGGTATCTTTAACCTGAATTCTCTTCGAGCTCGTATGATATTTGATACTGGTGCTTCGGTTTCTTTTATATTTGTACCTTTTGCGTCTCGAATAAATTCCGATATCTAAGATGAATGAGAGTTTGGTAGTTGATGTTGCTGACAGGAGGGATGTTATAGTAGATAGTCAATATATAAATTGTCGGCTTGAAATCAACGGGATTTCTTTCCTTATTGATTTGAAGCCGATGACTACTCGTGCGTTCGATGTGATAGTTGGAATGGACTGGTTAGATGATAATAGAGCAAATATGGATTGTCACGGAAAAACTATTTCTGTGAGAACTCCGAGAGGGTCCCAAACTTTAATACGAGGCAAGCGCCGTTTTCAACATATTTCGGTTGTATCTTTCGCGAGAGCGCGAAGATATACCGAAAGAGGTGCCCTTTTTTTTATGGCACATGTTACTCTAATTGAAATCGAACATTCCACTGTGAAGGATGTTGAGGTAGTGAGAGATTTTGCTGATGTTTTTCCTGACGATCTTCCGGGCTTACCGCCAAATCGTCAAGTAGAGTTTGTTATCGATTTAGTTCCAGGAGCTAAACTGATAGCTCGAGCACCCTATCGGTTGGCGCCGTCCGAGATGGAGGAGTTAAAGAAACAACTACAAGAACTTTTAGATCGCGGTTTTATTCGTCCGAGCTCGTCTCCGTGGGCTGCGTCGATACTGTTTTTTCGCAAGAAAGATGGTTCTATGCGTATATGCATAGACTACCGCGAGTTAAACAAGATTACTGTGAAGAATCGTTATCCCCTACCGAGAATAGACGATTTGTTCGATCAATTGGAGGGAGCGGTATTTTTTTCGAAGATTGATTTGAGATCGGGATATCGTCAACTAAGAGTAAGAGAATCTGACGTCCTGAAGACAACATTTCGCACCCGATACGGTCATTATGAGTTTCTAGTAATGCCGTTCGGTTTGACGAATGCCCCGGCGGCTTTTATGTATTTGATGAATCGAGCTTGTCGTCCATTTTTAGACAAGTTCGTAATAGTATTTATTGACGATATTTTAATTTATTCCAAGAGCTGGGATGAGTACAAGCAACATTTGCAGTTAATTTTAAATTTTTTTCGCAAAGAAAAGTTGTATGCAAAATTTTCAAAGTGCGAGTTTTGGTTGCAAACGATTCAATTTCTTGGTCATGTGATAAACATAGAAGGCGTTAAAGTGGATCCTGCCAAGATAGAAGCAGTGATGAGTTGGGCACCACCCAAAAATTCGACTGTGGTTCGGAGCTTTTTGGGACTAGCTGGCTATTACCGACGATTTGTTGAGAAATTTTCGAGTATTGCATTACCCTTAACAAAGCTGACCAGAAAGACAGAGAAGTTTATCTGGGCTGAAGCACAACAAGAGGCTTTTGAAAAACTAAGACGGGCGTTATGCGAAGCCCCGTTGTTAGCATTGCCTCAAGGTGTAGAAGACTTTGTTCTTTTTACCGATGCTTCACAAATCGGTATTGGATGTGTACTAATGCAAAGGGGGCGAGTAATTGCGTATTCGTCTCGACAACTGAAGTCTCATGAGCAAGCATATCCCGTACATGATTTGGAGTTAGCTGCACTAAAGATTTGGCGACATTATCTTTACGGTGTGAAGTTCCAGGTATATACAGATAACAAGAGTTTAAAGTATCTGTTTTGATCAAAAAGAGTTGAATATGAGACATCGAAGATGGATAGATCTTTTAAAAGATTATGAGTGTGAAATACTTTACCATCCTGGTAAAGCAAACGTAGTAGCAGACGCATTAAGTCGAAAAGAACCACCTATTCGAGTCGTTTCAGCTGAATGGGAGTGATTAGTAAATTACCAGAGATGATTCAACATGCCCAGAGAGAAGCCAACGACATGAAGAGTGAGAGAATGGTTGGCTATGTAGATAAACTAGTTGAAAATGCACAAGGAGTGAAGACTTTTTAGGGACGAGTGTGGGTCCCAAGGCACGGAGAAACGAGACCTATTACTTGAAGATGCACATGGTACACGTTATTCAATCCATCTAGGTAGTACAAAGATGTATAGAAGTCTAAAGTCGTTTTACTGGTGGCCGGGAATGAAACGTGATGTTGGGAGATATGTGGAGAAGTGTTTGACTTGTTTACAAGTTAAGGCAAATCATCAGAGACCATACGGGTTAGTTCAACCACTACATGTACCGATGAAAAAGTGGGATGAGATTTCTATGGACTTTATCACTAAATTAACCCGAACTCCACGAGGGTTCGATTCTATATGGGTAATTGTTGATAGGTTGACCAAATCAGCACAATTTATTCACATACGAGAAGATTATCAAGCGTCCAAATTAGCAGAGATTTATGTTAGGGAGGTGATGAGACGACACGGAGTACCTATCTCGATAATCTCTGATCGCGATAGTCGTTTTACTTCTCATTTTTGGCAAAGTTTTCAAAAACATTTGGGAACTAAAACCTTAATGAGTACGGCTTATCATCCGCAGACTGATGGTCAAACCGAGAGAACTATACAGACGTTAGAAGATATGCTTAGAGCTTCAGTGATTGATTTTGGAGGTAGTTGGGACGATCATCTACCTTTAGCCGAATTTACATATAACAATTCATATCATTCTAGTATTCAGATGGCACCCTTCGAGGCGTTATATGGATCAATGTGTAGAACACCATCATGCTGGTCAGGAGCGGGAGAGAAGCCACTAGCGGGTCCCGAGATTATAACTGAAACTGAAGCAAAGATTAAAAGTATTCGTGAGCATATGAGAGTTGCTCAGCAGCGTCAAAACCAATACGCAGATAAACGAAGGAAACCATTGGAGTTTCAAGTTGGAGACATGGTAATGTTAAAAGTGTCTCCCTGGAAGGGAATTATTCGTTTTGGTAAACGTGGCAAGCTAAGTCCACGGTTTATCGGACCTTTTCGTGTAATTCAACGAGTAGGAGCAGTAGCTTATAAACTCGAGCTTCCCGATGAGTTACGGGGAATTCATAACGTATTTCATATCTCACATCTTCGTAAGACTTTATACGATGAGTCGGCACGTGTTTCTTTGAAGGAAGTCCAGCTAGATCGTAAACTTCAATATCAAGAGCAACCGGAGAAAATTTTAGATAAAAAGATCAAGAAGTTGCGAAATAAAGAGATTCATGTGGTTAAAGTACAATGACGACATCATAGAGGAACAGATGTCACTTGGGAAGGTGAGGAAGAGATGCGGTCAAAGTATCCCTTTTTGTTTCAAGAGATTCCGAGGACGGAATCTTCTGAAGGGGGTAAGAACTTGTAATACCTTAACTTTAATTTATAGTAGAGTTATGTTAAATTATATATATATATATATATATATATATATATATATATATATATATATATATATATATATATTTATATATATATATATATATATATATATATATATATATATATATATATATATATATATATATATATGAGATTAGATGAGTTAAAACATGAGGTAAGATGTTTAAAAACCAATCTAGGAGAAGTAGGAAGTTAAAATAAGTAAAAGAAACAAAGTAAATTCTTAAAAAGTCAAACCGGGTCGAGTCTTAAGACACGGGTCGAGTTGGGTTGAAATAAAAATAGAAAAGGAGTAACACGGGTCGTGTTCAACAGGAACCCGGGTCGGGTCAGTCAACCCGGAGCGAGTTACGACTTGGATGAAGCGAGAAAGTTGCGTGTCTAAACCCAGGGCGGGTTTGGTAACCCGGGTCGTGTCCGAGCAAGAACCCGGGGGGAGTTTGACAGCCCGGGTCGGGTTACGGTACAGGGTATTTGTACCTATTTCTCCTCTTTTCTTTCAATTACGAACTACCAAACACTAGGGGCGATTTTCAGACCTTAACCTGCAAATTTTGAGCCTTGTAATAGAGAGTTTAACATGAGAAAAGCTTAGGGAGTCGGATTTAACACTTGAATTACGTTCTTGAGCGCTTGATTTCCAAGGTTAGTGATTTTGATTTCTAGGGTTTCAAACCCTAGATACTCAAATCCGAGAATATGCTTTGAATTAGCTCATGTGTTGTTAGTTGGTTGTTATTATATATTGTATTGAGTCTTTGTTGTGATTGTTGTGAAATTTTAACGGTTGATTTGGTAAAAACCGCTAAATTGGAGGTTTTGAAATTTATAGCATATGATATTCATTGTTTGTGATGGGTGTTAGCTATTAACCTCTTAAACCATTGAGTTAGATGTTGTCGAATGATTGTGATGTTAAATTTACAGCGGATACTCATAGGAAGGAAGGAGATACGCAAGGTACGGGAGGACCGTGAGCTACACAGACATCAGGTGAGTAGTTATAACTCATTATAAATAGTTTGACTATAACTAAATTGACTTATTGCACATCTTAATTGGTTGAGATAACCAATTAACATGAATTAAACAAGACTGAGAATTCCTTGTTTGATGTGATTGCTTAGCTTGATTGAGTACACCAAATGACTGAGATAGTCATTGAAATTGAGATCAGTGATTTGATTGTGGAAATTTTGATAACCATTAGAATGATTTCTAAACTTTGATAATTTTCTCACTGAGCTTAATTAGCTCACAAAAATAGTTATATGGTTTGTGTTATAGGTGACAGGGGTAAGAAGATTGCTGAGGGATGATTGCCTGGACATGGGACTTGACTTTTGACTTTTGACTGTTTGTAAACCAAGATACACTCTTTTGTATAGTTTTATAAAACAGTCTTTTGTAACCCAGTTTTTGGGACACGTTGTTTAAGTACTTGTTCTTTTGAATACTACTTGTACTTATGTTGCTTAACTTTGATATTACCATGATCACTTATGTTAAATTCTGAGTGATGATGATGTAATCCATAGATAAGAAACTGGGTGTTACACAGAATTGGTACTAATTGTTTTGTTTTAAAGTATTCTATAAATCTGGTAACCAATTGTTTCTCTTAGACCTATGTATGTGTCATATTTGGTTGGTTGAATTTGTAAATTTGCAAATTGCATGTTTCTTTATTCATTTATTGGTTGTATTGTTTTCTTTCAAATTGCAAAATTACTATATTAGAAAGAAATGTATTAGAATAGAACTTGTAATAAAAGAATATTAAAAACCACCAAAGAAGCAATAGTGATGGGAATCTAATAGAGCACCACACGTGCATCAAGATTTCGTGACAAAGCAAGTGTTAGTCATGCATCATTGTGGTTGTTGTTCTTAAAAAATGCCCATATTTTTTCTAGTCAGAACTCTCTGGAAAAATGCATAGGATGAGGCAATTATTACCATTACTTACGTTTGTGTTTTATTTGTTTTGGTTATTTATAAATGTTTAAACTTGAAGTCAAAATTTTAAACACAACAAGTTTTATTAAAAGTATAACAAACGATTTTGAATGAGAAAATAAAGTTAAAGTGTTTTAACTAAAATAAAAACAAAAATCCATTTTTTAAAATATAAATCACATGTTATCTATGAAAGACAGACATTTATCTAGTTGTCTTTCGATGTGAAAAATGTCATAACCAACACATAGGTTGGACCTTTAGCAAAAATAATGTGACATTCGTGATAACTCGAGAATCTCGGGCCGATGTCACGTGGTCTTTGCATGGTTGATTTATCATCCGAGCTTATGATACGTGAAAAACCTCTCATGAGAAAATATGAGCATGGAAGGGATTAACATGTCAATTGACTTAACAGTCATTAACCCGACATATATTTGAATCTCATAGTGATTGAGATTAGCAAAGAGTGTTGTCGATCTAAATAACCTTTTGTTGAAACTACGACAAACCTCTTTGCAATGAAAGGTGAAATATGAATCCTAGCCTTGTAAAGGTAATTTTTTTGGGTAATTATTTTTTAAGGATTATTATAAAGCGACTAACTAAAACGAACTCTATTTTGATAGATGTCTTTAAACAACACATCTGCTTCAAACTTTCCACTACTTATTATCCTTTCAAGCGATAAACTCATTGATTCAAACTTTCTTGACTGGATTCGTAATGTGATAATTGTACTCAAATACAAAAAGAAAGAAAGACCCGTTGATGGACCTCTTCCTAAGGAGGCTCATCTTGCTAAGGCAGTCAGAGTTGTTAGAGACAAGTATGAAAAGTGTCTCAACGACTCTTCTTCCTAAGGAGGCTCATCTTGCTAAGGCAGTCAGTGTTGTTAGAGACAAGTATGAAAAGTGTCTCAACGACTCGAATGAGGTTTCCTATCTCATGTTGGTAACCATGGTTTCAAAGCTCCAATTAATAATAGATGGATATTTAAATGCTAGGGTGTACTAAGGTTTTCTGAAAACCTTTGATCATTGTATTTTGATGGATTTTATAGAAAATTCATTTCCTACATTTTTTGAACTAAACGTGAGAATTGGTGGAAACTAAAATCCATTTCCAACAAAATCCAATGAAATACCACAAATCAAACGAAATACCATAAACCGAACACTCCCTAAAGTTATTTTGGTTTAAAAAGAACACAATAATGACATCTATAAAACCAATACAGTAACAATAGTTCAACTAAATCCAAATAATTTGGATAAAATGTATTCATCCAAATTCTCTTCTTGGTACAACTATATTCGCTAGAGAGGTTATTCCAACTCCAGATTTTACATTTTATTTCAACAAAATTATAACAAAAGAATTTAAATAATACATAGAATATTGTTTACTGGTAACAAAACATATACATTTGAAATAATACAGAATAACGAACTTACCAAATTTTGATCGATGAGAAAAACTAGGGGTGGCAATGGGTTGGGTTGAGTCGTTAACGGGTCGACCTGTTTAATTAAATGGGTTGAAAGTTTGTACCCAACCCAACCTGTATACTTAAACAGGTTGAAAATTCTAACCCAACCCAACCTTTTTAGTAAATGGGTTGAAATCAGGTTGACCTGTTTAGTGTTTTTTCAACCCAACCTGTTTAATAAATGGGTTAAACCTGGGTTGACCTATTTAAAATTTCCAAAAGTACCCCTTAAAAGTTAAACATTGTAATTTATAAATCCATAAGTAACCATAAACCAAGTTCATAACAAACCTCAAACCAAGTGCTTACAACCATAAAAATTATAAAGTCGTAATTCAAACACGAATTAATATCAAAATTTTATGTAACTTGACTTTCACTTTCACCAACTCGTCCACGACTTCCACTTTCGGTATGATTGTCATCTTGATCATAGTGCGAGAAACTTGAAAGTTCAAAGAGAAACTGATAGGGGATTAAAGTCCGATAGTTTGAGAATGAATGAATACTTTGCCGGCAAGAAAATTAAATTCTAAGCTTGTGTACGACGGGTCATTTCCCCATAAACCAATAAAACTTAATTACCTAATATAAAAGTAATTCATATATATATATATATATATATATATATATATATATATATATATATATATATATATATATATATATATATATATATATATATATATATATATATATATATATATATATATATATATATATATATAAACGGGTTGACGGGTTGAAATCAGGTTGAAATTTTCAACCCTAACCCAACCTATTTAATTAAACGGGTTACATGAGTCAACCCATTTAATTAAACGGGTTGAGAATATAAACACAACCTGCAAATTAATGGGTTGGGTTCGGGTGGGTTAGCAGGTTCGGGTTAGGATTGCCAGCCCTAAGAAAAACTCTATTGTCGCGCCTCTACACCTCTACCCGTTCTAGCGTTCTCATACTCGATTTTCTCACTATTAAAAAAACAAATTACAACAAATATATATATTTCAACATGTTTCACTTTAGCCCTTGAAGATTCGACCACTACTCTGTTACCCCCTTTTAGTTTCATCTTCTCTTCGCTTTCAGCTCCTTCTATCTCACAGCATAGTAGCCATTCCATATTCCCCTTTAACAATATCATAAAATAATAAAATTAAAGTCAACATACCTACCTTACTTTTTTTCATAATTTCCATGACGATATTGGAATTTGGAAACAACAATTTTCATTTTATACAAGTAAGAATATGCTTAGCCCAAAAAAATCGTAAGAAAGACTAGTAATATGTTAAAGCTCAACAAAACAGGTTTTTTGCCCAACAATATTTTTAAGCCCAAAACATATGTTAAAAAGCTAAAACGTATGAAAGCCCAGAAAACAAACCTCTAAAAAAATCATCTTTACGATGCGTTTTCGAGTATTTTACTTTTTTCGATAAGTCACTGGCTTTGAAGAAAGCATAGAGAATAAAAAGTAAAAACATTCCACGCTTTCTTTCATTTCTTTTAGAGAGAAGAGAGAATAATCAAAAGGAAACTTTTGAAAGATTTTCTTTTCCACATATGAGAAGACTAGAGAAAGCGTAAAACAGAGGTTTTATTAATTTTGTTTAAGAGTAGATTACGAAAATAGTTTCTATAGTTGACCAAAATTTGCAGGTTTAGTTGATAAATCTTGTTAATTTATTAAAACATATCATCTTTTTATTCTTTCCAACTTGACAACATGTGAGAAAGTTCATAACCTTTTTCTTAATGTTCCTTCTTTATCTCTTCAAACTCAAGAGCGCTACGTTGTATAGTTGAGTCGTTCAAAACGACATAGACTTATTAAACGTGTCTTTTTTTGTTACTAAACAGAAATAATAAAACTTAAAACATGTCTTCTTTTGTTACTAAACAGGAATTGTAAGTTTGTAACAACATTTATTTCGGCAAAATGAGGGAGTTTTAAGTTTATAACACAACTCATTTCGTATTGAAAAAATACCAAGAAGTTAAGTTTGATTTTGTAACAACTCATTTCATATCAATAGAATATGAGAAAATAAATAATTTATCAGTCTTACGTTTTAAACGACTAAAAATGCCCACGACGATTTTAAATTTATTCAGAAGGTATTATATTATTATAGAGATGTTACCTAATATGTACTTGTTAGAAAATTAAAGAATTAAGAAACTTAATAAAGCTTGATTTCATGAACCCTAATCATAACCATTTCAAAAGAAGTCTTTCGCCAACCCCGCTTTTAGGGGTACATTGCATGTATTCTTATTCTACATTCATACCACCTACAAAATATAAATATTTATTTTAGTAATGATTAGAAAATAAATAAAATAGTTATTTACTAGTTATTTTAAAAGTAAAGATAAGTTGCTCATATCATGCTTATCATCTTATGATTATGTGCAGGGGCGGAACCAGAAATCCTCCTCAGGGGTAGCACAAAAAAAACCCCGCATAAAGTATAATAATACAAAAAAAAAACAGGGAAATTAAGTAATTTTACCTCCAAAATGTTATAGAAAGTGTCCACGTTTGTTGCCCAGCCAGTTGTCTGTACCAAGGAAAGTGAACCAAGAGTCAATACAGTAGAACTCGCTGGTTCCTGCATATGAGGAGGAAAGAAAAAAGAATCAAACAATTGAACATGAAGGACATTATAGATTTTACATGACCAGTAGTGAATGCTTACCGAATCATTGTCACCACAAAAGACCTGCATGGATGAATAAAACATTAACCTGATTGTTATTATGTCAACAATACAATTAATAATTGAGAAGTATACTTTAGTTTCAATCCATTTCGAAATTAATTTTCAATCAAAATTGGGTTTATGCATGATTAGAAGCTCTGTAGACCTACGGAAAATCAAATGAGAACTCAAATAACCAATTAATTCAAAGATCGGTTTCTTCCACGCAAAAGAAATTAAGAATGTGTATTCAAGTTCAAGCGTATTTCCTTTCTTTCAGCAATAGGATAATGCGTATTCAACTTTCAAGACTTCAGCGAGACAGCGACTGAGGTGGTTTTCGGATTGCTTCAGCCGACAGCTTGAATGAGGCTCAGGTCAGGCGCCTTTTTTTTTCTTTTGACTTCGATTCAGCGAGACAGGAACAAAGCCAAAGAGCTGGCGTAATTTTTTTTTCCTTCTGTTTGCGAGAATAAGGCATAGAGCCGCATGCCTCTTTTTTTTTTTTTTCCTTGCTGGGCCTCTTTCTTTCCTGCGTTGGGCTGCTGCTAATTAATTCCCTTTGTTGTTTTTTTGGGCTATTTTTTTGGGCTGCAGAGTATATATGGGCTACTTCTAGAGGAATTTTCAGTAGTGGCCCGTGCCACTATGGGCTAAAGCCCAGATCCGCCCCTGATTATGTGGTAAGATTTTATTTGACAGAAGTGATTTCTAAAGATCTATGGAGCACTTATTTATCCAAAATTAAATTATTTAAGCCGTTATATTTTCAACGGTTAAGTGGTAAAAGTTAAAAAGTCCTTTGTCTTTGTCGCATAAATTAGCTTATAAACCAATTTATGTTTTGAGTTTATTGCAATTTATTGATTGTTTGATGATACCATTAAATATTTTGTAAGCAAGTATTTTAATAAGGTATTTGAGATTGTTTTATTGATAATACGGATTAGAAGTTACCTTTATAGCTAAAACATCAAACACACCCTGAATAATAAACATGTTAGTATGAAAACTCCAAAGTATATGTTTAAACACTCCAAAATTTTCTTTAATTAGTTAAATATGCTTTACTGGTATGGCTAAAAAACTATTTTTAAGAAATTAATATGTGGAAAATCTTCATAAGTGATAGAATATGTGGAACCCATTAGCTAGGGTTGTTTGTATTGACAACACATATCTCTAGTTGGAACAAGAGGTTTTCGTATGTTCAAACTATTTCTAGAATCCAAAAATACTTGTGAAGGAAGACTCTTCGTAAAAATATCTTCATACTGATAAGTCGATGGAACATGTAAAACACGCACATGACAAATTGCAACACGTTTCCTAAAAAAATGTAAATGTATTTACACTTGCTTGGTTCTTGTTGTTGAACTGGGTTGGAAGCTAAATATATGACATTAACATTATCACGAAAAGCAACAGTAGCACGGGAGGGAGGACAAAATAACTCAAAAAGCATTATTGACATCAAGCTGATGTATGAGCCAGTTTCTAGACATAGAGATACTCAGAACTGTGTATATAGTATCCTGTTTGAAAATAGGATTGAAGGTGTCAGCAAAGTCAAGACCAGACTGTTGTGAGAAGCCTTGGGCAACAAGACAACCTTTGCGGTGGTCAAATCATCCATGGTTGTCAAAGTTGTAACAATCAGTGTTTTAAAAATCGACCAACTCGGCCGAGTACTCGGAATCGGGTGTTGTCCGAGGCGCTTTTATCGGAAACGGCCAAATACTCGGACTCGGTCAGAATCGGTCAACCTTGGTCCTACTCGGTTAAACTTGATGCTACTTGATCAACATCGGTGCAACTTGGTCAACATTGGAATCGGTCAAACTCGGAAAAAAATCGGTTATACTAGGAAAAAATCAATCAAACTCGAGCTTTTTGACTTTTTTAAACAAATAATTATAATTGTTAAATACTTAGTTTATAATATATTATATATTTACTTATTTATACGTTGTTGTTTAAATTTATTTTCATTCAATTTAATTCAAAGTTAATGCAATTATAACTGTATTCAGTATTTTAATGTGTATAATCATATAATAAGTACGCATTTACCTCATCAGAGTACTCCCGGCCTAGGCCGTGTACTCGCTATTCGCTAGTCAAGTAACCTGGTACAACGTAGCAACTTTTGCAACACTGGTAACAATAGAGCCAACAACATCCAACAATATTAGTTGCAATACGCTTAGAAACCTGATCGCAAGTCTTGTCTAAGAGAAGAGTAGTCATCTCAAAATCTATGGCAAAATGCTAGTTTGGGTCACACATTGCCTTAGAAGTAAACTGAGGTATAGGAGAGACATCAGAAGTGACACAAAGATTAAAGATTTGTTTGGTTTTAAGGATCTGATGCAAGTGGGTGACCACAGGGTGACTAGAGGTGGTGGGAGGAGCAAAATATAGGTTTGGTAGGAGGTGCCTAAGGAGCCAAAGAGGGGTTGGTCATAGGTCCACTAACCGGAGTTGGGTCAAGTATCGTTGAAGGAGTGGCAGTTGAAATTGTTGTAGTCTGATGTATCAACTCAGAGGAGGTCATAAGAGGAACTGATGATAACGGCAAGGACTCCTCTTCAAGGATAAAATAGCCTCAACTCAGAATATGGGAGGGAGAGACGCCTAAATAAGAGAGGTACAATTAAATGATGTTGTTGATGGTTTGAATAGTATGTTCAGTTTTCCCATTTTGTTGGGAAGTGTATGGAGAAGAAAAACAAATTTTAATGTCGTTCGTTTGAAAAAAATCAAGTAGTCTTTGATTGTTAAATTCTCGTTTATGGCCACATTGAAAAAGTAGAATGTCAGTTTTGAATTGATTAACAGCGTAGGCACGAAAGTTTTTAAAAACAGAAAAAAAAACTTCAAATTTGACATGCAAAGGAAAAATCCATAAGAAATGAGAAAAACTCATTTAAAAAAGAACATAGTACCAATCCATTCAAACTTGTATCTGGGGAAGACCAAAGGTCAGAGTCAACTAGTTCAAACACACGAGTAGTTATAATACATGATAGTGTAAATAGCAAACGACAGTGTTTCCTTAGCTGACAAGCATCACATAAATATAAGTTGGGACTGGAATAAGAAATAAATTTTCTAGACTGAATAAACAATTATGTAGTAGTAACCGGCTCAGACTTTATTGACGAAGTAAGCACAAGCGAAGAGTAGGGGTGTCCATTGGGTGGTTCGGTTCAGATAGTGATAAAATTGTAAATCGTGACTGCTAGGTGGATACCTGACTTGCTCGAACTAAAATCAAACCGAACTGGCAAAAAAATCGAACCGAACTGAACAGTGAGAAGGAAGTTAACCATGGTTTGGTTCACAGATATCCACTAAATATAAAAAACCAAATCAGTAAAACTTCAGACTACATGTGGCTTGTGCCCTAAGCCCTTAACTCGGTAACTGGTCGACTAATTAGTCTTGATTCTTGACTTGTTGAGCGTGATGTCGTGAGCCTTTGAATTATTTATGGGCCATTGGGCCATGTTATCTCAATTTTACATTAACGAATGAACACTTGAAAACAGTATGGCAATTGACTTTTATGAATATATTAGATATATAATATATAAGGGAAATCTCAATTAAACTCCCAATATTTTGGTTCAGTTTATGAAATTAATTTTTATTAACAAGAAAAGACAGAAACTCCATGTTTTATCTTCAATAAAGGCCTAATATTTTCGCACAGTTTATGGAAAAGTCTCAACATTAGTTGGTTTTTTGACCTTTTTGTTAATAAAAATTAATTTGGGATTTTTTCATAAACAGAGCCAAAATATTAGGACTTTATTGGAGATTTCTCTAATATATAATATAATATTATTAATAATATATATGTCAGTTCGGTTCGGATATCCGCGAATATCTAAATATCCAAATTGTAGGTACTCGGTTATTTTTGGTTTCCATTTTTTGTTTTAGTTTTTTCGGTTTCGAATTGGCCAGATCGGCTCGGTTCTTCAGTTTTCTGTTTTTTTTTGCACACTCCTACCGAAGTTAAGATCCTCCGCAATGAATCCAAAAGGATCAAACTCAATAGAAACCCAATTCTCATTAAAAAAAGATGGATAGAAATAAGATTCTTAATCATTTTATCAGAAACTAAGACATTGTTTAAAACAAGACAATTATTTGAAATAGGAAATAATGTTTGGCCACCATAGCTAATGGGAGGTAGAAGACCAATACCAACCATGAGAAATTTAGATTTAGACGGAGTTAAGGAATGCATAGTACCTTGATTAAATGACATGTGATAGCTTGCTCCAAAATCCATGTAATATTTGATTATTCTATGGAGGTTGAACAGATATAGACTTAAAAGGTGATGTGAGGTTTGTGTAGTTTCGGTGTCTGAGCTGTGTAGTAACTAGTAAAACCACCAAAAGAGGGAGTTACTTGTATTTGTGGCAGATGGGGTTGAAAATTGGGGATAGCCGCATAATATTTCTGATATAGAGTTGCAAATGGCTACTATGGGGTTGCATAAAGGTGTCATGTCTGCTACTATAGAGCTGGCATTACGTCGGTAGGGGACTGTTGAAAGCTGTGAGTTCATGAGCAAGTGAGAGCAGCACAGTGATGCTATTGTAGATCGATGACAACAGGAGGCTACATGTGATGGTTGAAGTTAGTGCTTTGTTGTTGTGGTGAGGGGTCGGGAAGGCCTTGTTGTGGTGTCATTAACCTAGCTAATCGGATAAGGAACGCCATAGTAAGCTTAAAATTCCCCTAGAATGCCTTGAGTACTTTAAAGATGATTAGAACTAGCAGAGACATTATAAATACCCCTTTGGAAGCAACTAGTCCATTATTTTTGCTTTTATTATATTGGTTTTTCATTTTCCATTTTTGGGATGTATGCAGCATATGAAATGAGATACGTGTCACCAAAAATGTCGTTCATTTCTTCGTGAACCCCATGTAAGAGGAGCATGTTTTTAGCTTCAATGAAGGATGGAAATGACTGTGTATTTGTGATTACATCAACAAGGCTATGGTAGGACGGAGGTAACAGTATGAGAATTTGCACAAAGAGTTCGACTTCGTCAATCTTGGAGTCACAATCTTCAAGGGCCTTTGCCAATTTTTTTATGTAACGACAGAACTCAGTAATTGAGGAGGAGCCTTTCTTTATGTTTCTAAATTACTCTTGAAGCTGTAGCATGCAGGGAATTTATTGTTCAGGAAAAATTCATCTAGTTTATCTCATAAGTCTTTAGTCATGCAATTGTCATTTATTATGGCTTGCAGGAGATTAGCATCACAAGTGGAGTAAAACCATGATTTTATGTGTGAGTCAATGGCTTCCTAATTTTCATCACCATTACCTTACATGTCCAATGACTTTAGCACCCTTACATACATGTCAAGAAATATGCGTCTCTATAAGTTGTATTTGGAGCCATCCATAAACAATTTAAAGCTAAACTAAGGATATACGTTTGTGAGAGCACAGACGGGTTGACTAGCACTGAGTGTAGCAGCAGACATAGATGAACTTGAGGAGGACATGGTCGTCATTGGGACTTGAAATCGAAAAAAAGTTAACTAAAGGTTAAAAAAATACTAGACAGAAAACTAACCATGGGTAGAGGGATTGTAATCCTCTCGTAGCCTAAGTCACCAAATGGGCTGGAGAACAAGCTGGTTCTGCTGAACAGAAGGCGGTGTCAGAAGGACTACAATTGGACCATCGACGGCTGCTTAGCGAGGCAGAAAAGGGCTGCCGATGAAGTATGAGTAGCGACAGCAGTATACCGAGAGCTTGAGGAAGGCATGTGGTGGGATTCAGGCGTAGACAGTTTGACTCGATACTATGATAGAATACGTGGAACCCCGTTACCCAGAATTGTACCGTTAACAATACAATTCCTATACTATACAAATGTACCGTTAACAATACAATTCCTATACTATACAAAATATATATAAAAACAAAAGGATATAAACAAGTTATCTAAAGGATATAAACAAGCTATCTAAAGGAAGTCTTAGGGGCTGTTTGTTTTTTCTTTGCAGATCTTCCTGACCACTCTTGTCTGCGCCACGCAGACAGCGCGCTGACATTGACCTTCGTAGGGTGTTTGTTTTTTCGAAGACTGCTGACCTAAAAAGGTCTGCGCGTCCTCTTTTTGGGGCAGACATGGACCAATGTCTTCAAGGGTCTGCAGAGCTCTTCTAGTAATAAATTAATACAATTTTAACCTAAAAAAAAAAAGAAATATGCATATCGTTTTCTCCTCCAACCGGTCTTGCGTTTTCTCTTCCTTGCGTCGTCGACCAAACCGCAGCCGCCGGCCACCTTCGATTTAAAAAAAATACGCATATTTGTGTTTAAAAACACTTTGATTTTTTTAACTAATAGTTGCGATTTTTTTATCAACATTACTTTTTCGAAGTAAATAATATTTATTTTTCTAAGTTTTTAAACAAAATGAAGATAAATTTGTAAAACTTTTTAAAAAAATGTCACAAATTTAAAAAAAGACATGTTTGCTTTGATATTTAAATTCGTTAATATCATATAATAGACTTTTTTTATTGTAAATCAGATTTATAAACTATTTGAAACCTACAAATATATTTTAACATTAGAACTTTGGTTCACAATCATATACAAATTTTTAGCTTTACAAACTATTTGTAATCCAACTTTGGTTACGTAATTTTTATTCTTTTTTATTATTAAAAAAATAAATGTTTGCTTTGATCCTTAAATTCGTTAATATCATAAATTGAACGTACTCATGCGTTTTACTTAAAAAAAGTTTATTTAAACTTCAGTTTATTTTCACAACCTGCAGACTTTAAAAAACAAACAGTCTTCTTCTTGCAGTTTGCAGACATTTATTCAACCTCTTCTCTGTAGATGCTCTGCAGATGTGATCCGCAAACTACAAACATTTTACCTCTTCAAAAAACAAACAGCATCTTAATCATTTTAATCTAATTGTGTCACTCATTTTAATCATTTTAATCTAATTTTGTTACTCGAGCCATCCAGCGGTCGAGCCGCTCTATTCATGACAAAAGGAAGTCTTATAATTAGGAAAAGAGACTTTTATGCTTTCCCTCTTTCTCTCTCCTTTTCCAAAAGTGAGGTTGTAGTTATCCTTACTGATTTTTCTATATAATATACAACGATATAGATCAAATATCATCTTTATAGAAAAAACCGTAAGTTAACATTGTGGCAAATGGATATGATTCGGTGGGAAGCAAATAGTGGAACGTGAAATGGATAATTTTGTTCTTAAAGTTTTAAGTTAAAAAGGAATTGTTTTCTATTCATTAATTAACATCTCAATGTATCTGGCTGAAAAAAGTTAAATTTCTAATAAAGGAAATTTAACTTCGAAACAAAACAAATTAGCAAATATAATAGTGTTGTTGCGTGTGCAAATGCGTAAAAATAATGCTGATTTGGTTTTTGATGTAATAGAAAAAAGATTATAATTATTAAAAAATATGATCTTATTATAAAAACAGATAGAATTGGAGAAAGAAAGAATGTGACAACACTTGTGGATGGAGTGTGGGGATGACATATTTGTTTGATTGAATGTTGAAAACGTGGACTTGATTAAATTCATACAAAAAAAAGATGTGGGGAAATAGTAGCAGCCGTCATACACACAATAAGACCAACTAAGGATAGAAATATTCTTAGTCAATTTTATTCAAAAATAACTATTTCAAAATCAAATATAGAAATATATACTGTAAGTCTATAAAGAAATAAAGAATTTTGTTTCCTAAAATAGGAATTGACCTGTGGTAACCAAATCATTTGTTTCATTATAATCTTAAAACATAGGTCCTTAAAGTTTATTATGAATACATTATACATATTTTCTTAAAATAAAAATTATTAAAAATATGTTTTTTTTACATGTGTTTAGCACTATTTTAAAGCGTCCATATTGTCTAAACACCAAAGTAAGTAGATTATATGTGTTGTTTATACATTATGTGAAAAGACACCAATAAAAAATATTTAAAAAAGGCCTTCTTAGTTGTTTAATTAACTTTGTTAGAAATTACTCAAAAATTTACCATCAAAATTATATTTTGATTTTAATAACAATGATTAAGTTCTAAGAGATTACTCTTTTTTGTGGTAGGTCATTATAGAAATCAAACGGCTATAAGGTGTGGTGGTTTTATGTCGGCGGCATCTGATGTGAAGGCTTATACCAAAGGCATACACTGTATAACATTGGCTGGATGGACCAAAGGCATAGAGTCATCGACTTGTTTTTGTCGTTTCTCTTTCCTTCTTAAGCTCTTTTCTCTGTCTTCTCCATACCATCAATACCACCCCACACCTCCTACATCAAAATGGCGTGAGCTTAAATTTGCTTAGATGAACTTCATCAACATCACTTCTTCCAGCCTTATAAGTAGGGGTGGCAATTGGGTCGGGTTCGGGTTGGCGGGTCGCGGGTTGGCGGGTTAGAAAGGTCAACCCAAACACGACTCATATAAATATTCGGGTTGGCGGGTTGGTAGGTAACCCGGATACGACCCATGTAACATGTTTAATTATACGGGTTGACGTGTCAGTTTCAGGTTGGTGGGTCAAATACGGGTTGGCGGTTCATAAACGGGTTGATGATTGGTGGGTTGGCGGGTCATATGCGGGTTGGTGGGTCATTTTCAGCTTCATTTTTTTTTATTGAAAATAAAAAATATTAAAATATATGTGTATATATATATATATATATATATATATATATATATATATATATATATATATATATATATATATACGGGTTGACGGGTCAACCCGCTAACCCAACTACTGACCCGAACACGACCCACATAATAAATGGGTTGGCGGGTCAAAAATCTCAACCCAAACCCGTTTATTTTCGTGTTCGGTTCGTGTCGAGAATTATCACCCCTACTTATAAGATTCAAATTTATATCAACTACATTTATAATATGTCATATAAAATAACCATCAATATATCATCTTAAGCGTTTCCCTTAAAAGCAAATTAGATGGAATAATTCGAATTATATTTAGATGCTTGTAATCTTTTAAGACATTCTTCTTAAACTTAATTTGACTATTTACTATAATAAAATAAATTATATGGTTACATATACTATATTAGTTGTTTGCATAATATTAAAAAAAATCATGTTGATGGAGCTAAAATAATCCAAAGTGGTTTTAAGTATATCTTAAAACTTTTAACATATGCTAAAATTTATTTGTTTTGATTTATTAACTAACTCGTCTCTTATGTCGGTAAGAATACAAACTTCACATCACCATTTGTCACTATGGAGTGGAGTGAGGGCCCGGTCAAGAATGCTTGCACTTGTTCTTTTGGATGCTAAATTGATAATCCAACCTTTTTTTTATATATAGTAATTTCAAATTAAAAGTATTGCCCGGAATAAAACAAATGTTTGTTTATCAAGTAATTCCATTGGATAGCCGTATATCTTTCATTTAACGATGAACTTATTATCAAAAGGGCAAAATGCCAAAATGATAAACTATTAGTGAATTATTAAAGATAATAATTATTTATTTTGTTTTAGAAAAATGATTAATTAATTCAGACTAGGTTAGTTAAGGATCTGATATCGTGGTGTAGGTCATTGGTTAGCTCTAGATATGCTTAGATATAAGTACTAGTATGGTAGAATTACATGTCCGCTTTGTTAAACCCATCATCACACTTATCCAAGATGCACATCGGCTCCGAATGGAAAGAACTTGTATGGAATGCGATGAAAAAGTCCTAAATAAACTTGTTTGGAATGTAAGCATGTCTAGAATGTGAATAATGGACTTTAAAGCAAAATACAGAATTATTTTCATGTGTACCCCACTGAATAGTAATCAAAATCAAATTCAATTTGTAATTGAGTTTTGCACGTGGACATTAACAACGATCGTCTTCTCAAATTGCTGTAATTCGGCTTCCACAATTATTATTCAACAATTACTGCAATATTTCGGTTATCATTTTCCATACAAATCGTCCAAAAACAATCAGAGTGATATATATATATATATATATATATATATATATATATATATATATATATATATATATATATATATATATATATATATATATATATATATATATATATATATATATATATATATATATATTGTGAGGCACCATGTATTAAAAGAAAAGAGGGATATATATTTTCAGTCCCAAATCTTGTAACCTCCTCATTTTTCTCATATAGTGATTATCATCGGTTGTGCCCGTGGTTTTTCCCAAAAGGGTTTTTCCACGTTAAATCCTTGTGTCCACATTTATTTTTCTTTATCGTATTATTTTTATTTTATTGTCGATATAATTTTTCATAACAAGTGGTATCAGAGCCACGTTGTTTTCTATACTCATTCTCAATTTATTGAGCATTATATCGACATAGCTACTTTGAAATACGATATTCTATTGTTGGATCGAGATATAAGATTTTCATTATGGCAAGTAAAGATGCGAGCTGTATTGGCTCAGTTGGACCTTGATGATGCTTTGTTAGGCCAAGACAAAATGCCTGCGTCTTGGTCAGATGAAGAAAAGGATCGTAAGATCGTAAGGCTCTCTCTCATATCCATCTCATTTATCTAACAATATTTTGCAGGAAGTTCTGAAAGAAAGTACTGCTGCCTCTTTATGGCTAGAATTGGAACAAATTTGTATGACCAAAAATCTCACAAGTAAGATGCACCTTAAACAAAAATTATTTTCGCTTAAGATGCAAGAAGGTGGATCGTTGCTGGATCATCTTTCGACATTTAAAGAGATCATCACCGATCTTGAAACTATGGAGGTAAAATATGATGAAGAGGATTTGGGTTTAATTCTTTTATGTTCTTTGCCTAGTTCTTATTCAAACTTTAGAGATACCATATTATATAGTCGTGATACTTTAACACTTCACGGAGTTTATGAAGCTTTGCATGCAAAAGAAAAGATGAAAGATATGGTATCCACTGAAGGTTCAAGTTCTAAAAGAGAAAGTCTGGCAGTTCGTGGCAGACCAACAGATAAGAATGATTCCAAAGGCAAGAACAAAAGAAATTCTAGAAGCAAATCTAGACCCAGACGTTCCAAGTCATGCAACTATTGCAAAAAGGAAGGACATGATATCTCTGAATGTTACAAGTTGAAGAACAAGGAGAAAAGAGCTGCTAATCAAAACCCCAAACCAAATCAAGATGATGAAGGAAAAGCTACTTATGCTGTTGAAAATAATTCTAATGGAGATGTTCTTGTAGCTTTTGCAGGAATCCTAAAAACCAATGTTGAATGGATTCTTGACTCAGCTTGTACTTTTCACATGAGTCCTAACAGAAGCTGGTTTACAAATTATCAACCTATAGAAGGTGGCTCCGTATTAATGGGTGATAATGCACCATATAAAGTCACTGGAATTGGTTCCATTCAAATCAAGATGTTTGATGGTGTTGTCAGAACTTTGTCTGATCTTCAACACGTTCCAGGTTTGAAAAGAAACCTTATTTCTTTAGGTACTCTAGATCTTAAATGGTACAAATATTCCGGTGAAGGTGGAGTTTTAAAGGTTTCAAAAGGCGCTATGATTGTCATGAAAGCCGATATCAAATCAGCAAACCTGTATCATCTTCGGGGTACAACAGTAACAGGTAATTCAAATGTTACTTCAAATTCATCTTCTATTTATGATACTACTAACCTATGGCATATGCATCTTGGGCATATGAGTGAACTTGGTTTAACAGCATTAAGCAAAAGAGGATTGCTTGATGGCCAATGCGTTGGCAAACTGGAATTCTGTGAACACTGTATTTTTGGCAAGCACAAGAGGGTAAAATTTAACACCTCATTACATACTACAAAAGGCATTTTGGAGTATGTACATGCTGATTTATGGGGACCATCTCAAGAAGCATCACTAGGAGGTGCTCGTTATATGTTGACAATTATTGATAATTATTCAAGAAGAGTTTGGCCATATTTCTTGAAGCTTAAATCTGAAGCATTCTCTGCATTCAAAGAATGGAAAGTCATGGTGGAAAACCAGACCGGTAAGAAGGTCAAAAAGCTTCGCACAGATAATGGTATGGAGTTTTGTTCAAATGAATTTAATTCATATTGTAAACTATAAGGAATTGTTAGACACTACACCGTTTCTTACATACCTCAACAAAATGGTGTAGCTGAACGTATGAACATAACCATTATTTCAAAAGCCCGTTGTATGTTATCTAACGCAGGATTATCTAAGCGTTTTTGGGCAGAAGCTGCTTCTACTGCATGTTATCTAATTAACATGTCACCTTCTATTCCACTTGATAAAAAGACTCCTATTGAGGTATGGTCTGGCTCCCCAGCAAACTATTCAGATTTAAGAATTTTTGGTTGCCCTGCTTATGCTCATGTTGATAATGGAAAATTAGAACCTATGGCAATTAAATGTATCTTTCTTGGTTACAAGTCTGGTGTGAAAGGATATAAGTTATGGTGTCCTGAAACTAAAAAGGTCGTGATTAGTAGAAATATAGTATTTAATGAATCAGCTATGCTACATAAAGATTCTCTTACTAATATTACTGTTGAGAGTCAACAAAAGACAAGTGTGCAGGTGGAGCAATCTGTTGACTCAGAACATACACCAGAAAAAGAAAACTCTATTGATCAAAATCAATCAGTTGAGCAAGAGTCTTCTACTCCTACTCCTACTCACCAACCACAACGTTCTATAGCAACTGATAGACCTAGGAGGGTCATTCATCCTCCCAAGAGACTGATAGAAGAAGCAAATATTGTTGCTTATGCTTTAAACGTTGCTGAAGAAATTGAAGGTATCAAAGAACCTTCAACTTACACGGAAGCCATTACTTCAGAACATTGCAACAAATGGATAACTACCATGCATGATGAAATGGAATCTCTTGAAAAGAATGGCACTTGGGAGTTGGTGAAATTACCAAAATAAAAGAAGCCTATCCGCTGCAAATGGATTTTCAAAAGAAAAGAAGGTATTACTCCTAATGAGGAAGCAAGATTTAAAGCAAGGTTAGTTGCTAAAGGCTATAGCCAAATTCTAGGCATTGATTTTACTGATTTTTTCTCTCCTGTTGTTAAGCATAGCTCAATTCGTACTTTACTTAGTATTATTGCCATGCATAACTATGAGCTTGAACAGTTAGATGTCAAAACTGCATTTTTACATGGTGAATTGGAAAAATATATTTATATGGAGCAACCTGAAGGCTTCATTATCCCTGGAAAATAGAACTTAGTATGTAGATTGAAGAAATCTCTTTATGGGTTAAATCAATCCCCAAGGCAATGGTATAAGAGGTTTGACTCTTTTATGCTATCTCATAATTTTAAAAGATCATATTATGATAGTTGTGTTTATTTTAAGTCAGTCAATGGTTCATCAATATATCTGCTTCTTTATGTTGATGATATGTTGATTGCTGCAAAAGATAAACTAGAGATAGCAAAACTGAAAGCACAACTAAGCAAAGAGTTTGAAATGACGGACTTAGGTCCAGCCAAGAAAATTCTTGGTATGGAAATTACTCGTAACAGACAGCATGGAAAACTATACCTAAGTCAAAAGAGGTATATTGAGAAAGTTCTTCAAAGATTCAACATGCATAAAGCCAAGCCAGTGAGTACTCCGTTAGCTGCACATTTCAAACTGTCTTCAGCATATTGTTCAAAGACAGATGATGAAATTAACAACATGGCGAAAGTTCCGTATTCTAGTGCAGTTGGTTCTCTAATGTATGCAATGGTATGTTCTTGCCCTGATTTATCTTACGCTTTAAGTGTTGGTAGCAGATATATGGCTAACCCAGGAAAAGAGCATTGGAAAGCTGTTCAATGGATTCTTAGATATTTATGCGGTACTTCCAATGCATGTTTACAATTTGGAAATTCTGGTGAAGGACTGGTTGGTTATGTGGATTCTAATTATGCTGGAGATTTTGATAAAAGAAGATCTTTGACAGGTTACGTTTTTACCATTGGTGGATGTGATGTGAGTTGGAAGGCAAGTCTACAGAACACTGTCGCCTTATCCACAACTGAAGCAGAGTACATGGCAATTTCTGAAGCTTGCAAAGAAGCTATTTGGTTAAGAAATTTATACGGTGAACTTTGTGGAGACACATCTCCTACAAAGATTTTTTGTGATAGTCAAAGTGCTATTTATCTTACAAAAGATCAAATGTTTCATGAGAGAACGAAACATATTGATGTACATTATCACTTTATTCGAGATGTTATTTCCAAAGGTGATATTCAAGTTCAAAAGATTAGCACTCATGACAATCCAGCGGATATGATGACGAAGCCGGTTCCAGCAACTAAGTTTGAGCTTTGCTCAAGCTTGGTTGGTATGACAATCTAATTCCAAGGATTGTCGGCACACGATGATTTTATAATGAGGAGTTCTACAAGTGTAAATTCGTCTCAAGGTGAAGTTGTTTGATTACTTATTGCTTTTAAAGTGAAGGTGGAGATTGTGAATAATTGACTTTAAAGCAAAAGGCAGAATTATTTTCATGTGGACCCCACTGAATAGTAATCAAAATCAAATTCAATTTGCAATTGAGTTTTGCACCTGGACATTAAGAACGACCGTCTTCTCAAATTGCTGCAATTCGGTGCCCACAATTATTATTCAACAATTACTGCAACATTTCGGCTATTCATCCCTATATATAGGGATGATCATTTTCCATACAAATCG
Source organism: Cichorium intybus (assembly GCA_023525715.1). Lineage (NCBI taxonomy): Eukaryota > Viridiplantae > Streptophyta > Magnoliopsida > Asterales > Asteraceae > Cichorium > Cichorium intybus. The sequence goes on from CM042011.1 coordinate 58,591,261, forward strand.
TCCAAAAACAATCAGAGTGATATATATATATATATATATATATATATATATATATATATATATATATATATATATATATATATATATATATATATATATATATATATATATATATATTATTACGCTAAGGTGTACGAAGCTTTGTTGACAAGCGGCTACGAGTTATTCTTTGGAAAGACCAAAATTTTCTAATAAGAAGCTTGTTATTTGGTGAAAATTTTACTGCTCTTTTTCCTGGTAAGAAGTTTTGGAAAGGGTGTATCCATTAGTCCGAGCGACTATCTGGGTTAAGTTGCAGGATGTGGATGACGTTTTTAAAGATTCATTTGATCAGTTATCAGAAGAGAATACGGTCCAAGTGTCTCATGTACATGTTGGAAAAGGGGTTCAATAGTCGATACACTCGCCAAACTCGTCATGGACACGTTCATTGCCCTTGTATCCGATCTTGATGAGTTCAATAGGTATCATGTCGAGTATTTCATTCACTTTTAATAAATTCCCATTTCTTATTTTTTAATGTAACTCGTGGATTTCTTTTCCCTCCACATATACTTAGGTGGCACGGTTTTGGATAAGTTGTACAAGCAGTTGTTGAATGTATTTAAGAAATTGGCTGAGTATCTTCGTCCCGTCCAATTAAACAAAAGAAGCATCGTCGAAGTTCATATACATCCTTTAGGGGTTATATATGCTTTCAAGGTAATAGTTACTTTGAAGTGTTGTTTTTAGCATAATGATGTTTGATAATAATCTAATATTATTATATCATTAATTTGATAGATCTATGTATCAGAGATGTCTCCATTTTTTTTAGATTTTTGATATCCAAACATTGAATGTAATCCCTCAAGTCGTTGCATGGTCGAAGCTTAGATGGTTACTTGCGACTGATTAATGTTAAGCGAGTATGATTTTTAATTTACATTAGCTTATCCTATTACATATGTAGTTAATTATTATGTTAATATTTAATTGGGTGACTAATCGACCAAGGGGGAGGTTAGAGCCGAGTACTGAGGAGGTATTATCGAGTGGTGGTCGTATAACTTGGTTTGGATTGAGAGGGGTGGTTTAACTATGTTTCCACATATCAGGACATTATCTCTCACACCATCCCTTCGGTGGTTGCCTTGTCTTTTACCACCATATAAGTAGAAGCAACGAGATCATGAGGTATCTCCACCATCATAGGAATTACCACAACCACAAACATGAACACCACTATAGGTAGGACCATAACCTATTGCATCACAAGCAGCAGAGGCATCACCAAAACAATAGTGAACATAGAAAGACAAAATCATCAAGCATTTGCAGGAAAACACTGACAAATGTAAAAAGGCTGCTTGCATACACTTACGGTACTACTAAAGTACGACATATGCATGCGTCCCGTATTGAGGCTTTTTGAGGATGTTTCCAAACCCAACCATACATGAGCGACTTTACAAAATAACGTGGCATTTTGTCGTAATGGGTGTTTGTGGTATACCCGTATAACATGGTAGAATACAAGATGTAGACCCTTACATGTTGCGGAGTTAAAGAATTAGTATTATGTTTTTACATTAATATTGATTGTTTAACAATATCTAATACATTACTTATTGTATGGTCATGTTGATGCACCCGTACAACACCTACAACACCGTACCACGCAGGCTGAGGGGACCTCACATGATGTCGAGGTAGAGTATTGATATTCAGTGTTTACATCATTCTTAATCATTTTGAAATTACAAACCTATTACTTATTGCTAGTTCATAAAGATGTATCCACATGATGGGGTATGACAACGCCTAGTGATATCAAGTATTTTAGGCGTTGTTGAGCCCTGTTCTTGATGAAATTATATCAGATATATCTTGGTATTCTCACTTTTCGTGCCAGGACTTGTTTGGAATAAAAGAATGAAAACAGGGACTAAAAGCGTGTAAAAGGAAGAAGTTTGGAAAATAATGAAAAATCAATGACATACGTACGCGTGCCGCGGGTTTCTTAAATACGCGACGCGGGCTTAAGGCGGTGTAACATATTTAAATGCCGAAGAAATGGGAAAAGATTAGTACGCGCGACGCGGATTCTTCATCTGCGCGGCGCGGCTGCGGGAAAATTGCAACTATAAATAGAGGCATTTCCAGCCGAAAACCCTAGCAAAGACCGGGTGTAAAATCGACCTTGAAGCTCTTTGCCTCCAAGATTTCGTTTCAGCAACTTCTCAATTGGTATTTTTATGTTTTGGATTTTATTTTCAACTAGTTAGTTAGTATTAAGCATTGGCTAGTATCTTTGGGAGTGACACCCACTGATATTGAGCTTTAGTTTCTGTTTTAGCAACATTTGGTTACTGTTTGGATGTTTGGAATTGAGTTTGAGTAATGAGAAGCAGTTGGTTATAAGCAATATTGGTTTTTCGGTGTTTTTATGCTTGTTTTGGTTTCCGAGTATTTGAATTGTGTTTGGATGTATTGTGACCTTGTTTGGAACTGCTTTCCTTTGCTGATTTCAGTAGCCAACTAGGTTAGTTTTAGGGTTTGAATTTAACTAGTAACTGTTCAGTCATAACCTTAGTTATTGGTTAGTTTATGCCTTGTTTGATTTGGATGTTTTGGATGCCTTTGTTTGCTTCTGATTCAGAGATGCACTTCTGATTTCAGAAAGTAACTAGGTTTGTTTAAGTTGAGTTTAGCTTTGCTTGGCTTGGGTTTGTTTGATCATTGCTTTGGGTACTTAGAAACTATAAGTCCTCCGACTGTAGCGTGACGCTACTAGTTGGTAATATGTCATCTGGTCTAACCATGAAGCTCCTGCGGATCGACCCTGACTTCCACTGTGCTAGTGTGTGTTAGGTTTCTCTTTATTTTTGACCGCACGACGACCTAGGCGTGTCAGGGTGCCACACATGTAACACCCAAATTCTAGTCCAAAAGTGCACCCAAAATATTTGTTTATATTTCAAAATATCAAACATATAATGGTGTATTTTTTTTGAAACATCATGGAATCAAGTTCATATCATTAAATGTATACTACAATACATTTTGGAATGAAAATAGATGAGCTAAAATAAGCATATAATACTAAATTATATGTCTCATACTACATCCTTCAAATATCACATGCTTTCTAAGCATTCATACTTTAACCTAATACATGTAAACATCAAACACAAATAGTGATAAAATATAAATCTTATTAACTAACATATAAGTATTACATCCCCATATAGTGTTCGTATGAATTCATTTATAATAAATCTATTCTTTGAATTACTACTTGCTTTAAGTGTAAACATTTCCTAAAAATAGATTCAAGATTTATTCCCTCATCATATCATATACTTTACCTAATATTACATAAACAAACCCTATAGATGCTCCACACTGATATATTTCCTACTATAACAACTCAATTAATACACAATTATTACTTGTCACATTCTCTCTTTACATACATACATTTGTAAGGGTATTACATGTATCCAACATATATACATAATAATTATATAGGCGTTTTCTTCTGATAGTAACTCAAAGAGGATATGATAACATCACAAAAACATTTCAATTAATTTTGAAAGGCATCACCACTTTTCTACATAAATGTATAACAATCTTTCTTCTGTCTCGTTATCCCTTTTAAAGAATGACTCTTTTCTTCACATGTAACACGTAAAGATTAGTCATATAATTTTTTACATTTAAAGTCTTCATGAGCTTCACCCACATGTATCACATGACATAATACAATTAAATTATATGTTTAATTCACATTTGTTATATATTGTGAAAAGATCATCATATTTGTACCGATACTTTTACATTGCACATACATATAAATATACTCTTTTGTAACATGCAGATTCATAATCCTATATGGTGTATTAATAAACTCACATCATCCCATATGTTCTTATTGATTATCATTCATGATGTATCACATATTCACATCACATGTATTTACAATGTATTATATATACTTATCAAGAATAGTTACTATAATCCCACATATGTGTACTTATTAATAGTATTTTACCATAATGTCATATACATACTTATGAAAAATACTTTGCTATAAAGATACTACTTCTCTAGTGAAGCTATGTGGTACATACTTAGACATTTTCACAACAAGTATACTTAAGCAATTGTATACTTGATCGCCACGTGCAACCTCATTAATTAGCACCTCTCATGTAGGAATAGCAATAGAATGGCTATGGGATGAGTATTGGTGATCCAAGTCTCATACCCTATTATAAAATCAAATCTCAAACCCGGTTCAGTCCTACTAGGTACCTGGTTAGTAAATTATCACTGGGTTCACGGGTATCGGGTATCCAAATCTACGATAATAATAGTTTGAAATTGACCCGTTGGAATTTCCAATATAAAACCCGATCACAATCTCATACAAATAATTACTTGAATTTTTTAATAATTCCAAATTCTAAGAACATCAACAAGTTTAATATCTATGAAATGTGAATTTTAATATCAACATCAATTATGTCTTAAAAAATCAAATTTTATGATAACTTAATGGAAATCATAACACTAATTACAAAAATAATATCATAAATCTCCCATCATCTCTTCTATTTATCCCATATCATCACCACTTCATCATTCTGTCAACGTTGTTTAATTACTTGTCAAGCAAATATCCTATAACGGTAAGAAAACAAATAGATAAAATAATACTTAAGTTAAAAAGAAAAAATGTAATATATATATATATATATATATATATATATATATATATATATATATATATATATATATATATATATATATATATATATATATATATATATATATATATATATATATATATATAAAAGACGAAATTTCAAGTGTCTAATGTAGTATATATTTACCTCATCATCATAATCATACTCAATTGTTTGGCAATGCTTTGGACTCTTTTGAAGAAGTTGCTATTATAAATATATCAAAAAGATACAACATAATTAGAAAAATACAATATATCACTACTACAAATTGAGCCTAATGCAACACTTCAGAACCAACACTTATAAAATATGTTGTTTTTGGTTCTAAACCAACATTTTCAAAATAAGTGTTGCATTAAAATATCTAATCCAACACTTCAAAAAAAAAGTGTTGGTTATTTTATTTAAAACACCAACATTTAAAAGAAGTGTTGCTTTTGGTAAAAACAAAGCCAACATTTATTATAAAGTGTTGTATTTTTTATGAAAAATCCAACACTTATTTGAAGTGTTGTATTCACACAAAATTTTCTATACTTGCTATTTTACATCGTCATCTATTTTAATGAAAAAAATTTATTATTTAGTTACCATAATGACATATGACATACGATTATTTTTATACATAAATATGAAAAACATAATGATTATCTATTAGTGTAATTATATAATTTATTTAAATCATATATATACAACTTAATGTTTTAAAATAATTTTATTAAGAAATTTCAATTGTTATGGAAAAACAAAATTTCCCTCCTAAAAATTTTGCTATGACTAATATTATCCCCCATTAATTTTCATTTCCTTTAACCGAACGTGAGTACGTGACCTAATAAGCTAATATTGAACTAGGGCTTTTGCGGTAAACAATTTCATCCCACCGTTAAGGAACAACACACACTCGTATATCTTCCAATCGAAATGGACTGCTCACCCCCGACACCTCGTCGTCACCCCCTTTGCCCTATTTATTTCTTCTTGATTCTGTTCGGGAACTAGAATTAATCGTTTACTAGATTCGTACTATTATCGAACAGCATTTGGCCATCGATTAGTCATCAGCGCATCCCATCTTGATTGGAATAGGCGCATCCCATCTCGATTGGAACAACATTAGGGTAAATCTGATTCAGTTTTCGGCATTTGGTTATCGGCACATCCCTCATCAGCGCATCCCATCAAATATCTTCTAATTCTAGTAAAGGTAAGGTTTTGAATTTGTTCCCTTCTCGGTTCTAGAACTGCAACGTGTGCCAAATCTGATTCTGCTACTCCAGAAAATGAAGGTTTTAAATTTCTTTTGTTGAAATCTTAGTTTGATTTTGTTGCATCCCTTATCGGTGTGAACTTTTACACTAGAAAATGTATGGTTCAAAATTTGATTCAGTTGCAATCTGAATTTTGGGACGTTTCTGTTTTGGTCAATTACAGAATTTGTTGACATCCATTGTTTTAAAAATCATTCATAGAATGGTGTTCATTTCAGAATTTCTTGGCATCTATTGTTTATAATTCCAATTGTTGTTGAAATCTATCCGTTGTAGCCATTTACTCATTTACATAATTGATAATTTGGTTAAACTATCTGTTCTAGTAATTTAGAGAATACATACTTGGTTGAAATCTATAGTTTCTAGTTTAACTAGCTGTTGAAATCTATCTGTTCTAGTCATTATTGAATATATAATTTGTTGAAATTTATTGTTTCTAACTAGTTCATATGAAATCTACTATTTCTATTTTAAATGGTTGTTGTTATGTTCTAGTCCAACCCCACTCACCCCTACCTCAACTCCCACACCAACACCCACACCCACACCATTTAAATAGCTTCTAACTCATTCAATTTATTTGCTATATGTTGTTTAGTTTAGGACATTGGACACATGGTGAATTCTAGATATTGGATGTATGCACCTAGATGGTTACATGAGTTTGAAACCGGAGTTATTGGCTTTCTTAATGCCTTATTTGCTAAGGTGGGGAGGGGAGGTCAAATTCTATCAGTGTCAAAATCGATACTAGTATCGCAGAGATGAACTATTTGATCACTTAAAAGGACAAGGGTTCGTAGACAACCACTATGTATGGGTTTTTCATGGAGAGGACCCCTTACAAACAAGATCTGATAGGTATGCTGATGATAATGAGGTAGGCATATTTATCTTGGTTGAACTCACAATTTTACATAACATCACACTTTCATTTATTTGTTTATTATAGCATCTTACTTTCATTCTTTTTATTGCTTTCTACTTACTTATTGACATTGCTATACTAGGTAGATTTTACAAAGTAGAATGTTTTAATAGGAATAAATGAAAGAAGGATGTTGTAACTAACAAATCAATGATAGCTTATTGCCATTTCACATACCCTCTATTATACCAATTATTTTGGTTTAAATCATTTGTGATGTGTTCTATAAGTCTAGTGTTAGTTTCTTTACAATTTGTTATGTACTTTGTTCATTTTTAATTTAATAAAAAATATTCCGCCATTTGAGAAATTCTATATTAATGTATATTTATGTGATTTTATTGTGTGAAAGGAGCATATATGGAAAAAAGATGGTTCCAGAGATGATGAGAATGAAGGGGATGATTTTGAAAATGAAGGTAATGATTTAAGTTCTCCGGTACTTATGTTTAGGGGTTTTATTGGTTTTTTATTTGTTTTTAGTCTTTTTTTCTAAATTGAATTTTTTTGCTTGTGTTGATTTTGTCAATGCCAAGATGTTGTTTAAGAGTTCTTAGCTTGAGTTATCATCTATGGTTGGCACAAGGTATAACTTACATCTTGATTTTGAAATTATTACAAACAGTAATAATTTTTTCTATTTTTCTCGTATATCAGGTTACTTTGTTTTCAAGTATGTGAAGCGTTAATTAGAGGCTTGCAATTATCTAATGGAACATCAGAGTACTTAATAGTGGATGAGGATATTTTATTTTTCATGGTTGAAAACGACATTTTGACTATATTTTATTGATATTAGTTTGAGTTTGGACATATGTACGTAATTACAATATGCTATGTTTTTTTATATCGTTGAAAGGAATTAATAATGGATAACAAGTGGAGCAAAAGCACCACAAGTGTTGCATTACATTAAGCAAAGTGTTGCTTAGACGTGGAAAAGTGTTGCATTGTTATATTTAACAATCATTATAAAGAATTGTCAAAAAGAAAGAAAAGTGCTGTAAAAATAAAGAAAAGTGTTGGACTTTTATAATGGGAAGCAAAAAAAGTGTTGCACTTGATAAATAAAAGTGTTGTTATAGGTTGGAGATGTTAATAAAAAGTGTTGCATCTGGTGTAAGAAGTGTTGCATATGATAGGTAAAAGTGTTGGTATAGGCTGGTTAGTGTAATGGAAAAGTGTTGCACTTTGTGTAAAAAAGTGTTGTACTTTAAAAGTGTTGCACTTTTAAAATATAACCAACACTTTTAAAAAGTGTTGCTTATTCTAAAAAAATGTTGCTTTAGGCCTAAGGCAACGAGACCTAAGGCAACACTTGCTAAAGTGTTGGATTAGGCATAACACAACACTTTTAAGGGATAATGCCACACTTTATGGGTGTTGCAATAGATTCATTTTGTTCTAGTGTATGAATTTTAAAACAAATGACTTACCTCTTATTTCATTTGACAACCAACTTTGAGAACACATTAATGCTTTAAGTGTATTTGGTTAAAGGCGACTACGTTAGGGACTCATCAATCTACCACTTCTGCTAAAAAAAGACACAAAAGCAACAGTTGGAATTGGAGTTGCTAATATAACGTGAGTAATCCTTTGTAGCATCGGGTACTTCAACCCATTTGTTTTCCACCAAGCTAATATATCAATATCTAATTTTGGTGAACAAAGTTCCTCTTCAAGGTAATGATCAAATTCCAATATAATACCTCCTAAAACATTTAAATCAAGCATTTTACTATTTCACCTTATTAATTAAACATTTAAATCATTACTTTTTGTTTGATAGTATATATATATATATATATATATATATATATATATATATATATATATATATATATATATATCAAACATAAATCATACATGGTGTGCTATCTTATGCTACATATGATGAATAGTCATCAAACAATCCACTTTCACGGTTACCAATAGTTGGAGTTGACATGATATTACCATAGTTCCTTGAATCATCATCACTTTTTGTTTGATACTCTTCAAGCAATCCATACCTAAATGTCTTACGGTGTTCAAGTTCCGCCTTTACCCTAGTTTTAGAATCATAAAGTCTTGTAAAAGAATACTCCATAATAGTCAACTTGTAACGAGGATAAAAATAGGAGCAACTCCCACAAACCCATGAATAACTGACCAATATTTATCATACTCAGAATCATCTTCTGGGGCATCTCATTGATTACCTTTTCTTTATCTCTACTTCATTCCTCCAACGCAAATCATATTTCATATACATATTTAAAACAATATATTTATTGTGGGATATTTAGTTCAAGAAAATAACTCAATTGCATCATTAATAACCTTCAACTTTTTGACAAATTTTAGAAGCTAACCTGTAGTCTTTTTCTATAGGAAAACTATTAAATGTAGCATATCATAGCTTAATATGTTTAAAAGCATCTTTATATAATAGCAACATTTAACATGAGGTATGTGGAATTCCAACGAGTTCTGCAATCAAGGCATAAGTTTTTTATGATGGAATTGCAAGATGATGCATCACTTCTTCAAATCTTTTTAGTGTTATTGTCCAATAAGCAACATTATCTCTAATTCTCTTTATCCTATTAACAATAATATACAAGCTATCTTGGATGATTAAGTTAAGAATATAGGCACATGACGTGCGCAGTCGTTGATGTGGTAAAAAATAATAAACCTCGGTAACTCTAATATCCAGGGTAAGTAAGGGTCGAACCAATGAGTTCGTGGTTGATACTTTGTGTCAAATAGTAAACCAACTATAATGTCACTCTAAAATCGGAGAATTGTAAGCACATGGAAAAAAACAAAATCTCGAATAAATCAATTATAAATCAAGTAAAAACCTCAAATCTAGTTCTCATGCAACTATAGATCAAAGACAAATTGAAAACTAAAATACTTCCTTTGATTAAAATCGAAAACTATAACAAATCGTTCAAACTAACTATCAACTAACCAAACTACTACCAAAGAACTACAGGACTCAAATGATTCTCCTGAGATCTAAAACTCAACGTCAAGTAATCAGATAAATTCTCAGATTTGGAATACTCCAACACTGAGTTGATATCAAACTACAAAAAATGGCTAAAAAGCCAAAATCATGAACATTTACTTGAAACTACTGAAAAGAAACCAAATAATAAAAAAAACAAGCTTTGAGATCCAGAGAACACTTGATGGATGTTGTAGAATGTCAAGTGGAAGCCTCTGTTTATAGTTGTAGAATCGGATACTTCATGCCGCCAACAACCTCAATTAGCTGCTAACCAACTGTTTTCCCGATATCTCGCTAATTTGAATTGATTTGGATTACGGGTTATCACTTCTTGATGTTGCGAACATCTATTCTTAGCGTCGCTAACTGCTCAATTCTTATCTTCTTAGTTCCAGCTTATCCTTGTTCAAATTTTGCTTCTATTTCCTGCATTTTTACATATTTTCTACCACAAACAACTTCCAAATAAAGTGAGTGTATTTCATAGATTTATAACAATAATTCAATTAAAACACACCAAATAACGTGTAAATAATACGAAACAACAAAAACGCATTATCAAACAGCGCCTACTTAGACTTTGTTTGTCCCCAAGCAAACCAGAGTTTTTGCCTGTAAAACATTAATTATTTCAAAATAATAAACAATTCTAACTTTGCATTCCTTAAAAATATGCACAATTAAAAATTTCCTAGTTTCAAGATTAGGATTATTTTCCATAATAACCCTTGTACATGCTTCCAACAATAATTTATAGCAAAACAACCATTGCACCTTTGGAATTCATTACTTTCTACAGAAGTCTTGGATAAAAAATTTCAACTTTGAACTCTGGAAAGCCTACTCATTCAAATTCTATATGTCGTTAACTGTGTAAAGCCTGCTCATTCAAATTTTATAGGTCTTTAAGGAAGTTCCATGGCTTTCTATGGTACCAGGGTAATTAGCTTTCAACAACATTATCTCGGACTAGACAACCTTAGGTAATGGGGTGCATTAGTGCCCCAGAGCCACCCTTTTCGAGTCTACTGTCTCGAATACCATAGGCCATTGATTGAAATTTTCCTTCTTGAATCTCAATCATATGATACTTCTAAGTTTATTTGACAGCATAATTAGTACAATTGTAATTCTGAACTCTAACTTAACCTTTTTAACTAAAATGTGTTCTTTTGATCAGTGCAAAATTTTCAAATGGTTTATTTCTCATGAATGCAAAGCTATCATTTTCACTTAATTTGTCTAAAAAATTAATGTAAAATTTTTGAAAATTTCGGCTTCTAACACTGATAATTTTCCAATGCCCCCACCCTCCAATAAATCATACAATGTCCTCATTGTATAAAAGAAAACAGAACAAATGGAGAAAAAGAATCAACTCCCCTGGGATAGAACAACGAAACTTAAGAGGTAGAATTTATTTAATTTGCATGGCCAATCCTTGTACTTGTGTTTGTGATGAAAGCCCTCTAGAGACCAAATTCCAGTGAAAATACGCAACGGTGAACGCGTCAAGCATAAAACCAAGTATACGGATACACCGACCCCACACTTGTGCTGATGCCGGTCTCTAACGACCGGGTGGTCCTTCTCTACAAATTACATGACACGATCAACATCACTAGTGTAAGAACCCGCGAAAAAGTCAAAAAGGGTAAAACCGTCTTTTGTCATATTGTACGACTATTATGTGTAATAATATGTATTTGTAAAATAATATAATGAGAAATAAAAGTTTATGAGAAATTTGGAGTTTTGACGCGTGAATAGTGAAATTTGACCAAAAGGGCAAATTGGTCATTTGACATGAAAAATGACCAAAATGTCAAGAAAATGTCAAGTTAGTAGTTAGTAGTTAGTAGAACATTCCTTGCAAGATTTATGGTTTTAGGATCATTTTGGAAAGAAATATGAAGCTTTGGGGACTAAAATGTAATTAGATTATAAACATTAAATATATATATGAAATATGAGAGTTATTCTCTCATAAGTTAGAAGCATCTAGAGAGCACGGGAGAGAACTAGAAGTGTGCAGCAAGATCACGAGAAGAAGAAGAGAGGAACAAGAATTGGCCAAGGGAATCAAGCAAAGGATTGGAATTAGTGATTCCAAGGTAAGAATTCCTTAGTTTTAACCTAGGTTTTGTGTGTGTTCTTGATTTGGGTTTTTTTGGGTTGAGTGGAAACTGCAATTTCAGTAATAAATCATGTGGGTTAAGTAGCTAATGCTTCCAATAAGCCATTAGTTAAGAACTTAACTCAAAAACATGGAAGTAGGTTGCTATATGTTAGAAATCAAGAAATGGGAATTTGTGCTCAAGAACCCTAAAAACGGGTTTGTAAGATCAAAGCTGGTTTTTATGGTTTTGTTGGGTCCAAATGATCACTTAGGATGTATTAAGACACTCCTAAGTGACTAATTTCAAAAAGATGGATTTTTGGTGCAAAATATCAAAAACGGGATTTTGAAGAAATGGAATTGGAATTAGTGATTCCATGGCTTAAAACCTGATGTAAAACAAGGGTTTTAGTCATGGAATGATAGTAAAATGATTAAGAACTGAAATAAGTGCTTAATGGGTGAACTGCGTGCTACAGTGCTCCAGTCAGGGACAAAAAATGTTAGAATTTTTAAATAACTCAAACGCTAGAAACTATAGCTAGACATGTCCGATTGACCTGAAATTTCAGACATAACCTTAACATGGTATAAGAACATGTCGGGAATGGTCAAATCCGTAATTCGACCTTGCGGAAAAATCACTGTAGCGGCAGAGGCTAAATTCACTATTCACGTTAAAACTAAATTTTTGGAATTTGAGCTAGACTTGTCTAATGAACTCCAAATTTGAAACACAAGTCTAATATGGTCTAAGATTTCATGGAAAAGAGTCGGAACTGAAATACGACCCCTCGAGGGTACTGTAGCAATATATGCGTATTTCGGAGAAAAACCGTAAAATGAGTTATAAATGGTTATACATTTATTATAACCTATAGCTATATTATATGAGACCTTAGCATTATAGAATTAATTATATTGAGTATTTATATATATAATACATGTATAGGTGGTGCTTCAAACGTGGTTGAGCACGGAAAAGGGAAAGGAATACGAGAAGTGTAGAGACTCGTAACAACGTCAAGGTGAGTTCTATGAGGATTTTCTAGTACGTAGCAAAATGTTATTTTCAGAAAAGTATGATTTCCAATGTTTATAAATACTAAAGTTTGGAAAATGGTTTTGAATGAAGCTCTATACAAGGGCTTAGTGTTTTAAGTAGATTCTTAAAGTATGATTTGCAAAGTATTTTGAAAGAAGTTCCTTTTGGGAACTAAGATGTTAAAAGTAGTGTTGATAATATTTTTGATAAAGAGTTACAAAGTTTATGAGTTTTAGTTTATTACAAATTGTGTCCCATTTTGACCAATTTGAGATGAAATGAAGTAAGAATTAAAGAAAGAAAGAAATATGAGTCAGTTGTCCGGACTAGGATCACCCACATAATTGGGGGATCAGAAGACACTATTGGGATGGTACCTCCCGTCGCGAAGTAGTTGTCTAGCTTAGCATACCCTTGTGCTTGAATTTGTTCCAAGTCACGAAGGGGAGACAGAATGAGCAAACCGAGTGGGCAGATCTGTTCTGTCCTGCGAGGGGAGCCAGTTGAATGAATTAATTAACTTAATTCATAAGTTTCAGTTGGTCACGAGAAAGAAAGCAGTTTTATAAAAGAAAGTTTATTTTTAAAGTTTGAAAGTAAAGAATAAAAAGTTATTTTGAGATTTATGAAATAAATCAGTTTTTAGCAATGTACTTTTGATATTTCAAGTTTTAAATAGAAAAGTTTTGGGTCTAAACCCATACTACTCACGAGACTTTATGTCTCACGTATACTATGTTTTTGAAATGCTATGTACTTAGGTGAAAGGAGCGGAGGTTGCAGTCGGGACTAGTTAATGTATTGTAAGTTTAAATTATGGTATCTGTATTGAGTCTGTAATACCCCATTGAGTTTAATTTGTAAAATAAATAAAAAAATTTAAGTGGCTATTTGATAGTCATGAGTTGTAAAATATGATTGTAAAGTAAACTGTATTTGTATTAAAATATGGTAAAGAAAAGGGGTGTTACAGTTTTGGTATCAGAGCCATAGTTTAAGCGAATTAGGTTGGAATACCATCCTAGGCTTAAACTAGCAAGAGTAGTAGTAGGTTGCCTTGGTAATATAGAAGGCATAGATTGAGTATGACTGTTATAAAGTGTAGTCAAGATAAGGAGATAACATGCTACCGCTTACGAAATACTATATAGAATTGTGTATTAAACAGATAATTTGTTCATCTATATAATAATGGAAGGCAGAAGACAAGCTGACAGGGGTGAGGGCAGTCACACTTCCTCAAGAGGAAGTGAACCACATATTCTGCGAAACGATGAGGCTGAGCCAAACCCACCACCACCACAACCTGTCACTATGGAGGCAATTCAGTTTTTAATCGATAACTTACGAACTGAGTTGAGACAAGATGTACATAACATAATCGATGGTCGAATGAGTGAACCCAGAGCCCAATCTTCACAAGAAGTCTCTAAAAAGGCGACTGAGGAAGAAGGTAGTGGAGAAAACAGAAGGAAAGAGAAGGGCTGTTCTTTTAAGTCCTTTATGGCTTGCAAACCGCCCGAATACCATGGCAGTTTTGAGCCAAAAGTGACGATGCGATGGGTCCGAGAAATTGAACAAGTGATGCAAGCAAGTAAATGTGCAGAAAAAGACCGGGTCAACTATGCCTCTCGGCAGTTGAAGGATGATGCTTTGGTGTGGTGGAACACTAAATATGAAAGCTTGGGAAAGGATGTGGTTTATGGCTGGTCATGGGCGGAGTTTGTCTCGTGCCTTAAAGATAAATTCTGTCCCACGCGAGATTTGGAGAAAATGAATGAAGATTTTCTAACGATAAAGAAAGGAGATATGACGGTGGATGAGTATACAAAGAAGTTCTGTGACATGCTGCCTTTTGTGGGAGAATCCTACCCTACTGAGCGGTCCCGAATTAACCGCTATGTCCGGGGTTTGCCGTGGAACTATGAGTTAGAAGTAAAGAAAGCTGAAACACTAGATGGGGCGATCAATGCTGCCCGAACCGTGGAAGATATTGGAAAACGAAGGAAGGAAGAAGGACCTGGGTTTGGTGACAAAAGGAAGGCAGTTAGTAGTATCAGTGGAAACATAAAGAAGAAAGGGAAAATGAGTACAAGTCAGAGCCGATAGGGAAGTGTGAAAAAGTGCGAGAAATGTGGAAAAGAACATGGTGGCGAGTGCCGAGCGGGATCAAATGCCTGCTTTAATTGTGGCGGATTCGGTCACAAAGCGAAAGATTGTAAAGCCAAGAAAGCCAACGAAGTGGAGTGCTTCTCATGCCATCAGATGGGACACTACAGTTTCAACTGCCCAAACAAGGGAGGAGAAACTATGGTGTCAACAGCCCAGAAGAAGACCGAACCCCAGAAGGTGAAGACTCGAGCTTTTCAGATCACCAGGGAGGAAGCAAAGGACACTCACGATGTGGTCTCAGGTATATTACTAATCAACTCGACACCTGCATATGTCCTGTTTGATTCCGGGTCTACATATTCATTTGTGTCCCATGGGTTTGGAGCTAGATTAAATGTCCCATTAGAATTGTTAGATCTAGTTTTTGAAGTAGAAGTGGCGGATGGGAAATTTGTTGAAGTTCAGCATATGTATCGAGACTGTGAGCTTGACATCAACGGCAAGAAGTTTCGACTTAATCTCCTTCCTATTGGAATTAAGTCCTTTGATGTAATTATTGGGATGGATTGGCTCGGTGCAAATGATGCGAAGATAGCTTGTGGACAGAAGAGGGTGTCTGTTAAAACCCTTGGAGCAAAAGTGTATGTATATGGAGAAAGAAGAACGCACGTGCCAAGTATCATCAATGTAGCTAAAGCTCGAAGATGTATCAGGAAAGGATGTGTATCTTTCCTGGCCTATGTGATGACTGAAGATAAAGTGAAACAGACGTACAAAGACATAGAAGTGGTAAAAGAGTTTCCAGAAGTTTTCCCAGATGAATTGCCAGGCTTGCCACCAGAAAGGCAGGTTGAATTCAGAATAGATCTTGTTCCAGGAGCTTCCCCAATAGCACGAGCACCGTACCGGCTAGCACCAACAGAGATGAGGGAATTAATGTCCCAGTTGCAGGAGTTACTAGATAAAGGCTTTATCAGGCCTAGTTCTTCTCCGTGGGGCGCTCCAGTTCTGTTTGTGAAAAAGAAGGATGGATCAATGCGGATGTGCATTGATTATAGGGAATTGAACAAGATTACCATAAAGAACCGTTACCCGCTGCCCAGAATAGACGATTTGTTTGACCAGTTGCAAGGAGCAGATTATTTCTCAAAAATTGATTTGAGATCTGGGTATCATCAAGTCAGGGTAAAAGAAAGTGATGTAGAGAAGACGGCGTTTCGTACACGATACGGGCATTACGAGTTCCTAGTAATGCCATTTGGTCTTACGAATGCACCAGCGATCTTTATGGACTTAATGAATCGGGTCTGTAAACCATTCCTAGACCGATTTGTTATAGTGTTCATAGATGACATTTTGATCTACTCAAAGAATAAAGAAGAGCATGTGAGTCATCTGCGGTTAGTACTCGAGACGTTGAAGCGAGAACAACTATATGCAAAGTTCTCTAAGTGCGAGTTTTGGATGAGAGAGGTGCAGTTCCTTGGACACGTTGTTTCTATCCAAGGTATAAAAGTTGATCCAGCGAAAGTTGAAGCAGTGATGAAATGGGAGCCACCTAAGACGCCAACAGAAGTTAGAAGTTTTCTCGGTCTTGCCGGGTATTACCGGAGATTCATTCAAGATTTCTCCCGTATAGCAGTGCCACTTACACGACTAACCCAGAAAGAAGAGAAATTCAGATGGCAAGAAGAACAAGAAAGAGCTTTCGCTACTTTGAAAGAGAAGTTGTGTAACGCGCCTGTCCTTATATTGCCAGATGGGACAGAAGACTTTGAAGTGTACAGCGATGCCTCTCATCGGGGGCTTGGCTGTGTGTTGATGCAAAGAGGGAAGGTTATAGCATACGCTTCCAGACAGTTAAAAGATCCAGAGAAAAAGTACACAACTCATGATTTAGAGCTTGCAGCGATCGTGTTTGCCTTGAAGATTTGGAGACATTACTTGTATGGTACAAAGTGCAAGCTGTTCACGGATCACAAGAGTTTACAGTATGTGTTTACTCAAAAAGAGTTGAACATGAGACAGAGTAGATGGCTAGAGCTGATCAGTGACTATGATTGTGACATTATATACCATCCGGGTAAAGCAAATGTAGTAGCAGATGCATTGAGTATAAAAGCTCCTGAGAAAAGAATCAAGGCAAGGTCGATGCGCATAGAACTGGTGTCCAGTATCATAGAACAGATTAAAGCAGCTCAACAAAAAGTTGAAGAAAGTGGAAACTTGAAAGACGAGAAATTAGGAAAAGATGTGCAGTTTGAAACCAATAGTCAAGGCTTGAAGACCTTCAGAAACTGCATATGGGTACCGAAGAAAGGAGGATTGAGAAAGCTGATTTTAGAAGAGTCGCATAAGTCAAAGTATTCCATACATCCAGGGAGTACCAAGACTTATCAAGATCTGAAGAGACAGTATTGGTGGCCTGGAATGAAGAAACGAATAGCCAAGTACATCTCCAAGTGTGTCATCTGTGCACAAGTCAAGGCGGAACATCAGGTCCCGCATGGGGATGCCCAGTCGTTGCACATTCTAGCAGGAAAATGGGAAGATGTAACCATGGACTTGATTGTCGGGTTACCGAGAACAAGAAGAGGTCATGATAGTATATGGGTCATAGTGGACCGATTGACCAAGAGTGCACTGTTTCTAGCCATAAAAGAAACTACTCCAATGGAGCAGTTAGCCCAGTTGTATACAGATGAAGTGTTAAGAAGATATGGTGCACCGTTGTCTATCGTGTCAGACAGAGACCCCAGATTCACCTCTAACTTTTGGAATGCTTTACAAGAGAAAATGGGGACAAGAATTCAGCTAAGTACAGCATATCATCCACAAACGGATGGTCAGAGTGAACGAACGATCCAGACATTAGAAGATATGCTACGGTCATGCGTAATGGAATTTGGAGGAAGTTGGGACGAACACCTGCCATTAGTGGAGTTTGCATACAACAATAGCTACCATTCTAGCATAAAAATGCCACCTTTTGAGGCATTGTATGGTAGAAAGTGTAGAACTCCTTTATGTTGGTTGGAAGCGGGTGAGGCTAAGCTTACAGGGCCAGAGATTGTTAGAGTGACTAATGAGAAGATCGGAGTAATTCAAACCAACATGAAAGCAGCACAAGATCGATAGAGGAGTTATTCAAATTTAAAGAAGAGACCATATGACTTGCAAGAAGGAGATTTGGTGATGATTAAAGTGTCGCCATGGAAAGGAGTGGTTAGATTTGGCAGAAGAGGAAAGTTGAGTCCAAGGTACATTAGACCTTTTAAAATTTTGAAGAGAGTTGGGTTACAAGCATTCAAAATAGAGTTACCACCCGAACTCAGTGGAATACATGATACCTTTCATGTATGCTACTTGAAGAAGTACTTTGGCAAAGAAGAGTTAGTAATACCCTATACCGATCTGAGGGTGGAGACTCCTAGCAAACTGATTGAAGAACCCGAAGCCATCCTGGAAATGCAAACTAAGAAGCTAAGGAACAAGGAGATTGACCTTGTACTAGTCAAGTGGAAGCATCCCTTAGGGTCAAACCTAACTTGGGAGACACTAGAAGAAATGAAGAGAAGATATCCGAATTTCACGGATTACGAAAAGATTCCGAGGACGGAATCCGCTTAAGAAGGGGTGACTGTAAGAACCCGCGAAAAAGTCAAAAAGGGTAAAACCGTCTTTTGTCATATTGTACGACTATTATGTGTAATAATATGTATTTGTAAAATAATATAATGAGAAATAAAAGTTTATGAGAAATTTGGAGTTTTGACACGTGAATAGTGAAATTTGACCAAAAGGGCAAATTGGTCATTTGACATGAAAAATGACCAAAATGTCAAGAAAATGTCAAGTTAGTAGTTAGTAGAACATTCCTTGCAAGATTTATGGTTTTAGGATCATTTTGGAAAGAAATATGAAGCTTTGGGGACTAAAATGTAATTAGATTATAAACATTAAATATATATATGAAATATGAGAGTTATTCTCTCATAAGTTAGAAGCATCCAGAGAGCACGGGAGAGAACTAGAAGTGTGCAGCAAGATCACGAGAAGAAGAACAAAGGAACAAGAATTGGCCAAGGGAATCAAGCAAAGGATTGGAATTAGTGATTCCAAGGTAAGAATTCCTTAGTTTTAACCTAGGTTTTGTGTGTGTTCTTGATTTGGGTTTTTTTGGGTTGAGTGGAAACTGCAATTTCAGTAATAAATCATGTGGGTTAAGTAGCTAATGCTTCCAATAAGCCATTAGTTAAGAACTTAACTCAAAAACATGGAAGTAGGTTGCTATATGTTAGAAATCAAGAAATGGGAATTTGTGCTCAAGAACCCTAAAAACGGGTTTGTAAGATCAAAGCTGGTTTTTATGGTTTTGTTGGGTCCAAATGATCACTTAGGATGTATTAAGACACTCCTAAGTGACTAATTTCAAAAAGATGGATTTTTGGTGCAAAATATCAAAAACGGGATTTTGAAGAAATGGAATTGGAATTAGTGATTCCATGGCTTAAAACCTGATGTAAAACAAGGGTTTTAGTCATGGAATGATAGTAAAATGATTAAGAACTGAAATAAGTGCTTAATGGGTGAACTGCGTGCTACAGTGCTCCAGTCAGGGACAAAAAATGTTAGAATTTTTAAATAACTCAAACGCTAGAAACTATAGCTAGACATGTCCGATTGACCTGAAATTTCAGACATAACCTTAACATGGTATAAGAACATGTCGGGAATGGTCAAATCCGTAATTCGACCTTGCGGAAAAATCACTATAGCGGCAGAGGCTAAATTCACTATTCACGTTAAAACTAAATTTTTGGAATTTGAGCTAGACTTGTCTAATGAACTCCAAATTTGAAACACAAGTCTAATATGGTCTAAGATTTCATGGAAAAGAGTCGGAACTGAAAAACGACCCCTCGAGGGTACTGTAGCAATATATGCGTATTTCGGAGAAAAACCGTAAAATGAGTTATAAATGGTTATACATTTATTATAACCTATAGCTATATTATATGAGACCTTAGCATTATAGAATTAATTATATTGAGTATTTATATATATAATACATGTATAGGTGGTGCTTCAAACGTGGTTGAGCACGGAAAAGGGAAAGGAATACGAGAAGTGTAGAGACTCGTAACAACGTCAAGGTGAGTTCTATGAGGATTTTCTAGTACGTAGCAAAATGTTATTTTCAGAAAAGTATGATTTCCAATGTTTATAAATACTAAAGTTTGGAAAATGGTTTTGAATGAAGCTCTATACAAGGGCTTAGTGTTTTAAGTAGATTCTTAAAGTATGATTTGCAAAGTATTTTGAAAGAAGTTCCTTTTGGGAACTAAGATGTTAAAAGTAGTGTTGATAATATTTTTGATAAAGAGTTACAAAGTTTATGAGTTTTAGTTTATTACAAATTGTGTCCCATTTTGACCAATTTGAGATGAAATGAAGTAAGAATTAAAGAAAGAAAGAAATATGAGTCAGTTGTCCGGACTAGGATCACCCACATAATTGGGGGATCAGAAGACACTATTGGGATGGTACCTCCCGTCGCGAAGTAGTTGTCTAGCTTAGCATACCCTTGTGCTTGAATTTGTTCCAAGTCACGAAGGGGAGACAGAATGAGCAAACCGAGTGGGCAGATCTGTTCTGTCCTGCGAGGGGAGCCAGTTGAATGAATTAATTAACTTAATTCATAAGTTTCAGTTGGTCACGAGAAAGAAAGCAGTTTTATAAAAGAAAGTTTATTTTTAAAGTTTGAAAGTAAAGAATAAAAAGTTATTTTGAGATTTATGAAATAAATCAGTTTTTAGCAATGTACTTTTGATATTTCAAGTTTTAAATAGAAAAGTTTTGGGTCTAAACCCATACTACTCACGAGACTTTATGTCTCACGTATACTATGTTTTTGAAATGCTATGTACTTAGGTGAAAGGAGCGGAGGTTGCAGTCGGGACTAGTTAATGTACTGTAAGTTTAAATTATGGTATCTGTATTGAGTCTGTAATACCCCATTGAGTTTAAGTTGTAAAATAAATAAAAAAATTTAAGTGGCTATTTGATAGTCATGAGTTGTAAAATATGATTGTAAAGTAAACTGTATTTGTATTAAAATATGGTAAAGAAAAGGGGTGTTACAACTAGTATTCTAGCTATGTTCACATTTAAAAATATCAACTCATACCATATATTAAGGTTTTAGATACAAAAATAAAATATCAATTATAGGAAAAGGTAAAAATAAAAAAAATAAAAATAAAAAGAGAAAGAGAAAGAAAAGAAAATACAACAGTGACTGCTCTAAGCAAACACTTAAACAAAAAATTATAACTATTATAAGAATTAAAGTAATTAAGAACCATGTAGTAGATTAGGATTTGATTTGCGATTGACATTATCTCTTCCTAGATTTATGCCTATGGATGGAGACTCAGCAAGCACCCAAGCATTTGAGTAGCATCGTGACCCTCATAAGGTATCAGAGATGGAAATTAGAATTAAAAACAATACCTAAAACAAAAGTAAAAAATGAATTAAAATTCCCTTTGAGTCATTTAATCTTCGATAATCGAAACATGTAGGGGTGAGCATATGGACCGGGAACCGGTTGGAACCGGGAACCGAACCGGAACCGACCCGGGAACCGGAAGTACCCATCGGTCCGGGTCCGGGTCTCAATTTTTTGCGATTTTTGGAGCCAGGAACCGGATGGAACCGGACCGCGGAACCGGCCCAAAACCGGGAACCGAACCGGGGATATAGAGAAAATTGGGCCATTATTTAAGTAATTGTAGGTTTAATTAAGCGGCAAATTGAGAAACCAAAACTCATACGACTAAAACTTCAATCTCGGATTCTACCGGTATTAATTAATTCTACTCTCTCGTGATCTCAAGAAGAACCAACAAGCAAGAGTCAAGGTATCTGTTTTTTTTTTCGTTCTCCAATTTTATCCCCACTAATACAAATATCTTCGTTCTTCAATCAAAATACGATCAAATTCAAGCTATTAATGAGCTAAGGTGCAGAAATTAAACAATTCTGTAAATGCAAAGTAAATGCCATTATATAGTGTATGTACGAAATACAACATAAACAAACAATTTTTGGTATTTTCCTTGCGACATGTGCATAAAAACTTGTACATCAAGCTTTTGACAAACTCTTTTATTCTTGTTGACATTAAGTCATCCTAATGAGACCATCATCACGTAAGCATATTTCCTAAAGGACATGCTCAATTAAATAAAATTGTTTTATACAGAAGGCCATAAGATGTAAAGTTACCGAATCAATAAAATAAAATAGTGAAGGTGCTTAATACATAATCGAGTATATCAGTAATTACTTGGCAAGAAGTCTACTTGGTATTAACTATGCTTTAAAATAATTATGTAATTGTTAGATATATGTGGAGACAGTGGAATCATTGAGATACTCTAAAAAAAACACTTATGGAGAAAGGAACGACATTGTCGCATCTAGATTGTGATGTTAACAATGAACGATTCTTTACACACACTTGAAATCGTGTTTACCGGTTCCAACTTTTAAGAACCGACAAGAACCGGAACCGGTAGAACCGGCGGTCCGGTTCGGTTCCATATTTTCACCATATTCCGGTTCCCGGTCCGGGTCCGGGTCGGGCCGGTTCCGGCCGGCTCGGTTCCTTTGCTCATCCCTAGAAACATGGATTAAATCCTACCCTTTGAAATTAGGTTTTCCATTCATCCCCTCCTTTTATCTCACACACGCTCCCCCTGACTCACGATCTCCTTCTTCACCTGTAAGGTTATCGTCCTCTGTCTCTTGAACCTTTAATTTTTTAATTTTAACCGCCTTGATTTCTATTGGCTTTCATAACTTACATTTCATTCTTTACCATTTATTTTGATTGTGGGTCTAGAATTCTATTTAACCATCTCGATTTCTATGGCTTTCATATACATTTCATTATTTATAACTAATGACCATTTATTTGTATTTGTTTGTACATATGGAATTCTTTCTACATATGTTCCTATTTATGTCTACGAGTTTGTATTTGTTTGTAAATATTTGAACATTATTACTTACATATTGTCCACACATAACTATAGTTTTCACCAATGCATGTATATTATTTCCTACACATAACAAAAAACCGTTATGCCCATATCTCCAAATTTATCTACACATATGATAACTTTTAACCACACATATTTTAAGGTACGTGTCACCAACACTTTTTAGTGGACATGTCACATCATTTGACACGTCATCCTACATGTCACCGTCTATGTCATCAACTCCGTCATCATCTTCCTAACAAAAGTATAAGACTTTTACCCACACACAATTATGTTAAGTTGGTGAAGTTTTTGTTTTCAAAGTTAGGCAAGCCTTTGGTGAAGGTTTTCAAAGTTAGGCAAGCCTCCTTCTTTGATTTGAAAAATTCACATTTCACATTAAATTAAGTATATTATATACATTCTCAAATGTATATAAATAGGGAGCTTCACTTGTGTTTTAGATGCACCACAACTCAATACCTATAAGAATTGAGTGTATCTCTTGTAATCTCCTCATTCAAATAAAATCTAGTTGTAGCCCGTGGACGTAGGATTTGCACCGAATCCGAACCACGTAAAAATCCTTGTGTTCTTCTTGCTTTATTTTTCGTGAGTTTGTGTGTGTGTGATAGTGTGTTTCCGCTGCGTGTACCCGGTCCGATTCCTAACAACTGGTATCAGAGCTTCGGGTTTTGGAGGAGATCTCGGTTTTAGAAATTAGAGTATGCTCTGTGGTTGCAGTTTTGTCTGATCTTCCACATCAGAAACTAATTTCTATTAATCGTATTAAAGGTATCTCGGTACTTTGAAGGGTACTGTTCTGTCACACAAAAGTACTATAAAATATTTGTCTCTTGTCTGTCGTAATGGTTGAAGACAAGGTTGTAATCGAGAAGTTTAAAGGTTCAGACTTTAGCTGGTGGAAAATGCAATTAGAAGCATTGCTATGTCAGAAAGATTTGGACGTGGTACTTGGAGACAAACCGAAGAAAATGGAAAAAGCTGTTGAAGATGTGTGGAACTCAAAGGACAAGAAAGCTAAGGCGATTATTACATTGTCGTTGGAAAGGAGCGTTGCTTTCAACATCATGAAGGAAACCACGGCACGTGGTATGATGGATGCTCTGACGAACATGTATGAGAAACCGTCGGCGGCTAACAAGGTGTTCTTGATGAGGGAGCTGTTCACTACAAGGATGAATGAGGAAGGTTCAGTTACGGTTCACATTAACAATCTAAATTCAATTTTGTCCAGATTGTCATCTGTGGGAATTAAATTTGATAACGAGACTCAAGCTTCACTGCTACTAGCTTCACTACCTGATAGCTGGTCTGGAACAGTAACCGCTGTTACAAGTTCAGTGGGGACCAGTGGTATGACTTTTGAAGGAGTTAGAGATTTGGTTCTTGGCGAGGATGTCAGACGCAAGAATCAAGGTGGATCTTCTTCTTCTTCTGAGTTATTAAATATCGGAAGAGGTAGAGGGAATAGCAGGAATAGTGGGAGCAGTGGGAGTCGGGGAAGAAGTTCATCTAGAACTTGGAAGAATGTGAAGTGCTGGAACTGCCAAGAGGTGGGACATGTTAAGAGTCAATGTCCAAAGAAAGAATTAAACAGTGTTGGTGCTGAGAATGTTTATCAGGAAGATGCATTGATACTCAGTATGCAAAACTGTGTAGACTCTTGGGTCATGGATTCAGGGGCTTCGTTTCACGCCATGGACAACGGAGAAACGATGGTGAATCTAAAAGAAGGAGATTTTGGGAAGGTACGGTTAGCAAATGACGAGATGCTTCAAGTAACGGGCATAGTAGATATTGATATTGTTACTTCGTTGGGAACTACATGGAACCTGAAGAATGTCAGGGTGATTCCGGAGCTGAAGAAGAAATTGATTTCTGTTGGTCAGCTGGATAAACAAGGACTGGAAGTAAGGTTTGGTGGTGGTAAATGGAGGATGGTCAATGGTAATTCGGTGATTGCTCAAGGTATGAAGCGTGGGTCATTGTATATGGTTGAGGTACCTGCTGAGGGAAGTATGACCGTCCCGGTTAAGCATGACAAAATTTGGTTCGCTAAATCTAGTGCTAAGAGAGTTCATTTTGCAAACATGAATTCTGGAGCCAAGGGGATGTTAGCTGAACGAGTCGAAAAGTCTAAACCATTCAGGGGATTTTGTGACAGTGGGAGCACGAGGTGTGTTCCGGGTACAGTTACAAAGAGCCGTTGGGTTTTGAAGACTAAGACTGAAAAATTCTCTCCTGTTGGAAGTTTGCAAAGTTTGGAGAGTGTTAGTGGTCCTCGGTGTATCTCTGGATCCGGTGGAGTGTCCAAGCCGGTTGAGACAGGGGATGAGTCGGTGGCGGTATTGACCACGACTGAGTCGGTAGCGGGATTGGCTACGACTGAGTTGGAGCTTGTGGTAGCTTCAACTGGCCCTTCTAGTACTTGAAGATGAGGGGCGGCTACAACTAAGGGAATTTGACTGAGTCTTAGCTTGTTCTTGTGAACAGGAAGCTTGGAAGACTTGTTATAGGAGATTAATGAAAGATGTTCAAAATCTTCAAGTGGAATATTGTTAAGTTGGTGAAGTTTTTGTTTTCAAAGTTAGGCAAGCCTTTGGTGAAGGTTTTCAAAGTTAGGCAAGCCTCCTTCTTTGATTTGAAAATTTCACATTTCACATTAAATTAAGTATATTATATACATTCTCAAATGTATATAAATAGGGAGCTTCACTTGTGTTTTAGATGCACCACAACTCAATACCTATAAGAATTGAGTGTATCTCTTGTAATCTCCTCATTCAAATAAAATCTAGTTGTAGCCCGTGGACGTAGGATTTGCACCGAATCCGAACCACGTAAAAATCCTTGTGTTCTTCTTGCTTTATTTTTCGTGAGTTTGTGTGTGTGTGATAGTGTGTTTCCGCTGTGTGTACCCGGTCCGATTCCTAACAAATTACTAGTTTTAGACACACATGCATGCGTAGGTATAGTTTCTTTTATACCCACACATTACTTATGTGTTGGCAAATATTTGTATCTACAGTATTGAGCAACACATGCTAACACTTAATTTATATGTGGGTAAAGACAATTACCAACACATATTCCGCTTCTATCAACATATAAAGTGTGTGTGTGTGTAAACACTCAAATTTCTTGTAATGATCCCATCTTACGATATTGGGGAAGCCAATTAAATTGTCATATTAACATTTATTTAGCAAGCCATCTTCACGCTTTCCGATAATATGGACTCTTATATCACTAATCTAAATCTCAAAGTTGATTACATTTAGAAATATATGGATGAAATCAAGAACAAACTATCTACAACTCCTCCACTTCCTCCAACTACGGATACCATTGCTCAAGCTTCAGTTGTAGCTGCCCAGGTTCCTACTGCAAGTTTAGCTTCACCAACTCTAGCTGCTACAACTATGCCTCCACCTTTTGCCACAGTTCTTTTGGTACCAACTTCTGCATTTGAACCAACTCCCTCACTAGTGATGGTTGTTTATGATGATGTCAAAAATAGAGAGACTGAAGCTTATGAGGGCAATGTGAGTTTGACGAATCTAATGATGATGAAGACATATGTTTTGTGACCTTAATTAACTTGTCTTTCATGCAAGACAAACTCTTAGATGCAATCCCTCTAGACGTTATTTACTCAGACATGAGTACACAACTGAGGGGGGGGGGTAGCTGAGCTCGTCAAGTTCATCAGAAGACAATGTTCCCATCAACGCAATCATAAAAAGTGTCTTGTTGATTCATCCCAGACTGTTCCATCTTCCAACAAACAACAAAAGATAACATATGTAAGGAAATGTCATAAGAGATTGGAATCACATTTGAACAAGCCAAGCAGTTCTCTTATGGACACAACAACGTTCTCCTAAAGGAGATGTTGGCTAAAGTTGGTGATGAGCATGCCAAGAAGGCAGCTGTTGAGAAAGGTACCTAGATAAACAATAAGAGTTGTTCAATCAATTTTCTAAGGTTGTTTCGAGGATGGAATGGTGAGTTCAAAATGGTTCTAGATCTTTCCTCTTAAATATCTTTATATTTATCCATCTTATTTGAATTTGAAATTGAATTACTTGAGAGTTATCTAGTCATAGAATCCTATCCTAATAAATAAGTATCTCAATGCCACATGTCATCACCACATTCATTTTGCCATGTGTCATTTTTTCATGATTTTGAATTTCTTAAAAAACTAATTTGTTTGTCAGTTACAAATCACTCCATAATGATCAGTTTAATTGTCAATCAAATTTCAAAATCAAATTGTAACCTACATTCATGGCTTTCTCGTCTCTCCTCAGATCTATCAACACGTCTCTCGGTATCTATTTTACATGAAAAGGATAAGATCAGTTTCCTATTGTTTTTTTTACTATAATAAATAAATATAGTTAAAACTTCAAATAAATATAATACCAAAATAATATATTGAAATATCAACCCTCTTAATTTCATAAACAAAACTCACAACAACAATTTTATTATTTTAAGTAGTAGTATATTTCATCTTTAAATTTGGTTTTTTAAGTATTAGTATTCAGATTTTGTTATTTAACTTTTTATTTATATTATCCCGTGTGTAATACACGGGTCTCACAAGTAATATAATATAAATATTGATGTTATCCTTTCTTCAATGGATAAGAAAAGTTTTGCACTCTGAATTCTCAAATTTATCATTTAACATATCACTTATTTATAAGTCAATAAAGATTCTACAAAGTTAAAGTTGCTTTCATTTTCTTTAGCCATAGTGTTCATCCTTATTTTAACTAATACCATAAAATTAATCATCGCATATATCCCAATCAAGGAAATTGCTCCTTGTTTAAATTTGTCTAATGATTTACAATTGTGATCGATAACATCTTGTACACAAATTTCCAAACCTTTTATTTATGGTTATCCTAGATGAAAACTTGATAAAACAAATGTGTATGATGTGGGTTCCATACACATATTTCCTTTCAATACAAATTCAGTGGGTGATCTTTAATAAACTCGCATCTCATTCTCATAACTCTACGCATCTCATTCTCATAACTCTAGACAATATAAAAATACTCATGTACCATTAATAACTGTCCATATAGCACCTCAATTCATTTATGACTGTATAAAAATTGTTGTGGTTATTAATAATAAGTGCACAGTTACTAAATTATTAGTATATGAGGTTTTGTAATGAAGTCAAAGAAGTGGGTGGTGGAGGTAGTATGGTCCCTATCGAAAAGACGTAATGCTATATACTTCTACAAAGACTAGTGCTTCCCTGCTGAAATTACGAATATGGACATAATGTTTCATTACCAAACCCTTTCAATTTACCATCTTGCCCCTTCCTTTCGTAGGACAATATTGGTGCGTGTTAATCACGCGGTGTCTCAAAAGCAAATGAAATTATGGCAGAAAATAAAAGAGATGGTACCCTAAATAATAGCGCCGACTTCACAGAGATGAACAACCGCGACGTTAATGTTGGCTGGTCGGAGCCGTAAAGCCACGTCAAATCCTGTATCCGTCTGAACCGCTACACCATAAATATTTTAGCGTTTGATTAAGGATTATGTCCAATAAACATTCACTTTATTATTGAATCTTCATGTCTTTTTTTGGAACGGCCAATTTAAATAAAACGAATTAGCAAGATGCTACAAAGAAAATAAAGATTACAAACTACAACAAACCATTAACATGATTATATAACTATTCATTCTTGGAAATACTTTTCTTTCCCTTATATCAATATCATATTTCTACAATCTACATATATGTGTTAAGAAAAAACTTGTAAAGGTAATTAATTATTTGTTTTGTTCATGTTTGGCTATTTCTTTTCTTTTTCGTATTTTATTTGTTATTAAACTATTTATTTTATTCATAATGCATCCTTACGACCGGAAATAACATGTTACAACTTAGTTGACATCTACGTGACAAACATGTAACATTTATGTGGCTTTTGAGGGTAGGGGAAATGACTTATAATGGTAACCAACTATTTGTTTTGTTCAAATTTGGTCTTTTTTCGTGCTTTATTTGACAAATTGATAAATCAAACGGACCATTAAGCATGTTACGCGACCGAGTCCAAAAAATAAAAAATCCCAAGTGCTTTTTCAAAAGGGAAAATGAGTTATAAAGATAATGATACACGCAATCAACTCACGTAATAGTTGTATTACGATATTGAGTGATTAAACTGACAATACTTGTTATTGCCGGTCATAATAATTTAGGTTGAACAATATAAATAGTTTAATGACAAATAAAGCATGAAAAAAAAGGAAAGTGATCAAACTTGAACAAAGCAAATAGTTGTGCCCTTATAAGTCATTTTTCTAACCTCAAAAGCGACATAGATGCCACCTATTTGACATGTATTTGCCATGTATATATCAATTAGGTTGTAACCTGATATTCCCGATCCTAATGATGTATTATGAACAAAATAAATAGTTTAATAAGAAATAAAGCACGAACAAAAATGAAAATGACCAAACGTGAACAAAACAAATAGTTGGTTATCATTAAAAGTCATTTTTCCCTACATGTATTATATCATCATAGATTAAAGGGAAATTGTCACTGTAGCCTTATAACGTATTGGGATTTGCTTTAAAACGTCCCTGAAGTGTTTTTTTTTTTGCGTTCAAAGGGTCTAATGTTTGTATTTTAGGTTTTAAAAGACCATTCGCATCAATTGGAAGGGGTAAGCCGGTAAACCAGTACCTAGTCAGATGCCATGTCACCCCCTCAATCCTAATCATATGCAATGTAATCCTCATCACTCCTAGTGACACGCCTAGGTCGTCGTGCGGTCAAAAATAAAGAAAACCTAACACACACACACACACTAGTACAGTGGTAGTCAGGGTCGATCCGCAGGAGCTTCGTGGTTAGACCAGATGATAGATTACCAACTAGTAGTGTCACGCTATAGTCGGAGGACCTGATTTCTAAACTACCAACAAGCAATCACTAACCAAAGTCAAGCTAAGCATAAGCTAACCCAACTCAAACTAACCTAGTCACTTTCTG
The DNA here is from genome assembly GCA_023525715.1 of Cichorium intybus. Classification (NCBI taxonomy): domain Eukaryota; kingdom Viridiplantae; phylum Streptophyta; class Magnoliopsida; order Asterales; family Asteraceae; genus Cichorium; species Cichorium intybus. The sequence goes on from CM042011.1 coordinate 58,621,619, forward strand.
AAATCAGAAGTGCATCTCTGAATCAGAAGCAAACAAAGGCATCCAAACCAAACAAAGCATAAACTAACTAATAACTAGGGTTCTGACTGAACAGCTACTAGCTAGAGTTCAATGCCCAAAACTAACCTAATTGGCTACTGATTTCAGCAAAGGAAAACAGTTCCAACCAAGGTCAAAGCAAGATTCAAACACAATTCAAACAATCAAAATACAATCAAACATCCAAAACATCAAAATACCAATAATACTCATTACCGAATGATTCTCATTCATCAAACTCAGATCCAAACATCAAAACAGTAACTAAAGACTACTAAAACAGAAACCTAAGCTTGATATCAATGGTTGTCACTCCCAAAGATACAAACCAAAGCTTACAACTATCTAACTAATTGAAAATAAAATCCAAAACATAAAAAAAATACCAGTTGAGAACTTGCTGGAACGAAATCTTGGAGTCAAAGAGCTTCAAGGTCGATTTTACACCCGATATTTGCTCGGGTTTTCGGCTGTAAATGCCTCTATTTATAGTTGCAAATTTCTCGAGGCCGCGCCGCGCTTTTCATAGATCCGCGGCGCGCGTACTTATCAGATCCCGTTTCTTCGGCATTTGAATGTGTTACACCGCCTTAAGCCCGCGTCGCGCGTTTCATAGATCCGTGGCGCGCGTACGTGTTTCCTTGATTTTTCATTCTTTTCCAAACTTCTTCTTTTTGCACGCTTTTAGTCCCTGTTTCCATTCTTTTCCTCCAAACAAGTCCTGGCACGAAAAGTGAGAATACCAAGACATATCTGATATAATTTCATCAAGAACAGGGCTCAACAGTGCCTAAAATACTTGATATCACTAGGCGTTGTCACCTAGTCAGCACATTAATGCTCCAATATTAATTGTACAATGTGAAGGCGGTTTTAGTTTCGAAACAAACCCTTTTGGAGCTATACCCCGAAACCCTTTTCTCCGATCATCTTCTTCGTCCCTAGAATGGAATCGAACTGTCATGTGGAAGTACACTACCGTGGAGTGTTTTTAAGGCAACCATTTTGTTACTCAGAGGGCATGCATAATCTGTTCTCAGACATAGATTTTGCTGCGATGGATTTGCCGGAGTGTCTTACATTCCTAGAACGATTCGCAGGAGAGAAGTGTCATAAGTTGTACTACTGTTTGCCGGAGTTCGAGTTAAAGGAAGGTTTAAGGACAATTGCAGATGAGATGGATTATGCTGATTTCATCGAGGTTGCGTACCAATGTGGAACTGTTGTGGCTGTATACATGGACCATACCGGTCTTAATGTGTAGGATTGGATAGATGAAGACCGAGATGAAGTGGTTAGTCCCGACGACAACCAATCCGGAATAGGAGACATTCCCACTGAAATGGGTGATGAAATTGATAGGGATGCCAACAATTCACCCATGAATAGGACCACGAAGGACGATTTTCTGAGTAAACTATGTGGTCGTGGAGATTCGGTGATTGATTGTGTACCTAAGGATGACCCAGAAGTTCAGATCGGTGATGATGACCTACATCTTAGTGGGCAAACAAGGTTCAATGCGGAAGTTGAATGGAAGAAGCAGAAGCCTGTGTTAGGTATGCGTTTTGAAAGCCCTAAATAACTGAAAACCATGCTTTGCAATTATGCTGTTGCTAATGGATATCAACTATGCTACAAAAAGAATGATACTAGGAGATTACTAGTAATATGTTGTGATGGGGAATGTTCATTTAGACTTTAGGCTTCATGGATGACTGAAGAACAGTCTTTCCAAATCAAGTCTCTTATACATGAACATAATTGTGCTAGGAATTTCAAATTAGGTTCAATTGTCAATTATGCATGGATTGGTAGCCATTACACAGAAGAGATTTTACATCAACAAAAAATGAGTGTGAGACAACTTAGGGAAGAGGTTAAGAAAAAGTTTGGCATTGAGGTTAGCATGAGCCAATGTAGAAGAGCAAAACAACATGCTTTAACTCTTATAGAGGGAACTGTTGTTGAACACTATGCTAAGCTTTGGTCTTATGGAGAGGAGATACGAAGATCAAATCCAGGTTCCACTGTTAAAATAGGTGTCAACCCCATGCCAGATGGAAAAACGTATTTCAGCAAATTTTATGTATGTTTTCAAGGAGTTAGAGAAGGTTGGAGAACTGGTTGTAGAAGATTCATAAACCTAGATGGGTGCTTTTTAAAAGGGTTATGCAGTGGTGAGTTGCTAAGTGCTGTTGGAAGGGATGCCAATAACCAAATATTTCCAATAGCTTGGGTTGTTGTTTGTGTGGAAAATAAGGAGAATTGGAAGTGGTTCATGGAAAACCTGTCAGAAGATCTTCACATTGAGAGTGGACTAGGTGTTAGCTTGATGTCAGACCAACATAAGGTATGCTTTAGAACCTTTGCACTATCATATTCCATGGTTATGTTAATTAAAAAAATTTATTGTTTAATGTAGGGTTTACTGGAGGCTGTCAAGGAAGTTTTACCCGGAGCAGAACATAGACAGTGTGCAAGGCATATATATGCCAACTTCAAGAAGAGATTTTTAGGGGCTCACTTTGAAAACCTTTTTTGGAAAGCTAGTAAGGCTACAACAGAACCACATTTCAAAGCAGTCATGAAGGAAATACAAAGTCTTAACCCTGCAGCATATGACCACCTCATGGAAAGGGAACCAAAGACATGGTCAAGAGCTTATTTCAGGTTTGGAAGCATGTGTGATGCAGTGGAGAATGGGAATTCTGAAAGTTTCAACAGTATTATAACTGAAGCAAGGAAGAAACCAATAATTATAATGCTTGAAGAAATACGACATTATGTGATGGAGAGGATGCATAAAATGCATTTAAATGGATGCAATTGGCCTGAATACCAAATTTGTCCAGCCTTAAGACATAAGATTAATGAACTGAAAATCCAACAACGGTATACATGTTGAGTTATTGTACAACCTTTTTTGAGCAAACTTTTGATAATGGTTTTATGTTTTGCTATTTGTAGGTATTGGCAAGTGCTTCCCAGTGGCCTGCTCCAATTTGAAACTAGAAACTTGGGCAAATCATATGCAGTTGACTTGGAAAAGAAAACATGCACATGCAGGTTGTGGCAACTTAATGGATACGGTTGCGTGCATTCAATTGCAACAATATCTTATCTTAATGGAACAATAGAAGCTTATGTGGATCCACTCTACCTTGCTACGTTTTACAAGAACACGTACAAGCATCCAATACTTGGAATGAATGGCAGCAACATGTGGCCCTCAATAGATTTCCTTCCTCCTCTTCCACCATTAAGAAGGAGAATGCCAGGGAGGCCAACAATTAAAAGGAAAAGGGATGCTTCAGAGAGGGTAGGAAGGTATACAGTCTCTAAAAGGGGAAAAAGGGTACTTTGTGGTATATGCAAGCAACCTGGCCACAACAAGACAACGTGTAAAATGGTTGACAAACCATCAAAATTAGGGGTTAAAAAAGAAACAATAGAAACAACAACGTGCAACAGCAAGCAACACCACCTCAAACTGTTAGTCCTGCAGTTCCAATGACACAGGAAAGCACAACCAATAAGACTGTGCCCCCAAAAAGATCTGAAAGGATCATCAAGAAGAAGTTAGGAAAAAGTGTTCCAGGTAAAAATGGTGAAGGAGACAGTTCTGCAGTTCCAATGAATCTGGATTAAGTTTGGTTTTAGAGTATGAGTTGTGACACTTTCTTATGGTTTGTTTGACGTGTGAGATTGTTTTCTAAGGTTTAATGTTTGTTATAGAGTCCCTTTTATGTTTGCTTATTGATGAACACTATGTTTGGTTATTATCAACTTTGAACTATGGTTATAAAAGTTGGCATCTTTTATGATGCTAATATGAATGTGATAATGTACCTTTTTAGTCTATGTTAATATCTAATCTGTGGTTCTAAAAGTTGGCATTTTGATTTCATTTTTAACCATTTTTGCTTAATGCAGTTATACGAAACTCATTTATGGTAACCATTGTTTTCGATTTGAATTTAACTTTACTAGCTTGTCACGTGTACCCAAAATAACGCGAACACACATAAGAAGCACTGTGATGATGTCCAGGTTGGTTTGGAGGTGCTTCATTTTCAGATGGATTTTGATTTACAAAGTTGTTGTCATCTTCATGAGGGTGGTTAGTGGCGATAGTAGACCGAATGCCACCACTTTCTTGGCTATTTAGTTGGCCTTCTACAGGTCCAGGGTAAGGATATGGGACATAATTTACTACCTTGTCACTACAAAACACAAAATAACGTGAACACACATTTTAACTTCATAACATACCAAGCCAGGTTAACAGTTTTCCACCAAAATTACAAACTTCCATTCACTTACCAAATCTAGACACTAACAAAACCTAATCTTCATATAATATATGCATCTAATACTGTGGGGGTACATACTAACAAAAGCTACAAAATGCCCTTTACAATCAGGACTTCACAAAAACCAACAACCCTTTACCATGTTTTTATGCTAATATTACGATAATCTTCTAGTGTTGCACCCCCATCAACGACAGTGTTCACTCGATGAACACCTTCTTCACGACCACAGCCGCTAACAACACGAGAAACGCTATCATCCAGCCTCGTCCCCTCCGGTTGGATTCCGCCATCGCCTCAGTTAGTTCCCTCACCGTCGCATTCATGTTGTTGATTTCATGATGCACGTCATCTCGGATGATCGCAAGCTCTAGCTGCATCTCAATGTACATTATTTCATAGTCATGTGGTTCGTTGCCGTCGTCACTCCTAAACCCGTTCAACGAGATACTCTCTGCCGATCAACTGATGCTCATGATTTTAGATGGTGGCGGAAGGAGATGGCAACAGTGAAATTCGCCGATTTAGGGTAAGAACGTTTTGGGTGGTATTCTCATTAGGGCTTAAGCTTTTTATAGGGAAACCAATAGATCCAACCTTGGTCCCCAAGTTTGGTGTACAGTAACCGCCTCTTTCGTCTCATTCGGATGATGTGTGGTAACTTAGTTTAGCTTACGTGGCCGCTGACTCGGATAATATCGTCTGTTTTTAAAGGGAAACCGGTTAACCTCTTCTAATGGTTAAATAAATGGGTAGATACAAACACTAGACTCTTTGAACGCAAAAAAAAAAAAAACACTTCAGGGACGTTTTAAAGCAAATCCCAATACGTTATAGGGCTACATTGACAATTTCCCTAGATTAAATGGGTGTATATATATATATATATATATATATATATATATATATATATATATATATATATATATATATATATATATATATATATATATATATATATATATATATATATAGAGAGAGAGAGAGAGAGAGAGAGAAAGAGAGAGTGAGAGTGAGAGACACACACACATACACACTCTTCTAATAAATAAATTTTTATCGCCATGTGTCATCTTTTCTCCATCCAAATTTACCATGTGCCTTATTCCTAACATTTTCTATTTTTTATTGCTACTCAAAATTTCTGTATGTAATATAACCGGTTTTGTAGAATTCCAAATATGAAGGTTGTATGAGGTGTCAACAAAGATTTATCTTCTTTGTGTCAATCAAATCCTTATACACTTCAAAGCTTTAAATTGATTTAAAAATGTTCGCTAAATCAGGGGTATTTAACATTAAATCCACCATATTTTGCCATTGGCCTTATTAGATTCCTTTTGAATCCTGGTTTCCCCACCTCGACACCTATATCTCAATTGTTGAATAAAGCACCTCAGTTTACTCCCCTTTGATTGGGTACTCTCACATCTCAACAATTAAATTTGTATGCCTACCGGTAGTCGTCATCAATGCCACACAACATCTTAAAGATCGAAAGGCTTTTTCGAATTGAAGAATTCAAGCAAAGTTGACCCTCAACAAATCGTAGAATGTATAGATCTGGGTTTGTATACAATGTCTTATTTATTTATATGGTGGATTATTGGTGGATCTTGTATATATATTTAACGGTAAAAGCTATTACTAAACTTAGGGTTGAAGTACTTCTTCATATTAAATTTGCAAACAAAACCCAGGAATTAGATGTCATTGAAGGCAAACAAATCATATAGGTTACAAAGCCAAACAAGTATCCTATTAGTTCACTAACCTAATCGTTGTTAATTTAGTAAAGTGAGTTAATTATTCAATCATCATTTATTTATCCTATTCATTCTCTATCTAGATTGCTTAACCATTATAGCTCGTTTTTTGCTTAACTAGGGTTATGTGATTTATCTAGTATGTATGAAGTATGGTGGAAGAAAAAGGCCAGTTCCTAAAGGTATCACATACAGAAAGCCCACAAACATGACAACTCTAACCGTTTCCATGAAATTTTTCTTCATTGTTTTGATATTAGGTGGCTTAGTGGTTCATGTGATCATTTATGAGATCTGTTAACTTATTGAAGTTAATTGGTTGGCAAGGAATTTATATTCACAAAATGAGTTTTAGTTTTAATTTTTTTCTTATCAAGGCATTGCACATTGTGAAGGTTACCAAATTATAGCATTGTACTTTTAATTTAGTTTTGTCATGTTAGTCCCTGAAAGGTCCACCTTTGACTTCTAAGCTTCAAAAGTGACAAATTAACTAGAAAGTTGAAGTTATCCTTGTGGAGTATTTGGACAAACTTTGATTTTGATTCATGATTACCATGTTTGAGGAATATAGTTATAATGTCATATTAGCAAAAAAAATTGAAGGAAACTTGATATAATTGGGTTGAATTTTCAATATACAATGCCTAATAAGAAAATATTGGAAGTACAATGTTGTAATGAAAAATAAATTGAAGGGGGATGCTTTGACAAGCAAATAAATGGAAATGCGTTGCTATAGTGGGCAAATGCCATTCAGTCAGTTAATAATGTCAAATCATTACCTCATGTAACCTGCATCCTACTAATGTCTCCATGACTTCAAATCATTCCCGTTTAACCTGCTTTTTGAATATGTCCTTGATTCGGTTAATAATGTCAAAAACACTGAGATTCCACAAACTTCTTTGAATTTGGGGAATCATGGTGTCTAACATGATCAGACAAGTAACGTCATTCGAATCATTTAGACGTCTAAGATGATCATCTATTTTAGCACTAAGAGATCTGATTGTATAGTCATTGGGAATTCGTTCTTCAAACGTATAAAGTTTTCCATCAAAATCGAGTACTCTTATCAAGTTCTGGAATCAACACGCATAATTTATGTCATTGAGCTTAATTTGATTGAGGAGACCACATAGTGAAAAACTAGTAACATTTAAACTTTCTTTAGTTGACATCTATAAAATAGAGCTTAGTTACTTTGATTAATCCTTAAAAAATAAATTACTTACAAAATAAATTTTTTGATGCTAGGATCCATATTTCATTTCTGGTAATGAAGAGGTTTGTCGTAATCACACCAATAAGCTATTTAGGTAGGCAATACTCTTTGTCAATTTGATCCCTATGAAATGCATAAATCTTTCGGGATTCATTGCACTGATCAATGTCATGTTTAAGCCCTTAATGATCATCCTCTCCTATGACGGGTTTGTCTCGGATCACAGGTTTAGATGGTAAATCAACCATGAAAAAACACGTGTCACCCTACCTGAGATTCTCAAGTAATCACGGGTAGACACATCATTTTAGTTGAATTATATCTGACACATTGACTATGACACTTCCAACGCCGGGAGGAAAATAGTTAAATGTGTGGTTTGACATGGGCAGCATATGATATACGTTTTCATAAAATGGGATTTTGTTTCGTTAAGTTAAAACATTTGAACTTTTTTTGGTAAACGATTATTTTAAACTTTTAAATTTCGTCTTAAAGTTTCCAATTTTATTTGAAAAAGCATGTTAACTTGCAACAACTTAGTTTGCATATGTCCTTTAGTTAAAACATTTTTAACTTTTCATTGGCAAACACTTATTTTAAACCTTTAAAACCATTCTGAAAATGTCAATTTAGTTTAAAAAATTATGTTCATTTTTAACAATTTTATCTGTTTGTGTTTCAAATTTCAATTACACAGTCATGCAACAATTCAAATAAACACAACATAGTCATTCAAACATGTAGTAACGGTAATATTTGTCTCAAGTACTATGCGTTTTCCTGGGAGCCAACACACCGAAAACTATGGTCATTTCTAGGGACAAAACCAACCATAAGGATGCTCCGGCTTCTCTCACTTTGCCATCAACTCTATGGTTCCATCTTAGTGGTCTCTGATCTTCACTTGTTACATCAACTAAACTAATACATTTTTCTAACTAATCTATTATAATACAAATTAAAAGAAAAATACATAACAAATTAGTAATTACAAAAGACATGTAGGTCGCAAATCAACCCATAAATTACCAAAATAATCATTCAAGCATCACATACATAGGTCTAGTTGAAGCCAAATGTTATCAAATTTATACAAGATAAATGCACACCTTTAAAAAATTAAAGTGCATTTCACAATGAACTATCATCCAATGTTTTGATTAAGATCCATAAACATACACATTGACGTAAAATAAAATATATTTGTTACTAAACACATTGTATATATGAATGTTCAAATGATTTACATGCTCAAATCATTTAAACAACAAATACACAACGCATCAAAACATTGGTGCAATCTAATAAAATTAAACTGAATTGTTTTGATCTTCGTAATCCTTTGCTAATCATTAAACTTTAATACATTTTAAAAATTTTCTTTTAAGAGAACTATTCTGTTAAAATTACGCGACACGAATACTAATAGGACGTGTCATGTAGAAACAAGGGATCACGACTTTGATACCATTATTGGGACACAGTAACAAAATAGATTTTTTATAGGTTTCAACATATCAAAACAATTACTAAAAGTGCAAAACCATGTTCAAGTGGCTCTGATACCACTATTGGGATAGGTAGGAAAACAAACATACACGGTGGAAGTGAAAACAAAAACCATATATCACCACGAATCACAAGAACATGCAACATTTTCAACTGTAAACTAAAACTGGAGTTCAAGTAATACCTTTTGTGATGATATTTATAATATCTAGGATGAATAGGTCCCAAACCAGAACCCATCTAATGTAGTCGCATCCAATACAATGATCCAGCACCCGATGAAGTGGAAGAACTCGTTGGTTGTAGAACAAGCAACCTTCTTTTAGGGTTTATGAGAGAGATCGATTAGGGAGAGAGTAGAGAGGAAGAGCACAAAATTTCTAGCATGGATTAGTCTAAAATCGCCAATCATGATGGGTATTTATAAAATACATCATGATTATCTTATCCCTCTTTTGATAAAGGCTTTTAAAATTCAAACAAATGACATTTTCACTTAATCCCTTTATCCACTTCTAGTTTCTACTTAATATACCTTTACTTTGATACATTAATAAACTTAGTCCCTAATGTTTACTTTCGATCTCTTTTAGTTAAATCATCTATTGCGTGTAACCTAAAAGGACCTTACTATATATTGTAATATCACCAATTTGTTGTGACCATAGACCTTTTTATTGAACGACAACCATGGACATATAACCAACATATATGCCACTTGACATGGTTTATAAAATCCTATCAAGATTGTATAAAAGAACATCCCTCCTGAATTTTGAATATAGTACATGTATGGATTGGGCACAACCCTATGACTATACTAAGTTTACTAGAGGTCCAAACTCATCAAAACTCGATATTTTATTCCTTATTTTCAATATCCAAAAACCTCTAATTACTCCAGGGTTAGTAAAATTTAATCAATAGGAATGATTCATAGCATCAGAAACAATATTTAAATACTAAGTATAACATCCTTTAACACTCTAATCCCAAATGACCATTACAATTGAAGGTCTTCACCATTTCATCATTTGAATTTCAAAAACCAACTTGGAATCCAATATAAATGGTCTCTTTCAAGTTAGATGGACAATAACCATTAGAAACATAGTTCTAACACCTTCAAATTTCCAATATGTCCATCAAATCTCAAATGAAAGGATTTCAACAGTTAATCCCTATTTTAGTTCAATAACCATAAACTCAAAAAACAAAACAATGAGGTAGTGTTCTTACCAATAGAGATTTATTAGTTGACTTAGATACTTCCTTTAACATCAAATCTAATTCTCCCTATAAAATTTCTCTATAATTTGGATTTTTATATCAAGAACACGCATACTTGGTGCTTACCGAAATGACTAACCAAAAACCTAAGGCACTTCATCTTAAATCTTCTTCTATTCATACATTGGGCCCTAATTACCGTTAAATCCAACTTCCAAACCCCAAAGCCTAGGTCCTTTCATTTACCATCCAATTAAGAGTGTCTAGTTAATATATTACACTTAAAATCACAAATAAAGAATGTAAGGTCCTAACGAGGAAATGGCAATACGCAATACCACATACAATAATCTCATTTCTTTTACTTATTATTAGAAATGGTAATTATCAGGAATAACTAAGTCTTTGCATTCTTTTACTAATTAAGTCCATGTATTCAAAATAGCAACGTACTTAAAATTTCTCATTATGCCTTAATTTCCATATAAAGAAGTTTACATCTTAATTCATCATCTTTATTTTCTTGGTGGAATTTTGTTTATATCCTTATAAATCGTTATAATTACGTATATATCATTGTAAAACATCAAAGTACTTGTATATCCTTATAAAATCTATAAAATCACATATATACCCAAATAATTAATTTAATGCTAATTAATTTTTGAAATTAAAAAATATCTTTAATTTGATATCTTATTATTAAAAAATTAAATGACTTGTAACTTTACATTATTACCCTTCCCCGGAAATTAAGATTTTATCTCCTCTTTTCTACCAGTACATCAGGACCATCTTTCTTATCTTTCCTATCATTTCTTTTTCACTTTTCCACAACCATCCAACTTCTACTTTGAGCTTGAAGATTTCGCAGCTGATATATGAGAAAGCTAAACGAAACGATGTTGTTGGGCTCGAGCTTGTACTTTGTGATTCTTAGGGAGAAATCTAAACGGAAGGATGTTACTTAGCTCGAGATTGACGTGCAAGCTTTACATGCAATTGGTTGTTCTTCACAAGTATGTAAGGTTTAGATGAAATTGGTTATTCTTGATCTATATTGTTCAAATATTAACGTTTTGCTCGAGATTGCTATGCAAGGTTTATAGGAAATCGACTTGTTGAAGTTCTGAATAACACCAAATTGTTTATGACTTCAACATCAATCGTAGATATGTTCTCCTTCATCATTTCTGTGAGTGTTACTTGAATCTATTACGGTAAGTTGGTTGGTTCTTTTATGGGATTTTTTTTCTCAAAGTACATTGGTATTGGGGATCCAAAACACATATTACGGTAAGTTGGTTGGTTCTTTTAGCCCTCGTACAATAAATCTCTTTGTTGGATTTAACTGTGGGATGGCTATGGCTACTGCTAGATAAGTCACCTGGCAAGTACATTGTCTTCTAGGATTCTTTCTTAAAGTACATTGGTATTGTACATTGTATTTCTTTGTGATTTTGTTCACACAGAGCTTTGGTGAATCTCTCATATGATATTTGGAGATGTTTTTTCAAGATACCATCCACCTTCATAAGGAGAGACCCTGAATGTTAAATTTTAATTTTGATTTAATTTTATTTCAGATTAACATTCCAATGTTTGCTTTAGAATGGACAAGACTTGGAATGTTAACCCATTTTACAGTTGTACGTAAGCTTGACGACACTTTTTTTCTAATGGGATTTAAGAAAGAAGCAACAGATAAAAACTCAAAAGTCGGGTCAAATATCATTAGCATGGAAAGCAGGGAAGGAGCTTTATTAAACCGATTAATGATTGAATTACACAAATTAGATAGTGACATTCTTGTTGGTCACAACATATCTGGATTTGACCTTGTGTTCTTCTCAATAGAGTCAAGGTTTGAAATATTAATGGATTGATTTAATGAGTTTAATAGGAACATTGTATTGTTATTTATTAATAATGATGGTGTGTAATATTGCAGGCTTGCAAAGTTCCTAACAGCTTGTGGTAAAAAATAGGAAGACTTAAGCGGTCTCAAATGCCTAGACTCAATAAAGGAAGTACGGTTTTTGGGTCAGGGGCAGGAATTATGTCTTGCATTGCTGGTAGGCTTTTATGTGATACCTTTTTATGCTCTCGTGATCTTTTGAAAGAGGTAATGCAGAACCAAAATGAATTGAATGTAAATATTAATTGAATGCATAACCATACCTGTCGTGATAAAGAAGAGTAAAACTTGGTTTATTGATGATTTTTGTAACTTGCAATGTAGAGGACAATAAGGAAAAACGGAAAACGACTATGTAGCTTGCGATGATGAGTATTGGCGTATAGGAAGGAAGACTCTGATGAGGGTAACGGCGCACTGTTGTTCACGATTTTACAGTAATCATGATTTTCGACATTTATCTTGATTAATTGATTTCATTGTAATCTTTAATTAGGGAAGGGCACTTTAGTAATATAACATGGTAGTTTTATATTTATATGAATTTTTTAATATTAAATTAGTTTAATCCTAATTAAAATATAAATTTGGATATAGATGTAAATTCTATATTTTTAGAATGATATATATGTAATTTTAAAGTTTATAGGGATATTGAAGTAATATTTAAACTTTATAAGGATGTACATGAAATTCTGCCTATTTTCTTATTGGCACATATTTCATAGTTAAATACCAATTAAGTCCTTAATGGAATTTTTGTTATTTTAAGTTAAAGAAAATCTATCTGTACCAAAGGCTTTTATAATATATTGTGTAAGTTGTAAAAGTTGAACGTTGAGTAGCATAAAGGTGAACATATTGCATTTTAAAGTTGAAATGTTATGGTGGACATAAGTGAACACATTGAATTCCAAAGTTGAACATTAAGTGGCATAAAGTTTATATTTCGCATATTCATTCATACTGGGTATGAATTGATAGATGATGAATCATCCAACAACTCTAAGCTTCTCTCCTAGCATTCAACCTGAGTACACGTCAAAATAGGTTAGGCAATAGAAATGCCTAGTGAGTTTACCAGAGGTTGCCCTTCTAGAGTGACTGATGTCGACACTACACTCGGGACAACCCCAAAATCATGTAAAACATCAAAGAGTAGAATACATCATCAAAATATCTCAAAGATCTTCAAACATCATTAAAAGTATATTTCATCAAATCAAATGGACAGTGTAAGCACATATATGCATGTATGTATGTGTGTGTGTGTGTATATATATATATATATATATATATATATATATATATATATATATATATATATATATATAAATATAATGCATGATGATGTAATATGAAACTATCTCAATCCATGTCATCCCAAGTCCAACTCCTTGTCATGAACTCTTTTGGTTCAATTCTCATCTTACAAATATCCTCTGTAAGTCATCACAATGCCCGTTATGGGCAACATTCATCACCATAATACTCGCTTTGAGTTGCCACAATGCTCGCTATGAGCCAACACAATGCTCACTATGAGCCACCACAATTTCTCTATATGAGCCACCACAATGCTCGCTATGAGCCACCACAACTCACCATAAGTCATCACAATCATGGTTTAGGACATCCTCATCTAATGAGCCCACAAGTCTTAACCCAATCCTAGATGCATGAATGCACACATAGGGTTTTAAAACATTTTCAAAATCATCATACTTCTCAAATTAAAAACTCTACAAAATATCATTTCATGTAATGTACAATTAGTACATATAGTGTTCATTTAGCATATAAGAATGATGCATGAAACAATAACAACAAAAGCACACCCCCCACAAGATAAGTTTAGGGATGTGTACTCCCAGTGTACTCACCTTCAATAAGCAGTCCAAAGCTTGCTTACTTCAATCAAAGTTTGCACCAAGTCACTTTCCTCCTATAAGAAAAAATAATGAACTATGACTCTTGATTAAAAAAGGGGGTAATAAGTCTCAAGGATTGAGGTAAATCTTAGGTTAAATGTCCTCTAAGAAAACCGATCAAATGCTAGGATCAAAGCCCCCAATGACCAGCAACAATTCATGAAAGTTCTACATGGGCCAAATGGGCACGGTCGCGGGCCACGCAAAATGTGAAGGGCCGCACACGACATCAGGAGGCCTGATGAATTTAACTTGCACCATGCATGGGCCACGCGAACCCAGTGTTATTCTTCATCCAGGTCACGTGAAACGTGTTGTATGTCTAAATTTTTCTCACTTTTGTCCCAACCAAGCCGAAACAAAGTCTCAACCCATTCCAACCTTCAATTTGCATGAAATAACAAGTTTTAATGTTAATTTGCCTTCTTTTTTATGGGTTACTTCATGTGTTCATGACTTATATCATTAGAAGCTTAATGATTCAACTTTTCATAATCCATTAAGGCATGAACAATTCTTCAAGCTCAAATTGGTCATTACTGTGCTGTTCAAAAAAAAAAAAAAATTGGTCATTACTGATGGGAAATAGGCAAAACAGATAAACTTTAACTCTTAAGTTCACATGCAACCTAATAGGATCTATGTTTTCACTATTTGAATCTATAACTAAAACTTATAGGTATTTCGAAATTTATTAAAAGGATAAACAGAAAATTACTAACCTTTGTTGAATCTTTTGGAAGCGAGCACCACAAGTGTCGTGCCTCAAATGGTTCACACCTAAAGTAAGCAACAATAAAAACCGAGAGAGAGAGAGAGAGAAACCCTTAAAATTTCGTGGCCTTTAGGGGGGTAATGGGGCTCCCTATTTATAGCCTCAAGGGTTTAGTAGATAAGCCTTACAGATAAGCGTTATTTGAATTCAAACCGGATAAACATTTTATCTTTAAATTCAAACCCTTATTTATCTAATATATATTTCGAAAATTATAAGGATAAATATCCTTAAATTTTCGTTCACCAAATATATATATATATATATATATATATATATATATATATATATATATATATATATATATATATATATATATATATATATATATATATATATATATATATATATATATATATATATATATATATATATATATATACACTATAATTATCTATTGCTCAACTATTGAACAATTACAATTCAGCCCCTGCACTTTTAATTAATCCAATTAATCCCAAAATTAATTCTAATTAATTTCTGATTATTTATTAATAAATAATACTATTTTTAATTAATATATTATCCTCATAATATATTAAAAAATTATTTATATTGATTTATTAATCACATAATAAATCAATCTCTCTCTTTAAAAGTTATTCTGTCAAATTGCCAGCTATGAGGGCAACCCAAAAGGACTTTGCTACTATCAATCAAATATATATCAATTATAGTAATGGCTTAGACACCTAATCCAACAATTACACCATAATTACATTCCTCATTTAGGAGTTGTTTCAAATGGTCATCAACAAGTGAATCATACAATGACTGACTTTAATCCAATCCCACAAGAATATATTATGGAATCTCCCATCCCAATCTACAAATCAAGTTCACAAATGGGTTGGTTCATTTCCAAGGACTGGAATCATTGAGAAAAAATTAAGATTAAATTAATTCATCCAAAGAGACATTATATCCTCAATCTAAATAAGATTCAACTATGGATTCCCAACATCTCCAAATTCTAGGGTTTATATGACCCAAAACTTTATCAAAATGATCCAAAACTATCCAGTGATTGAATAATGATCATTAGATGGTTAGAACTAAGAATCATTTACTTGAGATCATATAACTTGTCTCCCCCAATCATCCATTTTTGGATTTGACCACAAACCCCGGGTTTTTCAACAAGAGCAAGAGATTTCTTACCTAGAATCACCAAGGAACTTTAATGGCTTGAATCAATATTCAAATATAGCATAACCCTCCTCCTAAAACTCTAAAATCGCCTCTCAAGGAGCTCCCCTCTCTATTCCAAAATCCTTCCAACTCTAATGGAGAGAATCCCACACTTATATAAATCTTAATTTTTAAGTATTGGCAATAATGGCCCCCAAGGTCCAAAACTTCCAACTTTTAGCACCTAAAGATTCCACATTTAAATGAAAGTTTCCAAGTTTGGACTCTTGCCCCAAAACCACATTTCATCTTCATCTAGGCCATTGACTAAGTCAACCCTCGCCTATAGTTTGGTCATTTGACAAAAAGGTATTTTTCCCTAAAATTCTTATAACTAGGTCATTTTATTGGTTAAAGGAAATGCCTAACAAAACCAAACTTTCCACTTCAACCCTTCGTCCTAAATTCTCCAACATCTAAGTCATTAACAAGACAAATCTAGATATACTAAGTTTGACAAAATTGACAATTTTAGTCCCTACATCTTAATTTCTCAATTTTGATTCAAAACATATTTGGAACCTTCGAACTACTCATCAAAACTTTATTTTGGCTTATTGAAATATATTCTAGTCATATTATAAAACTTTAAATTTATTCTCATGTATTTTTTTATTTTATTATTTCCCCAAACTAAGATTTATTTAATCGATTTAAGCTTGAAATTTCTAGACCCGAAACATGAATGTTACAGACTATAGACACTACTATATCCATGGGTTCGTGTTGGTCTCACGTTGATATCGTAAGTTGAGAGCAATATATTGTGGAGAGCGTTATGTTGAATGCAGTATCGGGCATGTAGAGTCTATATGATACATTGGATGCGCCTCTCTAACTTTGCCAATTTATTGTTATCTAAAAACCATTCATGTTTTAAAAATGTTGGATTAATATTGTTTAATAAATAAAATTCACATCACGAGAAAACCCAAATGATCAAATTAATTGGATATACGACTGCATGAGGTCAAAACGAGCATTAGAAAATACATCAAATTCTAATAATTTAATTAAAAAATTGATTTGTAATGGGCAAACCTAAAAAATTGCCAATATATAATAATTTCTATGTGATTTATCCTAAAAATAAAAATTTCTGTTGGTAGAATAGAAGTACAAGTATCGATCTATCTGTTTTTCATTATGTTATTACATATGATGACATGAAATAAAACAATAAAACGAAAAATGTACTTTGATAACTATTTTTCGTATTATTATTTAAAAAATCAATTTTAGAAAGACAAAAACAAAAAGTGGTTTTGTAATTTGAATCGTGATTAATATACATTGAAACATGGGTTTATACATTGAAACACACGTTTGTTTGTAATCAGCACTTTCATTTCATCTGACCGTTTTGTTTGTACATATCAAATAACATATTTGACTTTCTAAAATTGGTATAAATCAACTAAAAAACATAACAAAGTCTTGTAATCTATTTTATAATAGATTCATTGTATTTCTTTATTATTTAGTTAGGATGTGTAACAGAAACAGCCCAACTAAAACACAACACTCCATGTCCCTGTTTTACACAACACATAAATAGCTTTTGCTAATTACACAACATCTTCTTCGAGTTTCATATTACTTTAGCTATCTATATCTCAACCTAATTTTTTTTTTCAATCCCATCCCCAATAATGTTTTCTTTTTTCTAGTCAGAAAAAAGTGTGGTTGTCTAATCAAGACTTGAATTTAATTAGGTAAGGATAATGTCTTCATCTTTAAAAGAATGTATAAATATATTTGAGAAATGTTGACTTAAAGGGAACATTAGACCTATTCCATGTACCCCCTCCGTTGATTTTAAACAAGTTCCATTAATTACCGTGTGAATATGGATCTCATTGTAATAAGATGAGGTTAGGGGGGACAAAAGATGGTATTGGCTAAAAAAGTCAAGGACAAGAAAGAAGTACAAAATTAAGGCACGTAATGGATTTTTATTTATTTATTTAAAAGCCTGAAAACCCTCAACCCGACTTAATGCACACGAGTTTAAGGTAACTTTCACCACTCTTAAAGTCGCCGATTGAGTATTAAAAGGTTAAACATGGACCTTAATTCACTCCACAGTCCGCACACTCTAATCCCACAAGTAATAATAATAATAATAATAACAATAATAATAATAATCCAATATGGTAAATGGAATTTACAATTTTAGCATGAAGTTTCGAACCAATATTAATGTACTCGCTTGCTGCCTTGCTTCACATTCGATCCTTCTTTACTTTCAATTAATTACCTAAAAATGTGGTAACTTTTTATTTCGGCTATCTAAAAAAAATATCTGAATAGGAGGTGTGGTATTACCATTTAGCCATATTATATACATCAATTTTTATGATGTATTTTTATTATTCTTAATGGCACATCAAGACATAGCGTTTTCTCTTTGATGAATTTCATTTATAGCCATTGTACTTTTCAAATAAATAATATGACATAAATGGTCTACGTGTGAGAAAATATTACATAATGATCTTATAAGAAAAATTACAAAAATGATCTTCATGTAACAAAATTATAAAAACGATTCCATCTAAAATAAAATTACATAAATGATCCATCTGTAGGAAAAAGTTACAAAATGGTCTTTGTGTAAGACAAAATTATAAAAGGTCCATGTGTGTAAGACAAAATTAAAGAAATGGTCCCTATGTAAAAAATAAATAATAGTTTGCAAAAATGGTCATTGTGTTTCAAATAGAAAATATCAGAAAATGGTCTATGTGTGAGAAAAATTACAAATATGATCATTGTGTATCAAATTTACAAAAAACGATCACCGTCTAAGATAAAATTATAGAAATATTCTCTTTATAAGAAACATATGAAAGTAAATAAATGGTCCATGCATAAAAGATAGTTGCAAAATTAAAATTACAGAAATGGTCTATACATGTATCACAAAATTTGTATACACAAAATTAAAGAAATAGTCAATGTATAACAAAATTACAGAAATAGTCCATTTTCGTTGCAGCTCACAAGCTTAAAATCCATGTTGTTAACATTTGTAAAGAAAAGCCACATATCTTGTTAATAAGGTTTTAGGATTCAAGATACAAAAAACCAACAATCCCCACTATATTATTTTATACTTTTGACACTGTATTGTGTATCTGTATCGAAACTCTATCCAAAATATCTCAAGTAAACCCTTGGCGAAATATTTTGGCAAAATATTTTAAGTACTAAATGACATCATAACATGAAGGTAATGTGATGGCTACTTAGCCAAACTACTTAACTTACTAAATCTATTTGCATATTCAACACTGCGAAACCCTTATATATATCTTGAAACACTAATCACATATTTTGATGAGTAACTTTTGAAGTTTTTCATGATTCTCTTTGATAATTTAATATGTTGGATCAATGTGGTCATATATCTACTAAATCAAACTACTTATTTCTAAATTTCTACGAATATTCTCTGTCGCAGACTGTTTACATATCATGAAACATTAAACCCAGTTTGTGATATGTCAATACATTTGTTGACATGTTTGATCAGTCTGGCTGTATATTTATGTAACCAAACTCGTAGTTTACTAAAAACTCAACCACATCATGTTTCTTGAAACTCTAACATGTCATGAAACATTAAACCCGATTTGCGATATGTATTTTCCAAGTTTTGTCAAGTTATACTATGATTGATCAATGTCTATGTAACTCCACTTTATCAAACTTATAGCTTGCTAATATTTTTTACCAAAATTATGTATCTTGAAACCCTACACACATAACTAAATATTAAATTGCAGTTAGTGATATACATTATGATTAATCAGCATGTGTGATCAATGTGGTTTCATTTATATTTAACCGAACTTCTAATTTACTGATATATACTATGTTTCTTGAAACCCTACCATTTCGTGATATGTAATCATTTTAATTTTTTTCAAGTTATGCTTTAGTTCTTTTATATGTTAAATGAATGTCGTTTTATATATAGTTATGCAATATCATTTTTTTTTGGAACCGGCGAATATAATATACACAATTGATAGCTTTACATATTATTTACATATTAGAACTTCTCAGTTGATATTGCATAACTATACATATTAGAACTTCTCAGTTGATAGCTTTTTAAAAGGTCAGAAATTTATCTATTAATTAATTACCGTGTTTTTTTGGTATGATGTGTACGTTTTTTTTGGGTTTGTTACACGCGATCCATCTTTGGCTTTTCGGGTCTATCTGGATCCGTATTAGATGTTGCATCACCTCCCGCATTCCCCATTTAGCTCCCACCACTTCACCTTCATCCTCTGCGATTCCTCCTTCCTCGCCGCTTCCGTCTCCTCCACCAGTATCGAGTCCATCTCCTTTCCCAACCGACATCCATCACTCCACCACTGACCAATGACCTTTTTCGATTTTGCGTCTTCTTCTTTGTGTTTGTAAAACCCTAAGAAAGAACTCCCAATCGATTTTCCGTTTCCTCCACCAGTATGCGAAGGCGGGTTGAATCGCTGGAGCACCTGCCGATTGTATAGATCGGGAAGTGAAGGTCGTGACACATCTTCATCGCCTTCCGATCAGATGCTTTACACCGATCAGATGCAAGCAAATCGAGGTGAGCAGTCAAGGAATTTTCTGTTTTTCTTCTTATTTTTCAACTTCATTTATGGAATAATTGTTAATGTTTTGTTGTTATCCGAATTTACTCTGGTTGGAAGTGGTGACTCAGTGACAGAACTAGGCACTACGGAAGAATACATGGAGTAGCATGCAGCAGATCCAGGAAGTCCAAGTGGTCCGCTCTTTGACTTGGGTCGCCTTTGTGGTTGTTGAACCGAAGGCTTTACAGCAACTGGAATTATTTTCACCAAATTGTTCACGTGGGCATAAAAAAGGACTCCTAAAAATATTCTTCTTCCAACCAAATACCATGTGACGAGTTCAATAAAGTTCCTGAGTTCAAGACTAGGTTATAGATGATTACCCTTCCTAACATTAGATTATTTTGGTGGTAAGTATGGCCTTAATTTCTTTTACTTCGAGTTATTGCTAAAACCGAAATAGTCATAATTATATTTTCTGGGTATTTACATTGTAGTTTTTTAATATTGTTTTTCGGGTTGTAATAACTATTGAAAAAATGGTAACCTCTTTGAGAGAATGTATTCTTATATATAACTGTAATTGCATCAAGAATTTGTATTATAAAATTTTGAAAAGTAACTGCTCACATGGTTTTCTGCTTTTCATTTTGCAGGCAGTTTGTGATAATTATGATTTGAAAGTGGATAATTTTGCTTCATTGGTTGATGGTAAAGCCATGTGGTGCTTGCTTGATTATTATTTCAGAAAAGAACATTATAGTGCCACTTCTAACAAGGTATGTACTGTTAGCGTGTTTAACTTATGTATTTTTTTTCTTTCTCTTACTCTTTTTGATGATTGTGTAGTAATTTTTATGAGATTTTTATGATCAAAAGGAAACAAATGAAGTGTCAATCATGTGAGCTTCAGATTATGTGGATGCAGTGCAAAACTTTTTGTTATTACAAAAGTTGACACCACTTTTGGGGAATTTCCCAGAGGTGTGCTAATTGGTTACAGTTAAAGCAATGTACTTTTCCTTTTGCATTAAGTGTTGTCTGGATAAATGATGTTTAAAAAATATTTGAGAGAAAATGGAAGGAAATTTTGTAAAAAGTTAGGACTTAGCGAGGAAAGTCACCTTTCATTGACTTTCTCTTTAAGTCATTCTTTTTGTATAAAGTAAAAAAAGACAAATTTATAGTACAATAGTCAACAATTAATTAAATTTGTTTATAAGTGTAGTGATCTTCATTTTTTCATTTTCAGGTTTTGCAAGTTAGTCAACAATTAATTAAATTTGTAGTGATCAAAGGAGCCTGCAGTGACCGAGGTGTCATCATCCTATTGGTTTTCCACAAGATGTTGTTATCCCGTCGGATTTTTCGTGGAAGGTATTGGAATGCCGGCAGGAGCTGCTTGTGTTACCTCACTTCCACACCTTCAATACCGGTGGTCGCCACTGAGTTAAAGCCTTCTACAATTACCCAATTTTCAACCGCAGCTGCGACTTCTGCAAAGTCAAAGTTTGACTGCTCTTACAAGGTTAATAATTTGGAACTATCATTGCGAATTTGGCATGCGGTTACTGTTTAATTGCATTAGGCATTTGTTACATCTATGTGTGGGTGGGTGTTTTCGATCTAAATTCTGTACATGCATCGACTTCTTTTGACTTACAAAAACTATAAGTTTAATGATATGGAAAATGAACGAGAAACTACATATATGCTAATCAAGTCGAAGAAACTGCTTCTCTCGAAAATACTCCCTAAATTTCAAGTAAAAATTAGGTTTCAACTTTGTTGCCAAAAGGATTCTTTAGTTTGATTAAGTGTATTCGCTTATGAATCCTTTTCAGAACGCATGTTTCCTTATATTTAGTACATGCCCGTTCCTTTTTTTGGTCAAACGAGTCACTTTTAGTATCTGAAATTTACATAGATATATTTACCTTTAGAGGAATCTAATGGTAATCTGTTCAATTTCCGATTACGAATTTACTAAATGATTGCAAAAGTTAAGACTGTATATTGGAAACAAAGACTGCAGTAATCAATCTGATAAATACATATAACTTGGACGACATTTTACATGTTTCTTTATGTCAACTTCTCATATGAATCTTGGTAACTCTTCATACTATCATGATATAATGGTAATCTGTTCAATTTCCGATTATGAATTTGCTAAATGATTGCAAAAGTTAAGACTGTATATCGGAAACAAAGACAACAATAATCAGTCTACACATGTAATTTGGATGCCATTCTACGTATTTCTTTATGCCAACTTCTCATATGAATCTTGACATCTCTTCATACTATTATGATATAATGAAATGATGTTGTTGCCTTTCTTTATATGTAGTTGAACAATTGGTACAACATCAAGGGGCACTGGCACTGTTATTCAACCAATGCATTGGAAAGTCAACCAGTCAATGGCATTGTTGATCGCAGTTAATGGCATTGTTGATGTTATTAAAAAATTGGCTGAAGAAGTTTTCTAGGTGGCTATTGCTCTTGAGCAACCAGCACTTTCAGATGAGTACTTTGTGAAACAGAAGTTGTACCCAAATGTTGATTTTTATTCTGGGCTGATTTATAGGTATGTTTGAGATTTTCTTTATCAAATTTGGTTGCTAAAAGTTAAGATTTATAATTTTTTTTATGGATTTTAAAACAGGGCAATGGGATTCCCAACAGAGTTTTTTCTGTTTTATTTGCAATTCCTCGAATGGCTGGCTATTTGTCACACTGGCGAGAGTCTCTTAATGATCCTGACACAAAAATCATGAGGCCCGCACAGGTTTGTATCTTTAATATTAGTTTTACATTCAAGAAATAGCAAACTACTTTTGCTAATTTCTTTATTGTAGCATCGTACTTTCGTTTCTTCTTATATGCCATTGTCTTTTGAAAATCTACCCAAATTTAGCAATGTCGTGCAAATAGAAATAAAATTTTTCGGTTTTAATTGTTTGGAAATTGGAATTTTTCATGTATAAAGTGGCAATAAGAAAAAGATTATAAGTTTATTGCTATAATTGAGTTGATTTTTTAGAGTACAATTCTTTGATATGAAAAAAAATGAAAAGTGCATTGATGTAATTAAATAGATTTTTCAGCTTTGATAAGAAGTAAAATGAAAAGTACATTAAAATATTTGGGTAGATATTTTAGAGTATAGTGGGTTGTTTGACAAGTAGAAAACGTTAAAATTACATTGCTATTATTGGGTACACTTTTTTGAATATAACAGTGCTTTGTTTCGACTTTCTAAAAAATCAACCCAATTATAGTCAGATCCCCATCGGACCCGTGCGGAGCACGGGACAAACAAAACGGCCAACACTTTTCACCCTAAAATCTTGGTCAATTAGACGGCCATGCTTTTTGCGTATTAAGCTCTGTTGCACCGGAACCCGTGCGGAGCACGGGGCCCCACTAGTTAACAATTAAAAGACAAACAAAGTTTTTCTTATCATTGGAGTAAACTACTTTTTGGCTCAATAGTACACAATAATTAAAATCTACTAAATAACTTTTTGAGTTTAATGTTTTGCACAATTAACCCAATTTATTTTTATTTTAAATAGATCCCCTGAAATCCACTCTTAATTCTATTATGAGAGGTTCTATATCCTCCTAAAATATCATCCTAATTTTCTTCCTAATCACATGATCAAGACAAGTGTTAAAATCAAAAGAAGAAATTAAGAGAGAGAAATAATAGATTACATATGTCAAAATTTAGTAGGTTAGGAGGATGAATTAGGAGGATAAAGTAGGAAGAAATAGAATTTTCCTTCTATTATATTCTAACTCATTGATTACGTATGGTTAATCAAAATTATTAGTACATGACAATCGTCACCATCATGAACAATATATATTTATTGCGCAAGGATCAAAGAGAGATCAAGTATGTTGAGTAGTCTGGGAACCTTAGCTAATATCCCTTATGATGTGAGAAAAGCTATATCGTGAAATTGATTATTTTACGAACCGTTCATGATATTACAATTTTCTTTAAAAAATGTTTCATTAAATTAAAGATATTCTTAAAAACAAGTGATCTATTCATGATAAGCATTATGCTATGGAGCATACTCTCACTGTGCATGCATGGTGGTGTGATGTGGTTGCGGGGCTCTCACAACAACACCACTCACAACAACACCACATACCTCTATGGTGTAGTACCTGTCCAAACTCAATTCAACGCTAGATCATCGAACACTCTTTTTCGTTTTTCTTTTTCTCCCTCCCTTTCTTTTCCTTAAAGGATATGAAAAATTAAAAGAGAGAATATTTTCTTGAAAAAAAAATATAAAAGATCATTAAAGAAGTAATATGACATGAAAAATGTAAAAGGATGAAAGAGTAACATGCCTATAAACTCATTAAATGTTGTTATTTTTCCGGATGCAACTCTTATTTGGTCCCTTTTGTGACTATAGTGGTTTAAAAAGGTTAAACAATTAGAAAACTTATAAACATAGGGAGGTGTGCAGTGTCCTAATACTGTATTTAGGCCAAGTTGCTGGAGAAATAGGGAGCTGAGGTGAGGTGTGTGTCACAGTCTATTAAAATAATACATAGACCCCCTACAAGTAAGTGTGTGAATAGAGTTATAGAGAGAGAGAATATTTCTTTTTTTGCTTTTTAGTGTTTGGTTTAGAGAGAAAGAAAGCACGCTTTGCTTGTTGAAACAAACAACATATATATTGGGAGTATGGTTGCGTGTTGAGACTAAAATGCACTGCCATCCGTGTTTGTGTTTTGAGTGAAAACGAATCTCTCTCTTTCTTTCGATTTCTATACTCTTTCCTCATTTTCGCTTCATTTGTAGTCACTCTTCTACCTGTTCATACCTATTGGTCTACTCTCTGCAATCTTCAAGATTTTGAGACACAGCTTTAGACAGCAAACTAGCCATAATCAACCAAAGATATTCCGTGTCTTTACAAATCCCAAAAACAAAAACAAATCATCTTCAGTTCTGTTATATTAATTTCGTAGGGTTTCATTACAACAGCTGGACTTCTTCAAAGATGTGGGCAGGTGAAAAAGATCGTATTTTTCGTAGAATCGTAGTTAATTTCTTTTTATAAACCTCTACTCACCATCTTTATTCTTTAATCTTTTGCAGTGGGGTTTCTTTCTTTTGCTTGTTCATGCTTGTGATCTAAGCGAAAAAAGATAAAAAGATAGTTTTTTTTGTTGATTTCGTATCTGGGTTTGGAGTAAAAATACGATTTTTAAAGTTTCTTGAAAGAAAAAGTCGAAATGGAAAGTGGGTATTCACGTGTGGATGAAGAGATACATCCTCAACTCTTGGATTTGATTCCTAAAGAGAGAAACTGGTTTGTAAAAAGAGACGATGATCATAATATCGAAGGTCGATCAAGAAGCCGCCATGGAAATGGCGATGAGAAAAAGCTCGAGCTACGACTTGGCCCACCTGGTGTTGAAGATTGGTCTCTTTCGGATACACCAAAAAGCTACAAATCACCGGCAAAAGCATCTGCGAATGTCCCCAATACCTCTCAGAAAAGGTACTATTTCGTAATTTCATTCACATTTTATCCCCCAAATTCAGAATAATGTTACAGATTTTGTGTCAATGGTCCATGCATGGAAATAAAAAGAAACTTTACATATTTTTCTTTAAACATTTGCTTTGTATGTATCTGTTTTTTGGTTTAAAACTAATCGCTTTCCTCTTTTCGGGAAACTCACCGACTCATGTATTTTTTTGTTTTGTTTTGTTTGGACATTAACGATGGTACTCTGTTACTCTGTTGCCTTGTTTTTAAATTATTTTTCTCATTAAATTTCACAGTATTTTGAGTGTGGCAGTCTGTTTATAACCAGATATTCATTAATTATAGCTTTAAACTTCATGGGTTTTTAAAAAAAATAAATCTTGATGCTAATATTGATGTTTTTACAAACATGAAGAAGTGCGCCTGCGCCGGTTGTCGGATGGCCGCCGATTCGGTCATTTAGGAAGAATATTGCAAGTAGCAGCTCAAAACAGGCACCTCCTTCCGATTCACAAAACGTCGTCGTTCCAGACAATGTTGCTAAAAAGGAAAAAACAATGGAAACTTGCCAAAAAGGTTTCTTTGTGAAGATCAATATGAACGGAGTCCCAATCGGTAGAAAAGTCGATCTGAACGCTTACGATAGCTACGAAAAACTATCAACTGCTGTTGATGAACTCTTTAGAGGACTTCTTGCAGGTTTTGAATCGTTAAATATGTGTTTTTATTTAATCTTTCGATTCTTATATATAATAATAACATGGGTTTTCTTGTAATATGTTGTTTACAGCTCAAAAAGATACATCTGGTAATCAAGAACAAGAAAAAGCTATTACTGGTTTATTAGATGGATGTGGGGAATATACTTTGGTATATGAAGATAACGAAGGGGACAGGATGCTTGTTGGAGATGTCCCATGGCAGTAAGCATCTCGATTTTGATGCTATTCTTTTCACTAATTAGTTTACAGACATTTATTCAGACGTTTTACAAGACGTTTTACAAACATGCAATTTACTTTCTTGCTTTCAATCCATTTAAATATTCGACAACTTGTTCTCTCATATCTCTCTCTTGTGCCCACATAAGTCTAAAAAGCGACAAAGTTTTTGGTTTTGTTTGCAGTTAGATTCCTCAACTACAGTCGCATATCATTCCATTTATTTAAATAAAGAATCATAAGATGCTTGTTGTATGGAAATTTGCTTCCTTTTTAAATATAAAAGAATATGATGTTTTTAGATCGAAAGATAATTGAGGTGACAACTCATTTTTGCCGCCTAACATTTCTTAAAAAAATGCAATTGGATTCTGATATTATTCTGTTTATTACATATTCAATCTTGAATTTTGATTAATAAATATTGTTTGTTTGGCATGTGGTTTGCAGCATGTTTGTTTCTACGGTTAAGAGGCTGCGTGTTATTAAGACCTCTGAAATTTCCAACATATGTTGTAAGTTTTTAGCCTTTATTAATTATTAAACCCTTCGTATTTATTAAGCACCAATTTATTTATTTAGGGTATTGATTATAATTTATTGGTTTTGCAGTGGGAAGTAAGCAAGTGAAGATCCGACATTAATGGTAATGGTAGCTGTGTGGATATTAAGAAGAGAGTTTTATTGTGTTTTAATTATCGACTGGCCATTTGGTAGCTTTTCTTTAGGAAAAGAGGAAGGCTTGTTATTATCCATTGGAGATGTAAAATTGTTTTTTCTGAGCTAAAACTCGTGGGAATGTGAATTTAGATGCTAGTATTTATTGCATCTTTTTGTGGTAACATTTTTCAACGTCTATTATGGTTCATATTGTTGTGACAATGTCTCATGAGAGTAATACATGTGAGTTATTATGTAAGACCTGCATCATCGATATAGATTTTAGACATGCATATTAGGATAAGGTATGCTTTGAGAAACCCCTCATGAAGAGTTCCAACGGTTACTACTCTCTAGGATCCAAATCATTTTTTCATGTTGCAAGATTGTTTTAAAATCTGGTCAGTGGTCAAGATCAAGAGATCGTACCAAAATTTAAAAGATGAGTACTTGTCTATAAATTCACAAGTTATAAAATGTTTGAAACAATGGTTATAAACTTAAAGTTAATGTAGATAATCGTCATGTCTAACAGCAGAGACATGGTGACCATGGACAATTAAAAGATAATGAATTGAGACGATCATCCTCACTAGAAAAAGAAACAAGTCCTTCTCGACTCTGTACAACTAAAGGCACTAGGTTATCTTAAGCATACTTGTCTATTAGTTCACAATTTATAAAAAGTTTAAAACAATGGTTAATTATAAGCTTAAAAGTTAATATATAAACCTCACATCTAACTGCAGTGGGCATGACGACCATGTACAACCAAATACACAAAAGATTTTGAGAATCTTAATGGACGAAGGTTGCGCTCAGTGTGGCTTCGTGCGATGTGATGACACTTGATTTCGAGTTGAAGGGGTGAACATACGTGTCACGATGCTCTACTGAGATGAAGATTAATGGACAAAGCTTGAGCTCAATGTGGCTTCATGTGATGTGCAACACTCGATTTCCAGTTGAAGGGATAAAACAGTAAAGCTCGACTTTGAGTTGAGTGGACAAATTTTTTAGGTTCGGTGATGGATTTATGAACTAATATATGATTAATTTTCTAGGGTCAGAAAATACTAAATCACAAATTTTTGAACACTAAAGACCATACAAAGGCTAAGGGAGTCCGTATTCCCCAACATTCTCAAATCATAATGTCACATCAGTTTTCTCTCACTTCTATCTTTTCAAACTCACAACACAAAAATTATGTATTTCCCAACTCTCTCAACCTAGAATACCACATCATCTTTTTCTATATTAAATCTAAATAAATAAAACTAAAAATAAAAAATAACATTTAATTTAAAAAAACACACCATTACACACACACCCACACACACACACACACACACACACACACACATATATATATATATATATAGGGTTAGGATCAAATACATTTAACAATTATTGTGTGATTGTAGGACTAAATGTGGAGCGTCCGATCGAAATGATCAATGGTGTTAGAGAATGTGATACTAAAACAAAAAAACTAACACCCATTAAAGAATAGACTTACTAAAACATAAAACTAATAAAAACTAACACCCAATTCTCAGAGAATGAACTTACCAAAACACAAACAAATAAAAACTAACACCCATTCTTAGAGAATGTGATACTAAAACAAAAAAACCATCACATAATATATATTCTTAGAGAATATATACGAAGGTATTGAATCACTTTGCCGGATAACAAGAATCCCTTCTGATTTGTTGATTGAAGTCGTCGACCATAAAATATATACCAATGAATGCCCTTTGTTTTGGCAAGGGGAAGGAAACGAGGAGTAGTGAACCACCAAACTTTTCCAAATTACACTTGAAGATTCTTGGGCGGGGATATCGCAATTACCAAATATTGAGGTTCCGACATAGCAATAATTTCAGGCATGTTTTCCAAATCGGTGCGATTTCAGGCGAGAAAACCGAAGAAATAACAACACCGCCGCTACCGGCCGCTGGTTGCTGACGAAGGGGCAGTTGGTCGATTGTAAGGATTGTAATCGAGATGCAGGTATCAGCAGCGGGAACGATAGGGAGAGAACATCGGCTGTTGTGGTTTGATTTCAGGCGACAAACACCGAAGAAACAGCCACACCGCCGCTGCCGGCGGTGATGATTGCTGACGGAGGGGTAATCGGTCAATTGTATGGACTGTAATCGGAGAAGATGGAATCAAATGTTCGATTTGGGATGAATTCTACGGTTTGGGTAATGGCTGATTTAGGGTTACATCAATTCCTTAATTATAGGGGTAATATCAATTTGTTTACAAATTCCCAAATTGCCCCATCAAATTATTGGTCCTACAATCACACAATATTTAGAAAATATATTTAAACCTATGTATATATATATATATATATATATATATATATATATATATATATATATATATATATATATATATATATATATATATATATATATATATAGTGTGTGTGTGGGATGATGATAGATGGTGAACCCACACCCCCCCTATCTAATTACGAACCCGCATGGCGCAGAACCTTGGTATTATGGGTATCACACCCTATCTATCGACTCCTCCTCCCAACTTAACAAACAATAAGTAAGATCGTATTGGTGTACAATCTAATGATCCAATGATCAATCTATGTTCTAAAAACGATATTATTTATACAAAGATCTCCATTTGCGAATACAGACAAACTGATCTTCACCCTCACAATGAAACTTCTATGGAAAAAGATGATTTAGATGATTCATAAACCGAAGACTACGTTGATGATTCCAACTTTGATGCATATACAAGATAATTCATCACATTAAATTCTTGCTGAAAGTGAAGATCGTGAAAACAATTATTCGTCATGTTTAAAATTGTTTAATTTTGTATAATTTTAGCTTGACAAATCATATTATGTTATTTTCAAAAAGTTGGGGTTGTCATTGAAAGAGAGGGATTTCTTTCACCTATAAAGGAGGCTCTTATTTCACTTGTAAGACATCAAAGTATCAAGTTTTTCTTTCAATACAAAAATCCACATCTATCCCTCTCTTGTTCTCCATGTTCTTACTTTTTGATGTTAGCATAGCTCTCTTAATTTTAATATTTGGTGCATGTCGATGCCTTAATTAAGTTAAATTTTTAGCAAATATGTGTTGTTGTAGATGAGTATGTCACTAATAATAACTGTGAAATAATAATGCTTACACTATATATATATATATATATAGACACACACACACACAATTGTAACTATTTAGAACGATATGATAAGATAAATGATCTATTATAATCACATTACTTAGTTGTCTCTATCTCCGACTTGCGTGTGAATAATATTAAATATAATTCTCAATTTACTGTTATGTTTAACTATTGTTATGATTAAGCAATTAAAATTTTATTTATTCGGCCATTTTTAAATTTCAATCATGATGATTATTTAAAATACAAACCTTTATTTGTAGGGTGAAATAATGTAATTTATAATTTTATGTTGATATCGATTATTAGTATTATTGATTTATCATTATTAAAAAGTTATTGAAGATTAAAATTTAAGTCAAAAGTTTTTCTCTTTGAATTTATTTGATATTAATTAACAAATTTAAAATGATTTGTAGAAAGAATTTAAAAAGTTATTAGAGTTTCAAATCAGTTTGATGGAAGAAACTTTGCCTATTTTTAATAGAATAGAAAATGCAAATGCATTGCACATGAGATGTGTCTAGAATGTTGTAGAGTAAATATTGAAATATATTGGAGTTCATGTAAACGGAAATAGAAAATTGTAAATGAAGTGTTTGATGATTAGTTTGGGTCATGTGTAGTGAAATGACAATGTGTCTTTATTTATTTGTTAAAGCACCTCAGAGTATGCTTTTTGGCTCGATAATCTTATCGATGATACATCACATAAGCCAAAAACATCATAAAACCATATAAACTTTTAAGATAAAATTATTATTTAAAATGTAAAAATGACTACAATGAAACCAAAGAAACTGAAGAACAATCAAACAAGCCTAATACTTATTATCACCTCATAATTGTTCAAATGAACAAACACATTGTAAAATTTCAATAACGTAAAAATCCAACTCAATCACATTAAGAATCAAGAGATATCAAAAAGAGCTAATACGTTTTTGCGATTATATTGACAGTCAAACTAATAAGGAAATCAATTCATCATCATTTAAGGTTGTGTTTGGCAGCATCTGAATCATACAGATCTGAATGATTCATATGTCTAAATGAATCAGAGACTCTGAATGAACTGTCTCTGAATAAAAACATTTTGTTTGGTTAGAAATGTGGACGAATCTTGAGCTTAATGTGGCTTCATATGATGTGCGACACTCGATTCCAGTTGAAGGGATAAAACAGTAAAGCTCAACTTTGAGTTGAATGGACAAAGTTTATAGGTTGGGTGTTGGATTTATGAACCAATATGTGATTAATTTTCTTAAGGTTAGAAATACTTTAAATCACATACTTTTAAACACTAAAGACCGTATAAAGGTGGAGGGAGTCTGTATTCCCCAACACTCTCAAATCATAATGTCACACCAGTTTTTCTCTCACTTTTATCTTCTCAATCTCACAACACAAAAAATTTATCTTTCTCAACTCTCTCAACCTACAATACCACATCATTTTTTCTATATTAAAATTAAATAAAAAACAAAAAACAACATTTAATTTAAAAAAGCACACCATTATACACACACACACACACACTAATGAGTAAGATCATACTGGTGTACAATCTAATGTTTCGTGATCAATTTATGCTCTAAAAACGATATTATTATACCAAGATCTCCATTTGCGAATGGAGACAAACTCAACTTCACCTTCACAATGAAACTTCTATGGAAAAAGATGATTTAAATTATTCACAAACCGATGACTACATTGATGATTCCAACTCTGATGCATATACAAGATATTTCATCACATTAAATTTTCTTGCCGGAAGTGAAGATAGTGAAAACAATCATTCGTCATGTTTATAATTGTTTAATTCTGTACAATTCTAGTATGATTTCAATACTCATGTCATAAGTAGTATTAGTTTGACAAATCATATTATTTTATTTTTAAAAAGTTGTGGTTATCACTGAAAGAAAGGGATTTCTTTCACCTACAAAGGAGGCTCTTATTTCACTTGTAAGACTAAGTATCAAGTTCTTTTTTCAATACAAAAATCCACATCTATCACTCTCTTGTTCTCCATGTTCTTATTTTTTTGATGTTACCATAGCTCTCTTAATTTTAATATTTGGTGCATGTCGGTGGCTTACTTAAGTTAAAATTTTAGCAAATATGTGTTGTTGTAAATGAGTATGTCACTAACAATAATTGTGAAACAATAATTCTTACAATATATATATATATATATATATATATATATATATATATATATATATATATATATATATATATATATAATTGTAACTATTTAGAACGATTTGATAAGATAAATGATTTATTATAATCACATTACTTAGTTGTCTCTATCTCTGACTTGCGAGTGAATAATATTAAATATAATTCTCGATTTATTGTTATGTTTAACTTTTGTTATAATTAATCAATTTTTTTAATTCAGCCATTTTTAAATTTCAATCATGATGATTATTTAAAATAACAACCATTACTTGTAGGGTTAAGAAATGCAATTTATAGTTTTATGTTGCTATCAATTATTATTATTATTATTGATTTATCATTATTAAAAAAGTTATTTAAGACTAAAGTTTAAGTCAAAAGTGTTTTTCTTTGCATTTATTTAATATTACTTAACACATATAGAATGATTCATGGAAAGAATTAAAAAAGTTATGAGAGTTTCAAATCTGTTTGATAAAAGAAAGTTTACCTATTTTTTAATAGAATAGACAATGCAAATGCATTGGACAAGAAGTAAAGTATGTGTCTAAAATGTTGTAGAGTAAATATTGAAGTATATTGGAGTTCGTGCAAATGGAAATAGAAAATTGTAAATGAGGTATTTAATGATTAGTTTGGGTCATGTGTAGCTGAAATGATAATTTGTCTTTATTTATTTGTTAAATCACCTCAGGATATGATTGTTAGGAAAATTCTTGAAATTAAAAATATTTTAAATAGATAGATTTATAAGTATAAAATCATAATGAGAATAAACTTGAAATAGCAATGTTATAAGCTGACATATTTTATAAAGTAAAATGGATTAATAAGAAAGAAATTCAAGTATAAGATTAAAAAAGAAAGTGTGTTTGATGCTTCTTGAGTTTAGATCTTCAAAGATATTTAGATAAAAAGAAAACTTATTTTTACTATTTAATTAAATTAGCTAGTGAGCTATTATTTTGTTATTACTATCTTAATCGTTTGGTGTCTAAATTGACTAGAAATAAAGTTACATAAATAGTTAAAGTCATATCAATGTACATTTCGAATATTTATTCCTCGTCTCACTCATATGTACTAAATTCATATAAATGTCTATTTAGAATTTTTAAACCTAAGTTCATAAAATTCATGAACACGTCTGAATCATATAAAGTAAAATGTATTAATTTTAGGTCAGGTTTTTTATTTTGTCGGCAAAAAGTTGTCTTGTATTTTTTGAGTTCAATATTTTATAACAAATATGTTACATATGATATATATATATATATATATATATATATATATATATATATATATATATATATATATATATATATATATATATATATATATATATATATATATATATATATATATATATATATATATATATATATATATATAGAAGGAGGATCGTGTAGGAACACAAAATCCGGTAAAAACCGTAAGGACAAATCTGGACCTTTAATCATGAAAAATGGGTGGATTAGATTCATTGTGCAAATAATGACGATGTATTAAAATTCAAAGGTTGTTTTTGTAAATTCTAGAAACTAAGAGGGAGGGAAAGGAAAATGTGTAAGGGTATTTATGGTATTTCATCTCGAATTTGCCTCCAATTTGCGTCCGTAAATTCAGCCAAGAGGAAGTCTCACGCGCCACAATCTCCACGCGCCACGTGTCACATTGTTATTGGCCCTTTTATTATTTTTTTCCACCCAGTTTGTATTTTGGCCATAACTTTTTTTTTTTTTGAAAAAAAAATCTGAAAAAACCAAAGTTCTTAAAATTTAATTCTCTACAAAACAAGCACAATCATGAAAAATTGAAAAAAAAAATATTTTTATTATTTTTTATATTTAAAAATTCAAAAAAATAAAAAAATCTTTCAAAAATTATGAAAATTTAAGGGATTATTCTAGACATCATATTAGTAAGTTTGTAAAAAGAATTTTTTGAAAATAAGTTTTTATGTGTATATTTTTTTTATTTTTAAGCAAAACCTTATCAAATTACCAAAAAATAGTCTATAATCCAAAATATTAAGAACCTAAATATGTTTTTATGATTCAAAACTTATGATCCAAGATCCAAAGTTCGCTATGATTCAAGATCCAACTGTCGTTATGATCCAAAATGAGTTAAAAAAACATACAACGACAAAATGATTCAAAACTTATGATCCAAGATGCAAAAAAAAACTATGATCCAAAATGTTATGATCCAAAAATACATGATCCAAAATGTTATGATTAAAAATATCATGATCCAAAATGATTAGATTAAAGATACGAAAAAAAAAACGTTAAAACTAAGATTAAAAAATATTAAAAATCAAAAAATATACATAAAAAATGAAAAAAAAAACAAAAAATAATTAAAAATTGAGTGCTGTAGCATTCAAAAAAAATTAAAAAAAATAATAAAAAATAATAAAAAATAAATAAAACACTAAAAACCTAGTATAATCGAAAATAAAAAAAATTTTGAAAAAAAAATAAATTTTTTTTGAAAAAAAAATATATAAAAAATAAAAAATAAAAAAATAAAAAAAAACGAAAAAAAAAACGAAAAAGGGAAAAAAACTCACATAAATCACGTTGAAAAAAAAACCCACTTAAAAAACTCACTTAAATCCTCTAGTTCGTATTTCGTTCCGTGGACGTGCGTCGCACGTGATTGCGTCACGTCGAAGGAAGACGTTTTGACGTTATTGCCCTTATGAGAATAATTGGACGAGAAGAGTCCTCGCGGTTCCTACCGGATTTTGGGTTCCTACCGGATTTTGGGTTCCTACCGGATCCTAACCCTATATATATATATATATATATATATATATATATATA
Source organism: Cichorium intybus (assembly GCA_023525715.1). Classification (NCBI taxonomy): domain Eukaryota; kingdom Viridiplantae; phylum Streptophyta; class Magnoliopsida; order Asterales; family Asteraceae; genus Cichorium; species Cichorium intybus. The sequence goes on from CM042011.1 coordinate 58,657,471, forward strand.
TATATATATATATATATATATATATATATATATATATATATATATATAAAACATTTTATAAAGTATTATTATTTTTAATAATATATTATCATTAAGTTTTAAATTACTAGTTTTTTGGCTCAATAATCTTATTGGTGCTACATCACATTAAGCCATAAATCCAAAAAAAGTTTTAAGATAAAATTATTATTAAAAAACGACTACGATGAAAACAAATAAAATTGAAACCAAAGAACAATCAAACAAATCTTATACTTATTTTCCTATGATCCTGGCAAATCAAACCAATATATAATCTATTAATTATCACCTCATAATTGTTCAAATGAACAAACACGTTGTAAAATTTCAATAACTTAAAAAATCCAACACAATCACATTAAAAATCAAGAGAGATCAAATAGAGCTAATACGATTATGCCTTTATATTGACAGTTAAACTAACATGGAAAACAATTCATCATCATTTAAGTATAGAAAAAGAAATCTGGAAAGCAAGAACAAACAATTCATCATCATTTAAGTATAGAAAAAGAAATCTGGAAAGCAAGAACAAAACACGTATTGTTACTATAGTTATAATCATTCATTCAAATTGCATTAACAAGAAATGAATACTTAAAATATTAAAACTTGATTAAGTTAATCCTAAAATAAGAAGAATGTAGGAAGTAAGGTGAGAAGTTTGGATTTGAACCAAAATTATTGAAATCATAGTTTAATACGTAACGACCCAATCATGCACATTCATTTATTAAATAATATCACAGGACAAAAAACTAGTCCTAATTTTTCGCATTTCATTTTTCACTAAATATTAAATTGGTGCATCATTTGGTGTGACAAAATAGTATACAAGAGTCATAGAAAATGTATTTACATGTACAATGTAACAAAAGGAATCACACTAGTCTAGTTGCCATGTCTCTACTTCACTAGAAAGTTATGTAATGCAAAAAGTCCCACTAACGTCATCCTAATCTTCATTCCATGAATAAATGTCACAGCACCAACCACAAAAAAAGTAAAACAAATTTTATTGTGAGTACATAAAATAATCATCAACATATCAAGTTTTAATGACAATCATGGGAGTACATATCCCTAACAGTACTACAAAACAAGCAATTACCATTTGGGTCGGGTCAACCCCTTCACACAATGGTGTTTCTCAAGTGGGTCATTCCCCAACCACCGAGGCAACCCTAATCATGTGATGATAATGAGTCACAATCCCCATCCACCAAGGGTTGCCATTAGCATAAAAAAATCCACCGCGGCAAGCCCTCATCATGGATACATGGACGTCCCATGTCCTCATCCCCAAAAGGGATGTATGTCTAGAAATACTCTCGACTCAAATTAGTCATTAACATAGGGATCTAGGTTCTAACTCAACCCAATTTCATGTGCATACATCCCAACCATAATGCTCTAACGTAACAATACACTTAATAATTTCAATATAACATGAATTGAGTAAATTTGACATGTATCCAAAGGGGTGGGATATCATGTACTCACCTTGGCTTTGTTCACTAGCTAAGAAAAGTCTATTGTCTTGATCTCCCATGGTCTCTCCACCGCTTTCCCTTGGAATTCTATGATCATGATTCCATATAATCCATATTAACATATAGTCTTATGTGCTTAAAATAAAAAGTACTCTATTACACTCATCTTAATAAGTGTTTGTATATCTTATGAGTTTATGACTTAACCCATTAAGTCATAAGTGAGGGTGTCCCAAGGAATCAATGTTCTTGGGTTTTCATCAACTAGCAATAATCTTACCATAATTTCATCATATGATTCAAACTCTAGAATTTGGGCTTTTTAAGAAACCTCATATATGTAATGGAACTAACACAAACAAAGCATAGATTTCCAATTCTTACCCTTGTGTGACCAAATTATAGTGAAAGCCCCTTGAAATAAATCTTGTTTCCTTGATGAATCCACTCACACACACTAAAACCCCAAGAACACATATACACACTAGCTTTGGGAGGGGTTTTGAAAGAGGAGTTCTAGTGATTTGTGGGGTGAAAACCTACTTAAATCTGCATTTTTTTCGGGTGATATGGAGACCCATCGGGTGAACCCATCATTAGTTAAGCTTGAACAATAAAATGGCAGCACAGGCCACTATGTCGGGATCACCCGCCTAAGCTGTCTAGGTCGCATCACTATCCTCTACGTTTCATAGCGATTTTGAAACTTGTTTGAAAAAATCACGTCACTATCTTATCCACATCGCGACGCATGATTTACAACACTAATTAATGTCAAATCCCCTACACACCAGACTTGGCAACCTACTTTCCAATGTTTTATACGTAATAGAAATGCACTACGGGATACATCGTGACCCTTATATGGTCATATCGCGTAAAAATAGGCAGAAACCTTCTGTCCCACAACATTTTGCTATCTCTAATACCCATATGGTCAAATTCTATTTCACTAACATAAGTTTTAAACACAAGTGCAAATACATATTCAGGTGTGGTTCTTACAATTTCTCCACCCCTTAAGAGGATTCCATCCTCGAAATCGTGCCATAGTCCATAAAATTTAGGTATCGCTTCATCTTCTCATCATTTGTCTCCCAAGTGATTTAAATGATTTAAACAAATAAAAGGACATATGAGTTAAATGAAGGTGATTTAGTGATGCTAAAAGTCTCACCACGGAACGGTGTGGTGAGATTTGGAAAGAAAGGAAAACTAGGTCCAAGGTACATTGGACCATTCAAGATTGTAAAGAAGGTGGGATTACAAACCTCTAAGTTAGAATTTCCACAAGAACTTAATGGGATTCATGACACCTTTCATGTGTGTTATTTAAAGAAGTACTTTAGAAAATAAGATGAGATCATCCCTGTGAAATACTTAAAGGTTGAAACTCCTAGCAAGTTAATAGAAGAAACTTAAGGCTAGTCAAAGATCAAGAAGCTAAGGAACAAAAGAGTTTGAACTTGTGTTGGTCAAATGGAAGCATTCTTTAGGACCAAACTTGACATGGGAGACAAAAGAAGAAATGAAGAAACATTTCCCAAAATTTGTAAACTATGAATTAATTTTGAGGACAGAATCCTAATAAGGGGTAGGTAATTGTAACAACTAGAAATTTTTTACTATGGTAAAACAATGATAAATGTGATTTAATGATGGTTCAAGTGTCAAGTCATTTACTAAGTGCTTAATAGAATTTGGTTAAGTGTCATAAACATGTGAATTATGATAATATATGAATTAAGACACTTATTAAGTTCTTTGTGATAATTATGTGTGGTAAGACGTAGTTGAGTGGAAATAAGAACTAAAAACAAATGGTGATTGTTATTTTGAAATTCAAGTTGGTAATGTACATTTGATGAGTAATAATATAAAAATAGAGAAAGAATTGGAAAATATTATCATTTCCAAAAATGTAGTCCTTGAAAATTAAAAAACACATGAAAAAGAATGGAGGCATTTGGAGTTAGGATGAAAAAGTTATGAAGTGATGAAGTTGGGCTAAAACTGCCAAAAATCAAGTTGTGGTCAAGTTCGTGAGTAAAGATTGAAACATGTGGAAAGATTCAAGAGAACTTCAGGAGAGGTAAGTTGTAGTTCATATTCCATCTTTCTGTACATATATTATGTATAGAAAAAGGATTTCGTATGGAAAAGTTGTGGATGTAGCAAGTTAGAAGAAAATTTGAGTTAAGCTGAAAGAGTGTTAGGAGCTTTTCCAAGTGGCAAGACAGTAGGTGACGCGGGTAGTGTGTGAGTATAGAAGCAAATGCACGGGTCGCGTATTTTTCATGTTTGGATCGGACCCCTGTTGCATTTTTGGATCCGACCCCGTGTTAAGCGATGCGGGTCATGTGGGAATTGCTTAGGACTTGCACAGGTCGCGTGGATTGCCAAGCTAGGCATTACCTGGAGCGCGTGAGGGCGTGTGGAGCAGCCAAACCAGCCCCATGTTTTCCACCTAGCTCCATTTTTGACCCTCAACTCATGCCACATGAATTCCACTTACATGTATTAGCATTAGACATGAAAATCATGCCTACTTGAGTCATTTTCATCCAAAACTTCATCTCTCTTCTTCCAAAAACCATCTCAAGGAACACTAGGTGTGTTCTTGGGGTTTTAGTAGGTTTTTGATCATCTAAGCTTGAATCTCAAGTATTTTAAAGGGCTTTTTGGTGCAAATTGACCATTTCAAGGTAAGAAATATTTCTATGTAATTTATTTGGGTTAAATTCATAGGAACTGAATTATGGCCCTAATTTTTGGAGAATTTGAGATAATATGAAATTGATGATTGATAACGTTTAGTTATGACTAGATGATGCTTAGTTAACAAAAGTTTTGCTTTTAACATATTCAAATCTTAAAAGTTGAGTTAGTCCACATGAAGGGAATTTGCATTAATGAAATTGGATAAGAATTATGGATGAGTTTTGTTTGAATGATGATAATTAGCTTATATATATATATATATATATATATATATATATATATATATATATATATATATATATATATATATATATATATATATATATATATATATATAAGAAATATCATTGAAATGTTTAATTTCTAAGAACCATCAAAGTAGAGTTCTTGAACATCTATTAGTAAGGATGTAAAATACTATCATGAATTATTTGGGAGAACCGAAGTAGGAATGTGGTAATATTATTAAACATATTCATGGGAGGACTAAATTGTCATAGTCTTGAAATAGTATTGGTATCAACTAGTCATACATAGTTATAAATATAATGTGTAAATGGATTAAGTGCTTATGAGGTATACCCATAGATGATTGGGATATGTAATAGGTGTTTATATATATATATATATATATATATATATATATATATATATATATATATATATATATATATATATATATATATATATATATATATATATGTGTGTGTGTGTGTGTGTGTGTGTGTGTGTGTTACATGTGATCTAAATAGGTGTTGATAAAGGTGGTAAACAAGAGAAGAGAAAGGGTGCTCTAGGGGTTGAATAGAAGTATCATATAATGGCCTAGATAGGAGTGAATTTGTTTCATCCTATAATAGATTGGCATTGCCTTAGTGGTACTTCGGAGGCTTTTCGATACTTCAGATCTTCACCCTTAGTAGTTCGGAGGCTTTCCGATACTTCGGGGTTTCATCCTCGATAGCTTAGAGGCTTTTAGATACCTTGGAACTTTACACATGCATGACTTTGTAGGGTGAGTGTGTCTTTTATAAAGAGGAGTTTATAGCACAGGGGTTCCCTTAACATTGTTTTGATAATCGATCTGGTTCTTGATTATTGTTTTGGGTTTTACATATGTCGGTCATACTTGATTTGTCAATACTTGATCCTAGATTTTATCATGACATGTTAACAACAAGGAAACTTTCTTTTGGAATCAATGTCACCTAAACTATGTTTAGGGTCTAAAACCAATGTAACTCATGAGACAATTGTCTTACATATGTTATTGTTTTGAAAATGCTATGTACTAGCAATAAGATATGAACTAGAAGACTTTTGAGAAGTTAGAAGACTTCTGTATACATGGGAATTAGTAATGTTTGCTTCTAAACTATGGTTTTGATCCTATGAAGTTGTAACCCCATGTTGGTATTTTGTAACTTGTAAATGTGTTGGTTTTTTTAAACCGTGTTTTGAACATGTGGAAATGATTTGTAAATATGTATGAAATTATGGGGTGTTACAACTCGCCTCATTAAAGGGCCGAACCCGAATAACTCAATGATTTGCCTTCGTTTTATAACACTGATGAGAACTAGGGTCTGAGTCAAAGTTCCTAAATCATCATCTCATGTGCTATATGCTTCCTCTTAGTTGTTTAATGCTTGAAAACATGGTTTTACTACTTAATTCATCATCATTCTCCAAGATTCTCATCATATAAGAACATATGAATTATATGGTTTTTATTTATTCGTCCAATTCTCCCACCAAAAATAATAAAAGGTACAAAAGTAAGAGAACTCGCTTTTTAATCAAGTAGACGATGACCGATTCTTGTTTTCCCCTCTGAAATCACTTACTTTGCTTCAATATTGAGATCCAAAATTCAAAAATCGTCCTCCCCTATTGTTGGAATGTTTAAGAGTGTTTTTGGAATGATTTGGAGACAAATGGACCGACCTATGCTTTTAATCTCATAATTTTATGTCAACCAAGTTAAACGATCCGTGTTTTTCATGCTTTGAATTACACAATCCATGTAACTCTTACATAAAAAAGATTCCATCTTTTCCAATTACACGGTCTATGTTTTTCAAGGCCATTTTTACAAGGTCCGTGTTTTTATGCATAATTTCTCATTTAGGCAACGTACTTTGGTAATAACAATCTGTTGTGAAATTTATTCAACTTTGAGCCACCGTAAATTCCTTATATGAACTTGGATTGAGTTGTTTATTTTTAATATACATTCTTTATTGTATTGGATACATCTTTCTTTAGGAAGTTACTGATTTAGTTTTATAGATCTCGAGTTATATGGGTATGAACATAAGGTGGTGCACAAATTTATCATTTTATGTGAAATACATATCGTTTTCAAATTAGCTAAACTTCTTCATTTCAAGTCCAAATGACTTGATTCTTTTTTACATATTAATTGTAGTTCTAACAATACATTGTAACCTTTGGATTCCATTTATGGCACGTTTATGTTAGATTTTCATAATACCAAGTAAGGTACTCACCATTTTGTGAAATTTCTTCTTTTCACCTTTTTATTCCATACTTTTAATGATATCTACTACGGGTGATTTATAACTGCTTCATACAAGTTATAAAACATTTGCTTCATAAATTTTTCCATTGGAATTCATATTTTAATTTCATGACAAAATTTGTCATCACTTAAAATCTTCATAAAAGTCAAATAATTTCATTACACAAGTGTTACACATAATCATATTTAACATTCTAATATCTTAAGTACTCAAATATTTAGGATGTTTCAATTAGAATTATGGTCCCAAAATAGAAAATCAGAAAGATAAAGAAGGCATCTAAAGAAACTACATACCTTCACTATGCAAGCCTTTTTTTTACCTTGTCTAGACAATCCCTTTAAGGATCATCCTCCAAATACCCATGTAATTGGCCCAGATAAAGCCCCTAACGTCTTTCCAGTTGCATCAAAAAATCCAATCTTTTATTTCCTCACAATATTTACTAAAATAAATGACCCTAGGTCCCACGGTTTGTTGAACTAGTTTTCTATCTGATATCCAACCTAATAGTAAAAATCTTGAGAAAATTGAACCATTTGAACATTTTTTCATGACGAAAAATTCAGTAGTTCATGTTGAAGATATGAGAACATGAATGAAGATACATCTTCTCGAACCATATTCAACATGAAAACTCTCGGTCTGACAGTAAAGTGCAATTCACTTTTGATAATGTAATGCCCTCTAAATGGCGAGAACAAAGTTTTGAAATGCATACATGGTGTTCAATTAAGATTCATTACTATTCAATGGATATGATTATCAAAAGGTTCCTTATTCGATCCATGACTGCCTAAAAGATAGGTATTTCAACCTTGGCGGATACTATCAACTCACAATGCACCGGTCCTCTAGAATAATCTTGAGTATCATCCATGATGAATTCATTGGGATTCCTTTTAGAACATACTATCCGGGAAAGAGAAGAATTCTTAAAAATGAAATGTTGCTCCTTTCAAAAGAAACATCTCAAAAAGCATTATGATTGAATATCTCAATTATTATATTGCCTCCAAGGTATGACGAAAACCTTGAATTGGTTTTTCTAAAATCATTTCTAGAATCCATTACACTCGAAGCCTAAAGATCACTCGATTTTAGGAATACTATAGTGGCACAAACCTCACTTGGTGAACTCCACAACTTAATCCTAAATATGCTATCCAAACTTTACAACCAGCAAAATATTTTGTTAAGATATGAAAAAATCCGATAAGTATATTGGCTTAGCATGTCATGAAATATACTTTTTGATAAAGTAAAAAGACAAATAATATTTTGTCTTTACTCTTATACAAACATATGCCCCTATTCCAACAAGTTCTCTGGATCTGAATTCTCAATGCCAAAGCAAATTTTCCTTTATGTACCTTGCAATATAAAAAATTTGAAGTATATAAAGAAAGAGCTAGTTTATATATACACTTCCGACATATGCTTATCTGTCATAAAAAGAGAATTTTGCATTAAATTTCGTAGAAAATACAAGTTCTAAGGATTTGATCTATGCTCTCAACCAAACTGAATTGGTTGACATCTCTAATCTTGAGTCGTTTTACTCCCTTGATGAAGAACCTAATGATGACTCAATTTGCTCGTTTGTTTACCTTGATTCCTTATCAAAAGAAAACCAAGAATTAAGATCACCAAATTATCTCTTTGACTTAGACTCGTCTATGACAAGAGTATATCTGTTTATCAAAAGTTGCAAGTTGGTGTAAGGAAATTGGGTGATTATCAGACTATGAAACTATTTCATGCACAATTTTGAATGGTATTGTCTTTGGTTCAATTGTGGTAGCGTGTGCTAAAGTTTAACGTAACCTTAAGCATAATTTTGAATGAGTCGGCATGCATATGTCATTCAATGGATTATATCAGACCATTCATGAATAAAAAGAAAGTGATAAGTGGTATGTGTTTGGTTGTGGTTGATTGGCTATTGATGCTGTTAGGTAAGTGATAAGGCACCAAAACATAATGACCATATATGTCGTTTGACATATATTCAAATAGCTCGTCTATTGAGGAACAGAGAAGAACCATTAAAGAAGGGTGATAGGGTTTTAGTCTTTTTTTGGAAAACGGCAAATAATATTAATAAGACCACGCCCAACAAGGAGCTAAACGGGCCACGCCAAAGATACAACAATATTTACAAACAGGACATAGGGGAACAATTCCATTTCATCCAATCTAAACTACATTTCCTCCCCCTGCTTTTAGTCCATAAGAAAGCTAAGGATTTGGCATTTTCAGCAATCGAGTAAAATGGAGTTAGATGACTATTAAACACCCGGTCGTTTCTGCTCTTCCAAATGCACCACAACATGCTCACGCATATCACCTGTAACGTTTTTCTTTCCTCCAGAATATTGCCCCAAGAATCCACGAAATCAAGCAACTCAGTTATCGAATTGACCAGCCGATCACCAATACCACACCAATTCATTATTTCCCCTTTAACTTTCCTTGCCAGAGAACACTTAACAAGCACATGATCTGCACATTCCGCCTCCTCATTACACAACGAGCAAATTGAGGAGTTAAGTGTAATCCCCCTGTGAAGCAAGGACTGAGCCGTTGAGATTTTGCCCATAGAAGCTCTCCATATGAAGCAATTTACCTTGATTGGGACCTCTTTTAACCATCTCACCTTTAGTGTCGAGGTACTCATGTTTACTCCATCAATACGCTGCCTTACTGCCGCCACTGAGAACTCACCATTGCCTGCCAGACGGCATCTCCAATTGTCCCTTCCACCTTTTGAACAGAACGAGCTAATAACTGTCCTCAATCGACTCCATTCAGCCGACAACTCTGGATTGATTATATTGGATCTCCACTCCCATACCTCCCCAGATTCCTTTAGTCTATCAGCAACTGAACACTTCTTCGATCTTTCCAATTTATAGAGTAAGGTAAATTGATCTTTCAACTTATCGCCCACACACCAATCATCCAACCAGAAGAGCGTCTCCTGCCCCGACCCCACAACCCTCGTAAGTGATAGGAATCGGACAGGGTATACGCAGCGGAAACACTATCACACACACACACAAAAGCAGAAAATAAAGCAAAAAGAACACAAATATTTTTACGTGGTTCGGATTCGGTGCAAATCCTACGTCCACGGGCTGCAACTAGAGAACTCTTATTAATACTCACAAGATTACAATTTATAACTCTTGTTTTGAGCTCAAGTGGTGCATCTTAACTTGCTACACCACACCTCTATATATAAGAGAAAAAAACTTGTCAAATAATATGAAGGAATAATATTTTCTTGCAAAATGATTGTTGCCACCACTAGCACCCTTTTGCTTTTGATTCACCAACTCCACCATGAAGTTGCCAACAAAAAAGAACCCACTTTTGATAAAGCCTCCATCATACCTAACAATCTCCCACTTGGAGGCTTGAGCAACATTTATTAATCTTCAAACATGACTAGTCTTCCAAACTTCCAGTTCCCAAGAACAAGCTAAAAACCCAGTCAAATCCTCCTAGTTGCAGCCGCCCCCTCTCATCAATTACTAGAAGGGCCAGTTGAAACTCCCACTAGCTCCAACTCAGCCGTGGCTAATCCCACCACCGACTCATCCTCTGTCTCAACCAGTTTGGACACTCCACCAGCTCCAGAGATACACCGAGGACCACTAACACTCTCCAAACTTTGCAAACTTCCAACAGGAGAGAATTTTTCAGTCTTAGTCTTCAAAACCCAACGACTCTTTGTAACTGTACCCGGAACACACCCCGTGCTCCCACTGTCACAAAATCTCCAGAATTCATGTTTGCAAAATGAACTCTCTTAGCACTAGATTTAGCGAACCATATTTTGTCATGCTTAACGGGGACGGTCATACTTCCTTCAGCAGGTACCTTAACCATATATAATGACCCACGCTTCATACCTTGAGCAATCACCTAATTACCATTGACCACCCTCCATTTACCACCACCAAACCTTACTTCCAGTCCTTGTTTATCCACCTGACCAACAGAAATCAATTTCTTCTTCAGCTCCGGAATCAACCTGACATTTTTCAGGTTCCATGTAGTTCCCAATGAAGTAACCAGATCAATATCTCCTATGCCTGTTACTTGAAGCATCTCGTCATTTGCTAATCGTACCTTCCCAAAATCTCCTTCTTTTAGATTCACCATCGTTTCTCCGTTGTCCATGGCGTGAAACGAAGCCCCTGAATCCATGACCCAAGAGTCTACAGAACTTTCCATACTTAGTATCAGTGCATCATCCTCAGACACACCCTCAGCACCAGCAATGTTCAATTCTTTCTTTGGACATTGACTCTTAACATGTCCCACCTCCTGGCAGTTCCAGCACTTCACATTCTTCCAAGTTCTAGACGAACTTCTTCCCCGACTCCCACTGCTCCCACCGTTTCTGCCATTCCCTCTACCTCTTCCGATATTTAATAACTCAGAAGAAGATGAGCCACCTTGATTCTTACGTCTGGTATCCTCGCCTAGAGCCAAATCTCGAACCCCTTCAAACGTCATACCACTGGTCCCCACGGAACTCGTAACAGCAGTAACTGTTCCTGACCAGCTATCAGGTAGTGAAGCTAGTAGCAGTGAAGCTTGAGTCTCATTATCAAATTTAATTCCCACAGATGATAATCTGGACATAATTGAATTTAGATTGTTAATGTGAACCGTAATTGAGCTGTCTTCATTCATCCTTGTCGTGAACAACTCCCTCATCAAGAACACCTTGTTAGCCGCCGACGGTTTCTCATACATGTTCGCCAGAGCATCCATCATACCACGCGCCGTGGTTTGATTGATGATGTTGAAAGCAACTCTCTTTGACAACGACAATGTAATAACCGCCCTAGCTTACTTGTTCTTTGAGTTCCAAACATCTTCATCAGCCTTTTCCATTTTCTCCGGCTTGTCCCCAAGTACCACATCCAAGTCTTTCTGACATAGCAATGCTTCTATTTGCATTTTCCACCAACTAAAATCAGTACCGTCGAACTTCTCGATTACAATCTTGTCTTCAGCTATTACGACAAACAAGAAACAAATTGAGACAACGAAACAGACACAACAATGGCACGGACCTGACCGGTTCGTTCAGTGTACTCGTGTGTAACAGAACAGTACCCTTCAAAGTACCAAGACACCTTTAATACGATTAATAGAAATTAGTTTCTGATGTGGAAGATCAGACAAAACTGCAACCACAGAGCATACTCTAATTTCTAAAACCGAGACCTTCTCCAAAACCCGAAGCTCTGATACCAGTTGTTAGGAATCGGACAGGGTACACGCAGTGGAAACACTATCACACACACACGAAAGCAGAAAATAAAGCAAAAAAGAACACAAGAATTTTTACGTGGTTCGGATTCGGTGCAAATCCTACGTCCACGGGCTGCAACTAGAGAACTCTTATTAATGCTCACAAGATTACAATTTATAACTCTTGTTTTGAGCTCAAGTGGTGCATCTTAACTTGCTACACCACACCTCTATATATAAGAGAAAAAAACTTGTCAAATAATATGAAGGAATAATATTTTCTTGCAAAATGATTGTTGCCACCACTAGCACCCTTTTGCTTTTGATTCACCAACTCCACCATGAAGTTGCCAACAAAAAGAACCCACTTTTGATAAAGCCTCCATCATACCTAACACTCGTAAGGATCTCTTTAAAACTAATTCCCACTTCTGAAAGATCATTTTTTGCAGAAACTATATCTTTCCATACCCCCACGCATCCTGTCCTCACCAAAGGATCAGCCGGCTTGTTAACCAGGTTATGAAAACCTGCAATGACCTTACACCACATGGTCGATTTATCCGTTTTCAGGTGCCACCACCATTTGGACAGTAAAGCAATGTTCAAAGCCCGAAGAGATCCCACACCCAAGCCACCCTTGTCCTTCGGAGCCGTTATACATTTCCACGACACCCAGTGAATTTTCTTGCTAGATTCCCCACCTCCCCACAAAAACCTCCTTCTTATACGTTCTAATTCCAGGAGAACCCCTTTAGGTGCTTTAAAAAGCGAAAGGTAGTACGTTGGGAGATTGCCAAGAACATATTTTATAAGTGTGAGTCTGTCACCGAATGACAAGCATTTAGCTTTCCAGTCCGACAACTTAGAATTGAATCTGTCTATAAGGGGCTTCCAGTTTTTTGTGAGTTTCATGTTCGCCCCGACTGTAACTCCTAAATATTTGAAAGGAAGTGTACCCGCCTCTCAACCGAGAACATTAGCCCACCAGATAGTTTCTTGTGGATTGGACCGTAAGCCAAACAATTTCGACTTGTGAAAGTTTACTTTCAATCCTGACGAGACGTGGAAACACCGCAAAATCCTGGCAAGATTCTTGATATTGCAACGAGACCACTCCCCCACAAAAATAGCGTCGTCGGCATAGAAGAGGTGGGAGATGACATAATCCGAGTTGGGAATATGAAGTCCCGCGTATAATCCTTTTTCTCTTGCCGCCTTCATCGCAACATTTAGACCTTCCATTGCTATGATGAACAAGAAAGGAGAAAGGGGGTCACCTTGTCTCACACCCCTCGACATGCTAAATTCTTTGGTGGGGGACCCATTGACGAGAATCGATGCCCTGGAAGATGATAAACATCCCTTCATCCACAGCTTCCACTTCTGCCCGAAGCCCATTTGTATGAGAACCGAATCCAAATATTCCCAATTGACGGAGTCAAACGCCTTGTTGAAGTCAACTTTCAGCAACAATACTTCTCTTTTAGAGCGTTTTGACCATGCACATATCTCATTGACGATAAGAGGCCCATCCAAGATGTTCCTCCCCTCAATGTAAGCTGACTGCACCTCATCTATTACCAATGCAATTACCGTTTTCAGCCGTAGTGCAAGTGCCTTAAGCTAACCGGTCTATAATCACTTAGTGTAGCTGGATCTTTGACCTTTGGGACGAGAGTGATGAATGATGAATTACATCCCACCGCTAGGAAACCAAATTCTTCAAAGTATCGTACACATGCCATAAAATCTCATTTTATAGTCTCCTAAATTTTTTTTATAAATCTGAATGTAAAGCCATCGGGCCCCGGAGCCCGATCCTCACCACACGCCCATACCACCCCTTTAATCTCCTACTCTGAAAACGATCCCTCAATAGATAAAGCCACCTCTGATGGAAGTCTTTTAAACAGGTGAGTTACCAGTTTCGGCCTTGAAGGCCAGCTCTCACTGAACTTATCACGGTAGAACCGAAACACCTCTTCTTTTATCTCCGGGACATCGGTCGACCACTTCCCGTTAATTGTTAAACCGTTTATCCTGCATCTTCTATTTCTGTTGTTTATATGGCCTTGGAAGAATTGAGAGTTTTCATCTCCCTCCACAGCCCATTTAACCCAGGTTTTCTGCTTCAGATCCATTATCTTCATTCTTTCAAATTCCTTGATCTTCAACCTTCCATTGTGCAACGTCCTTAGATTCATCTTCTGTTAGACTTCTGGACTCGGCAATGAAGTCTAATTGTTGTACCAGATCTCTTGAACTCGATATGTTCCTAGATTCCAACTTGTTCGCTTCACACCTCCAATTCTTGATTCCTTCTTTAAGAAACTTCAGTTTGGCTAGCAGGTATCTATCCGGGTTCTCGTACCCTTTGAAAATCCCCCATGCTCGTGTCACCGTCTCCTGAATCCCATCTTTCAACAACCATGAATTGAAGAATTTGAACGGTCGTGGGCCAAAATCATCCCATTGAGAAATAAGAGTGACTGGACAGTGGTCAGATAGCTCACGAGGTAACGCAGTGACAACGGTCCGAGAAAAAGAATTTAAGAACCCAGGACACACCAAAAACCTGTCCAGTTTACTGAGTTTTGCATCCACACTGCAGAAGTATGTAAATTTATGGCCCCCTTGCTGAATTCATGAAGATCTGCATCCGGTCGCCTTACTGCATTGAAATCTCCGAAAACACCCCATTTCCCGGCTTTTGAATTTTTTATTTCAAGAACTTCATCCCGCAATTTCTCTTTTTTATTCACAGCTTGGGGACCGTATATATTTTCAAATGCTATGTTCTCTTCAACCCCAACCCATCTACCAATCACAAAAAGAAAGTATCTCGCTTTAATTACCTAAGATTTCTTGAAGACTTGGTTGTTCCAGATGCTGAGGATGCCACCAGACTTACCAACCGAATCAACCCACTCAAAGTCATACTCAGACGAGTCCCAACACCCCCCTGATGATGTTGTTTCACTAGATTCACATCTTTATTGAGCCCAAAAAGTCATGGATATGGAACATTATCAAAAACAAAAACTAGGATGAAACCTTTGTCTTATCATGAACATGCCATGGTTTGGTAGGACAAAGGTTTCACCCTAGTTCTTGTTTTTGAACATGCCATGGTTTGGTAGGACATTGTTAGATTTCTTTTTGTGAGTGTAGTTCATCTGGGAATTCGTGAAACCCGTAAGAAATGTGTGATTGTAGTTGGTATTACTCTTACTAAGAAAGTTGATGAAGGATATTCCAATTTCCACCTTTTTTTTCTTAAAGATGAGACCATATTTTTTGACAAAGAAATGGAACTTTGATAGTAAGTCTACATGATTGGGGGAAACCACCAGGATGCCATCAATGTAGATCAATATATTTGCGATACTATATTCGAAAATCCTGATCATCGCCTTTTGAAAAGTAGAGGGGGCATTTTTTAGCCTAAAGGGCATAACTTTCCATAAGTGATGTTGATTAACGTTCGAGTGTTAATATTGATTAGGAATGCAGCTGGCTATTTTTGGTTTGTCATCATGAGTAATCCCTAATTTCCAAACTCTTTATTTAATTAGCATCAACTAGTAGTTGGAACAAAGACATTTTTCTATGGAAGTGAGAATTTATCATCAGCCAAAAATGTTTTAGAGACTGATAATAAATTCCAAATGTTAATTTTCCACATGTCTGTTCATTAAATTTGTTGAAATATTCTCATGCCCATAGGGAATTAGTTGCTTCAATTTTGAACATTATTCAACCACAAAAACAAACAAACAAGAGAGAAAAAAACATATTAATAACAAATCTAACATTAACATAATCGTATCAAAGTAAAAAAAAAACACCAAATTCATCCTCAACATCTCATCTCTCTCCCTAAAGACCCCAACTAAAAATTTCCCAAAGAAACTTATAATTAGTAGAAGCCTAAAACAAACCTAAACAACACCCATATAAAAACTGTACATGAAAACCCACTACCCACCCCCAAGCATTGCTCCTTGAACTTGAAAGCTGCGCAGAAAACAATCATGGCCATAGAAATAAGCAAGTCAAACCCACCAAAACACCATAATTACTTACCATTAAACCAATCACTCTTGTCCTCTAAATCTTCTTTCAAGCCCTTGATGTCACACCTAACCTAATACACAAACCCAATATAACGTTCGTAAATTACAAATCAACCCTTATAATTTCCCCAGTTTTGCAGTTTAACCACTAATACTTTACTTTTTCCAATCCAACCACAAAAGTTTCAAACATTTTTCCAAATTAACCATTTTGACATCTATAGTTCGATTTGAACTAAAAAAAATTGCGGTTACACTGCAAAATATTTCAGTCAATTAAATAATAATAATAAATTCAAAACTTACCTCATAACAGTCTCCTGTTCCAATTCAACAACTGCCCGTGAACTCACCACCATCTCAAGTCCCACCTTTGGCTTCAAAACACAAAATAAAAAGTTAGCAAAAACTGATTTTAATTTAAAAAAATAAAAAGCCAGCCTTCCCTTGGTTTTTTTACTTTTAACAACTTTAATAAACAAATCCTGAATAATAACCAACCAAAAGCCTGGTTAACTCAAAAAAAAAACAAAAAAAAACAAAAAAAAAAACAAAAACAAACAAATTAACCACAAACCAAAACCTGAGCTTCAAACACCTCATCTTCCGAAACTCGATCTTTCACCACACACGAATGATTAACAATAACAGGGGAAACGGAATCACGATTCCGGGGTCTTTTCTCACAACCATCTTGTCTCATTCCGATTCCGCCATCGTCTTTTCTCTTTCTAGAAGCTTCTTCACTTGATGGAAGTTGATTCATTCCATTTTTAGCCACTCTAGTAGGCTTATAACCATCTGGAAACACATACAAAGGAATCTGCTTTCTTCTAACATGAGAAACATAAATCTCCATTCCTGGTCTCCAAAACACATACATATTAACCGAATGTCTAAATTCATCAACGGTCCCACGAATGTCAAACTGTTGACCTTCTAGAATCACCTCCCCTTGTTTCCTTTGTAACCCCATAAAGAAAGCACTATGTGAACATTGCTTTGAAGGGTCAGAGTATTCATGAGGGTACGGATGACACTGCAGCTTTCCCAATGTGTCCCTCTCAATCTAAACAAAAAAGAAAACATAAACAGGGGCAAAATCGTCTTTTTACAAATACCCATTTCGCGAAAGTACGTTACCATTAACGTCAATTGTCTTAAACGCGATTCCACCCAACCTTTCCATGCACGCAAATCGTCTCCATTTCCCGCAACTATATCCACCTGTAAATAATTCTTGTAGCTTTCAAAGAACATATACGGCTCAAACAATGCACCCCATTGTGCTTTGTTCAGCTCTATCTCCTGTAATAAAAAAGTCAACGGTCAAAAGTCAAACCCAAAGTCAAATGTCAAAAAGTCAAAGTCAAAGTTACCTCGCAGATTCTGTTACCGAAAAGAAACTGTTCTGTCATGACACGGAGGGTGCTAGTGGAGACATTATAGCTAGAATTCATGCAAGGGTATGCAGGGGTAATAATGGGCATATGGTGGGTTCTGTCTTTAGGGTTTTTACGTGGGTCCCACACAGCAAACCCTAGTTCTTGTTCTTCGATTGCACAAAGCATGACTGGATTTGGCCACCGCCACTGTGTGTAGACTCTGAAGAATCTTGAAACCAGCATGCTTGGAATGGCGTTTGGGTAAAATTGACAAACGCGTGCAACAAGAAGTGCCCAATTCACACCACCCAAAAATCCAGTCACCTGAAAAAAGATTTTATTAATTTATGGAAACGTGTGACGATTGATTAAACCACGTTTGAATCATAAGCAAGAAAATAAAAATACTTACATTGGAATAAACGCCGCGCTTTTTGGCCCAAAACTTTAAACAACGAAGTGTTGTACGGAAATGCTGAAAAGAATGGGAAAAGTCAAAATAAAAGTCAAAAGGTCAAGAAAAGTTATGTAAGAGAGGGCCAAAGGGGCCATTTTTTTAAACTTAATGGGACGCTTTTTAGCCCAAAACTTTAATCAACGAAGTGTTGCAAAAAATGCTGAAGAGAATGGGAAAAGTAAAAATAAAAGCCAAATGGTCAACAAAAGTCAAAATTAGATCAATGTAAGAGAAAGCAAAAGGGACCCTTTTTTGAACTTAACAAACTTAACAGGTTAAACACTTAAACTGGACAGCTACACATAATTATTTCTTTGCGACTTAATAAGGTTTAAGGACAAAATGACTTAAAAAACCTTGTTTAATGTATTAAGACACTAACCCTTTTCCTATTTGCCTTTCTTTTTTCATCTCAAGTAAAAATTGATGAATATTGTGAAATTTGTTTTTTTTGGATGTAACACTTTATCCAATGATTATCGACATCATTACCTATTCAGACACTTTACTTACATGACTTAATCAGAAAAAGAAAAGAAAAAAACCAGCCACTAAGAGAATTACCTCAACATTTGGAACATGTTTAAGAATCTGATCAGCAACCCTGCAACCGTTAAGACTTCGAACTGTAGGTTCGTCCACATCATACAAAACAGAATCATTGGAAATGTCTAAATCCTGTTACAAAAATAAAACTAGATTTTTAGCAACTTTTATGCATCAATTTGATATATAGAGAAAAGATTAAATAAGCTTACATCTGGGACAACTAAAAGAGAAATACTGGCATAAAGAAGATCGATACATATTCCATCAAATTTAAATTTCATGACTGGAACATGAGCATCAGGAACTGGTTGAAGTTCAGTAACTTCCTCAATTCCTGACAAGATTTCGTGCAAAACAAAGAAGAAGTCCTAAAGAATTAAAAGAAAAGAGGGTAATGAGGTGTGGGTATATTTGGAAATAAAAGTTGAATCTTTCTCTTGATGAAAAAACAAAAACTTACATCTCTATTCACATAAGAAGGCCCCACGCATAAAGTATCAATGTCTGCCCCTGGGCCATGAACCTATTATAAAGTTGTAAGAAGTGATAATCAATTGTGTAAATAAACAAGTAGGGATGAAGAAAGACGCTTTTACCCCTAGCCTATATGAACCGAAAGTAAAGATAACAGCATTTGCATCTTCCACCATTTGGTCCGTGTACCCTCGTAGGCGAGTAAGTTGCTTCACCCAATCAACTACAATCTGTAAAAAGAATATTTTTAAAGAATAGCGATTAAAAGATTATATTATGGTAAAGACAAAACCAGAAACACATAAAAGACATATCCATATACATGTATGAATCTAATTGGGAATCTTTCATAACCAACTTATGACTACTAAGATTACCTTAGATGCTTACTTCTGTCAGATAATGGATAATCGTTAGTATATGTCGAGATTTATGTGGATATTTTAAACATAAAGACAACAAAAGTCCCCCCCCAAGTTCAAGTACAGAGAGTGAACGCACCTGCTTAATTCGACCAAGAACATCCTCCCTCTTAGCGGCTTCTTCTTTGCTTTCATATAATCCAGCATCTATCAAAAACTGCAAGAGTCGGAAAAGAGTGTAACCGGTTGAATAGAAATTAACTAACACCGTAGAAAAAAGACAACCACCGATATATCTAAATCAATTAACATAACCGACCTTGTTCAATTTCTTGGTTCTTAGTAAATCAGCCTCAGACGGCCCCGCTAGAGACAAGGGTTTCGTAACCCCGTGCTGCCTAGGCGACGGCAAAGCCTCCGAACCCACCATTATCCCGCCGAATTACGACAATAGTAAGTTGTAATCGAATGAAGGAAAACAATAATTGACCGAATCTCTAAAGAGACACGCCAAATCAAGAAGAGTAATTTGGTTTCTCGACCCAGACCCTGAAAACAACATACAAAATCGGAAACTTAAATTTGTTGGATTCGAGGATTGAGAGTAGGAAGGCAGCAAGCAAGATTGAAATTAGTGTGGAAGAATCTGTTGAAACCCTAGAATAATAGGGTTAATGGAATTCAAAAAGGAAGGTGGATCTGTAGAAAACACTCAAAGAATCGAAACCTATGATTTATGATTTATACGCGTAAATAGATTTGGAAATTGGGGAGGCGCGGGGATGTGATCGTTGATTTTGATTCGTTTCAGTTTCGGTGCGGGACTCTGGAAGAAGTAGGAAACTATTATTGATTCTTTTCCACGTTTGGAAACAAAATCGAGATATTTCTTCCCACGGTTTCAATGTGTGATTTATAAAAATAGTCCCTTAACTATTCTCTAATGTGCACTTTGTTCTTTTCATAAATTTTTATCATGTATTTAATCAAGAATTGTTTTATGTGTAGGTTCTTTTTCATCGTTCGATGATTTTGATGACAATGAATTGAGCAAACAACAAGATTAAAAGATCAATAATTTGATCATTCGGTTGTTGGCCGGTATACGTGTGACTTTAGCATAGATGTACGTCGAACAAATTAATAGGGATGGGCAAAAACCAAACCGTTAACCCAAAAACCGAAAACCCGAAACCGAACACGAAACCAATGGTTCGGGTTTTAGTTTTTCAAAAACAGAAAATTTCGGTTTGGGTTCGGTTTGCAGGAATGCGAAAACTTAAAAAAACCAAACCGAACCGATTTATATAAAATGTATACTATTTATATATTTTACATATATATTATAAATAGGTTTTGCGTATTTTGTCATAAGTTCTAAGTAGATCAGGTGGATAAGGTGTTGAGGATGCGATTGTAAGGTCTCAAGTCCGAATCCTTTTATGGGGGACGCGTATATTTTTCTTAAATTCAAGATTTCATCCTTTATAAGCAACCAGGAGCATCCCACATCAAACATATGCCAACGTGCTTCTCTTTATATACTTGTAGCTCACAAAGTTTGCAAAATCAAAGGTTTGGGTTTGGATTCGGTTTAAAATCGAGACCGAACCAATGGGTTTGGGTGTGGGTTCGGTTTTGAATAGTTAAAAATGATCATTGTCGGTTTGGGTTCGGTTTAGGGTCAAAACCGACCCATGTTGATCCCTAATAATAATATGTTCTTTAGTATATATAAATTTTGATAAACAAACTTTAAGATGTATACCACAACCATCCAACTATTAAAACATGTCATTAATAGACTATATATGCTTAAGAGGTGTTAGATCTAGAGTTTATTAGATGCATTATATAAGTATATGATTACAAATTCTGACATGATATATTTTGGATTCGTGATTTTGGTAGTTTATGATTTATCAGTTGGTCATATAATCTATATCTATATCTATATCTATATATCTTATAAAAGAAGCATATTTCTAAGCACCACATTGATTTGAAACTCCCATGTCTTTTCATATTTCCAATGATTTTTGAAATTTCTTTTTATAATGCTTAATAATTGATTTATCATAAACTATGTGGTACAAGATAAATAATTTATCTTTTACCACATTAATTTGAATATTTTTTTCTTTGTCCCACATTGCTCAACACATATATATCTCCTTTCCTCTTTTGCTTATATAATATCATTCATTTGCATCCATGATCCATCAATCTTGATCATAATATGACTTATGACTTTCAACTATTATTGATTATTGGTTATTTTATCAAAATTTCTCAAAGTGTTAAATGATTATACTATTTGGTTTTGAATTTCAAAACTATGAGTTCTCAAAAATGAAGATGAATATTACTAAAAACTTTTAAAATTTATTACGTTACACGTTTAAAGTACGTCGCACTAAATATGTGACAAATGTGTTTACTTTTTTAGATTCACCACGATATATATACATAAAAATTTTTCAGTAGTGAACGTTTCAGCATTTATCAAAAAGCTTAAATTGAACCATTATATGTGTGCGTGTCTATTATAAAAAAGTCATGAAAACAATGTTTCAAGATAAACTATTTATCTTTTACCATATTAATTTGATGTTTTTTTTAATTGTATCACATTGCTTCACGCATCGGTTCTCTTATCATTCTATCTTGGTCATAACATGGTTTTCAAAATATATTGTTGATTAGTGGTCAATTTATCGTAAAAACCTATTTTCGGCTCAAAGTTTCAAAGAACTCTACTATTTTGTTTTAGCTTTCAAAAGTATTGAAACTAAAAATATAAATATTAAAATGAGTTAAAAATTATTAAAACCCGATTAGGTTGCAAGTTCATGGTATATCGTATATCATATTTCAATGTGATGATGACAACGTTGCAAACAATTTTTCGATTAATAAGGTTTATATGCAAAAAAAATTGAATCGTAAATGTTGAAACATTTTTAAAGTTCAAAAATATATATCTATTAATATCTATCTAAATCTTATAATAGAAGTCTTTTATTAAACATGATTTAATATGCATTGTTATCATGTACCACATTAGTTTGAATATTTTTAGAAAAAATAAAATAAAAAGGGTGCTGGTACGCATCCATCCAAATTTTATGAAATCGAAACTAAAATTGGAACCAATGGTCTATGAAATGTTGCACCCAATGTTTAAGGTGGTTACAATCAAATACATAGAAGAACAAAGATATGAGAGAAATTGTTTTAAACTCTTTACTTATAGAGCTTGCTTTTCCTTAAAATTTGTTTCTTAAGCAATATGGGATGAAATGTGTATTAATCTATTTACTTATAGATGTTTGATTTCTATTCAATTGTGTTTCTTAAGCGATGTAGGATGAGAAAGTGATATAAAATAACACACTGTGAATGATAGTTTGATCCCACATCGTCATGATAAACCAACTTAAGAAACTTTTTATTATATGAATAAAAGTCTCCCTCAGATTTAAAACAATTACATAAATCATTAGTCATTTTGTATTGTCAAAAACGTTTCCAAATATTAAACTTCAATGGAATATATAACTTAAAGTTCTGTTATTTTTATTTTAATGATGTTGAACTTTACATATATTATGGATGATGGTGTTTTATCTCCTACGCTAATAACTTTGAGATTTGTGTATTAAATTAAAAGTTATTGAAAATGAGCGGGAAACACTTACATATAAATGTAATACATTTACATATATTATGTGATTATACATATTAAATTGAATTGAAAATAAATAATACACATGATGGTGGGTGAATGAGATTTGTAGCAGACAAGTGGAAACAAAAGCCAATAAGCTTTATGTTTTCATCGCACACCAGTAGGTTCATGGAAAATGAGTCATATATTGCATTATAAACGATGGTTTAGTTGATACAAAAGAAAAAGTCGCTTAAGGATTTACTAAATTGGGTTTTGACATTTGTTAAAAAACTAGGCTTTTTAGGTTAATTTTTTTACGGTTAAACTAGGCCGGTTGAAACGGGCTTCCATATGAACCGTCTGGTTTTTGCTGGTTCATACAAATGGTTTTTGAGCGATAAAAAACGCTATAACCCGACCGCTTCCCTGTTTAAGTGGTTCAACTGGCCGGTCAAATCCAAATTTAAAATAATGAAAAAGACTAATAAGTAGATTTAATTAAAAGTCACCAATTGTTATTTTAGGTGTGTATTACTTTAAATAATTTGTATTTCTACCATATGTAAAGTATATTTTTTAATCGTTTGTAATTTTTAGCGTTGTTTTTTTGTTGAAAGTTTTAGTATTAAATTTCATAATATTGAACATGAACTGGTTTTGATAAATTATATAGAATAAAATTTTAATTTCTTTAAGGTTTCATTATTTAAAGTGTTTATTATTCTAAGGAAAATTTTCATTATTAAGAGGTACTATATCGATATTTTATTTATAACCAACAAGCCTACTTAAAAATATATATATAATAAAAAAACCTAAAAAATGTATGTTGTAAAATTTCTCATTAAAGATCATTAAACATTGTGTGTGTGTGTGTTTATATATATATATATATATATATATATATATATATATATATATATATATATATATATATATATATATATATATATATATATATATATATATATAAATAATAAACTTCAAATATTTATAAGACAAAAAAATATAAAAAACCAAAAGTGCATACTCTTAATATAAATTAAATATTTTAAATTGAAACTTGACCGAATAATTAGTTTTATAAACCCTAAACCCTAAAAGTAAAAAATAAATTGAAATTAAATAGAAATTATATCCATGCATAATCTGTAAGTGGATGCTATTAAAATCACGTGGTTCGAGATAAGTATTTTTCTTGAATCATATTATTTTTAATTTTATTTGATTGTGTTCATTCATTTTACATGTTACGACTTTTTTATCTGTCAAAATTTTGATACATATATTTATCATTAAATAATTGAAAATAATGATGGTATTTATATAATCTTTTTAAAAATAGTATAAGAACATGTATTTGTCTATACTATAAATACATAATTTTCTTTCTGCGCAACGCGCGGGCATTCGGCTAGTTTAGAAATAAAATAAGGATAAATTATAGAATTATAATAAAAAGTAAATAAATAAACAATAATCTATTTTAAAAGTTGAAAGTCTGATAATGTCACATTGATAAGTTAAAAACTTGTTTGGGAAAATTAAAGGAATTGAGGGATCCTGTAAAACATTTGTGTGTTAAAAGATCCAAGTAAAAGAAGAAGTAATTTATTTGCTCGAGTCAACATGGTATGGTATCGATATATTTTTTCACACAAATCGGATATCATATCAACTATAATGGTACACAATATAGTTATCAGCAACATACCAATCATACTAGGTACTAACTTGTTTAGCTACCAATAAAATTGGCTGATACAAACTGATGATAATATATACCAAAAAAGAAAAACAAAATAATAAAACATTAAAGAAAAAAATATAAAAACAATATATATTTTCTTTAGAATGGATGTTTTTTATAATAGGTAATGCTTATGTTCGTCTAGTCATTTATGTTAAAACTAAAAGCACACTTGAAATATTATATATATATATATATATATATATATATATATATATATATATATATATATATATATATATATATATATATATATATATATATATATATATATATATATATATATATATATAGACACACACACGTAAACCCCTATTTTCGTTTAATTATTTATTTAAGTAATTATCTAGATTGATTCCTTTTTATTGGAAAAGATAGCAAATTAATTATGATAATAATTAATAATAATAATAATAAAATAACCATAATAATTTTCTAGAAAATAACTAAAGTTTCTAAAATAGTTTAGGCGTTGATATTGTCATTAAACTAAACTTAGAATGAGGGCATTTTGTTGCTTGCGGTAAGAAATGTTAATAGAGCATAATTGAGGGACCAATGTTGCCATTTTTAGAAAGTCGTGCATGAGGATCCCCTTTGGATCATATATAGTATTTGATCAGTATCATCATGCGACTCCTTTGAGGCCTTCGTTGATTTGGTTTGAATCCCAAGCCTCCTCTTGATTTCTCCCCTCTCGTTAATCCATACATCACGTAGCCCTATCCCCTCCCCTCTATCGCGTTTTGTTTGACGAGGAAGACCTAGCCGTGAGAAAAGATGAAGACGGGAGGATAGCAGGATTGAAGGAGAAAGATAAGCGGCTTTTCAGGAAGAATGAATCGACGGGAGAAGCAATTGCAATAGGCTGTCCTCGTGGGTTCAATGTATGACGACCAATGTAAGTGTTTTCCTCTTTTTGTGATCGCAAACCACCAACACCAACTCACCCTTGTTATTTCTCGACTGGTATGTATCATCGAAAAACACCACAACACCACCGTGTGTTGTGGTTGTGATGGGATTCTTAACAGCCATTTGGGCTAAACTTACTGACGATTAATGATACTTAGAACATAAACTTAGGGATCTTGTGAGGTTCTATCTTTGGCTCATTTTTGATGTGGAATTCTTGCCTTTCCTCACGTGAAACCACCGCCAAACAACTACAAGCATGGTGGTTGTAAAGTGGTCTTGCAACAAACCTTGGATGGTTTAATGGATTTCAAGTAACCCTAGCCAATTTTATGTTTCAATTGATGTGTGTGTATCATAATTGAACTAACAAATGAATTGAATAAGTCAAGGAACAAAGGTCTTAATAAAACGTTGAATAAGATACACTAAAATCCGACACAACAACGGTCCCTATTCATGCAGACTGTTTTCTAAAAGAACGAGCAGAATTAGAGAAAAACATGTGATACATGACGTGTATGAAATCGAGTATGGTTTTTAGAAAGACATAACACATGTCGATTGGAGTTATGGTTTAGGAGTTATGGTCAAAACACTGAGAAGGGGTTTAGAACGGTGCATGTAATGTGATTATGTGTAATATGCTTGATGGTTTGCATTTGGATCGCTGCAAGCAACACAGTGTTAGGAGGTGAGTTACACTAACTCGTATTATGTCAATCATGCATGTAATCTGATTGTGTGTGATGTGAATGTATGTGTATGGCTTTTTAATGGTTGGATGTGATACGTGTTATGTGAATATGTTGTATGAAATTGGATTGGCCATGAAGGACCCTAGGGAGAAGTGGTTTAGTCGGCTAGTCGCGAAGGACCTTTTGGAGAAGGGCCAGTGCCGGAGGTACCGGGGACAGCCCTTTGGGGAATCGGCCCACGCATAGGAGTTGGTACCAACAACAATGTGTTAAGTATGAGGTGATGATGTTATGTTAGGTTATGTGATCTCATGGGATGTTTATGTTGGAATGGTGTCCAAGGTCATCACCTTGTTAAGACACTTCTGATAAAAGGTAGAGTCCTTTTGGGTTGCCCTCAAAACCTAGAAAAACATTCAGAGTCAAAATAGAGGAAAGGTTATTTAGTTAATTAATTTATGGAGAATAAATTAATTAGAAACTAAAAGAATAATAATAATTTAATTGGTAAATTAATCTAGGATTAATTTGGAACCAATTAAAGGGACTGGATTGTAATTGATTAAAGTTATAATCAATAGAACAAATCCAGGGGGTGCGGCCGCCAAAAGGCTCCTATGTTTGAAACCCGAGGAGCCTTGCACTATAAATAGAGGCCTTGGGTGACACCCAAAGGCATCACAAACCCTTTGGAGCCGCCAACCCCTCCTCCTTCCTTCCTTCTATGAAAACTCTTCCCTCTATAGGGCTAGAGTTCTTTGCTCTTGATCTGCCTGGTTTTCTGGTTGTCCCTGGGTACAAGCCACTAGAGGGATTCACATTTTGGATCCTGATCATCCTGCAATCGTGGCCTTGACTAGATCACAAAGGCAACGACTTCTTGAGGTACATTCTTGTTTGTTTAAAGTTGCTATGATTTGCTATGAACTGAGATGATCCTGAATGTGTTCATGGAATTTTATGTGGTTTGATCTTAATTGTTTTCTGTTGCATATGATATTTATATTTTTGATCAAATCCCAACAGTTTATGCTATGCCAAGTTATGTTATGGCATCTTATGTTATGTTATGTTATGTCAAGCTATGTTATGCTATGTTATATCATGACGGGTCGTGTTAGGTCATGTCATGTTGTGTTAGGTATGTGAATATAAGAAAGTGATACGTGAATGCATGTGATTTATATAATATGCAAGTATTGTGTTTCTCACTAAGCGTTCTACTTACTTGTTGAATTCTAACATTTCAGGTTTAAGTGGTAATAATGGAAAAGAACTCGTCGTGATCGCTCTAGGCTTGTATCAAAACAAATGAAGGGACCTTTTGAGTTACAGAAAGGGTTGGATAGGGCAAGGTTTCTCTCTCTAAGTTAAAAGTATTAACTTAAAGTATCAAAACAAAAACCCGTTTTAATTATACATAAAATGTACTGGGTGTAAGAAAAAACTCGATTGCCAAAGCAGCACTTAGCACTCTGCCGAGGCCCGGAACTTCTCCGAGAGGTTCCTTTTGACCAAACAAAGCCCGAAATTCATCTGGGCCGATCCGAAAGACGAATTTCTTGTCGGAGAGGATGATCAGCCATACTGGGACTGAGACACGGCCCAGACTCCTACGGGAGGTAGTAGTGGGGAATTTTCTGCAATGGGCGAAAGCCTGATGGAGCAATGCCGCGTGGAAACCATGTGTTATCCATGAGAAATGCACATTCTCTCTATGATCTACTGACGGAGTTATGTGGTTAAGCAACATGTCAGTTAGGGTTGTAGTCGGGGGTGATGTGACACTCGCGATTCTCAAGCGTATCTTGAGTCGGGCATCACGCGGGTTCTGCATGGTCGATTCACCATCTGATTCATGATCAACGACATCCCTGTCATGAATCCTGAGATGAGCACAAACGAGATTAACATGCCATTGAACTGATATCAATGAATCTCATAGATCTAGGAGTTTCATAGTGAATGAAACTGACAAAAGCCTTTTCTACCTTGATAACCATTGTGATGTGATTAAGGCATCCCTCTTTACTTTACAGCTGGAATTCTTGGGTCCTAGCTTTAGTAAATAACTTAGGTAATTATTTTAAGGATTCAAACTAACTAAAACTAAACTCTGTTTTATAGATGTCTGCCAACAATAATAACGTCAACTCGGGTCCAACCCCGACTCCTCCTCCTCCTCCACCACCTCCTCCCCCTCCAGCATCAACCAACATCTCTCTACTTTCCGTCCTCTCGAGGGACTAGCTTACGGGTTCTAACTATCTTGACTGGATTCGGGCTCTAAGGATCGCTTTAAGGTTCGAGGGCAAAGAGTATGTCCTTGACATTGATCACCCAGATGTAGATGCCACAATTGCTGATGAAGAAATAGCTTCTTATGACAAGCACTATGACGACTCAACTAAGGTTGCCTGCCTGACGTTGGCGACCATGACCTCAGAACTCCAAAAGGGTTTTGAGAATGCTGGTGCGTACAACATCAACCTGTAGCTCAAGGAAATGTTCCAAGAGCAAGCAAGACAGGAAAGTTTTGAAATCGTCAAGTCCCTTATTGCATGTAAATTGCAAGACGTAGCGTCTGTGTGTACTCACGTTCAAAAGACGAAGTCGTACATTGACAGGCTGGAAAGTCTTGGTGTCCAGCTGCCTAAGGAGTTGGCCATTGGCATGGTCCTTAACTCGTTTTCTAGTTCATATCAATAGTTCATCATGAACTATAATATGAACAATCTGGACACGACCATGATGGAGTTACACGAGATGCTGAAGACTGCTGAAGCTAGCATGAAGAAGGAATGTGTGACTAACTCCCCTGCTCCCGTCCTAGCCATTCATCACGATAATGGCAAACGAAAGAAATTTTCTCATCCCAGTGGAAAGGGAAAATCCAATGGCAAACAAGGCTTTAAGAGAAAGGCTAATTCCGACATTGCCCCTACCAGTGACCTGAAAGAGGCTATCTGCTTTTACTGCCAACATAAGGGACACCGGAAACGTAGCTGCCTGAAGTACCTGGAGGACCTGAAGAACAACAAGGTTAAAGAGTCTGGCACCTCAGGTATATTCATGATCGAATTGTATAGTACTATGACTTCTAATTCTTGGGTCCTTGATATAGGATGTGGTACTCACATCTGTGCTGATATGCAGGGACTAAATGAAAGTAAGAAGCTGCAACATGGGGAGCTCAAACTGATCATGGGAAACAAACAGACAGCTGCTGTTACAAGGATCGGGAGTTATGAGTTGATGCTAGATAGTAATAGTTCGATTAGGTTAATTAATTGTTGCTACTTGCCAGAAATGGCTCGAAACATCATTTCATTTTATGCATTATATAAGGATGGTTTCAAGTTTTATTTTGACAATGATAATGGTTGCATTTTGGTTTATAAAAATGATTGTTTTTGCTTTAAAGCTAGTCCTTGTAATGACATATATGAAAGTGTTGTTCATGTTGGTAGAAATGATAATGTAACCTTGAATGTTGATTCTGGCGATTCTCGATAAATCACGTCTATGAAACTATCGTCTTGGTCATATAAACAAGAATCACATCACCGAGCTCCAGTCGGCAGGAATCTTGGAATCATTCGACTTAAAGTCGGATGATGTATGCGAGTCTTGCTTACTTGGCAAGATGACCAAATCGCCATTCACAGGAAGTTGTGAAAGAGGCAAGGATCTGTTGGAACTAATCCACACAATGTCTGTTGACCGCTCAGATCCGCCACTAGACAAGGTGATCGCTGCTTTGTTACATTTACTGATGATTTTAGTAGGTACGATTATGTTTATCTGATTAAACATAAGTCGGAAACCTTTGA
Organism: Cichorium intybus; assembly: GCA_023525715.1. Classification (NCBI taxonomy): domain Eukaryota; kingdom Viridiplantae; phylum Streptophyta; class Magnoliopsida; order Asterales; family Asteraceae; genus Cichorium; species Cichorium intybus. The sequence continues at coordinate 58,687,704 of CM042011.1, forward strand.
AGTGTTCAAAGAATTTCAAAACGAAGTAGAGAATCAACTAGGCAAGAAGATTAAAATAATTCGTTTTAATAAAGGCGGAGAATATCTTAGTCAAGAATTATACGATCATCTTAGGGATTGTGGAATAGTTTCACAGTTCTCTCCTCCAAGAACATCGCGGCACAAAGGTGTGTTTGAAAGGAGAAATCAAACCCTATTAAACATGGTTCGATCTATGATGAGTCGTGCTACACTTCCAATAAGTTTATGGGGTCATGCCTTAGAAACTGTAGCTCATATCTTAAACTTGGTTGATCCAACACCGGGTCTCAGGACCGTTGGTTGTAAGTGGATCTTCAAGAAAAAGACAGACATTGATGGGAATGCATACACATTCAAGGTCAAATTGGTTGCAAAGGGTTTCACTCAGACTCAAGGAATTGGTTATGATGATACATTCTCTCTAGTAGCCAAGATAAAGTCTATTAGAGTGTTACTTGCCATTGCTGCATTTTATGATTATGAAATATGGCAGATGGATATCAAAACCACATTCCTTAACAGAAAAATGACAGAGGATGTGTATATGGCACAACAAGAAGGTTTTGTTGACAACAAGTATCCGAATAGAGTGTGTAAGCTTGAAAGGTCCATTTATGGACTTAAACAAGCTTCTCGCAGCTGGAACATCTGCTTCTATGAAAAGGTCAAGGAGTTTGGATTTTCTAAAAGTCAGGATGAGTCTTGTGTATATGTTAGATCTAGTGGGAATAATGTAGTATTTCTGATACTGTATGCCGATGACATACTTCTTATAGGAAACGACATTCCAACCTTACAAAGTGTAAAGGCCTGGCTTGGGAAGTGTTTTGCTATGAAGGATCTTGGAAATGCATCTTATATACTTAGTATAATAGAGATGGATCAAAACGTCTGATTGGACTTCGCTAGAGTACATACCTGGACAAGATCTTGAAGAAATTCAGGATGGACTATTCCAAGAAAGGGTTCTTTCCCATACAGCAAGAGATAAAGCTAAGTAAAGAGAAATGTCCCAAGACCGATGGCGAATTGGATAAAATGAGTCGAATCCCATATGCTTCAGCTATATGATCGATCATGTATACCATAATATGTACTCGACCTGATGTTTCATATGCTTTGAGCATGGTGAGCAGATATCAGGACAATCCTGGCGATAGTCATTGGACAGCAGGTATTAAGACAATCCTAGTGATAGTCAGGACAATTAGGACAATCCTGGCGATAGAAGAACTAAAGAAATGTGCCTGGTATATGGAGGAAGAGATGAGCTAATAGTAATTGGGTTTAGTGATGCAAGTTTCAAAACGAACAGAGATGACTCTTGCTCACAGTCAGGATGGGTGTTCATGTTAAACAGAGGAGCTGTCACCTGGAAAAGTTCGAAGCAAAAGTCGGTAGCTGAGTCAACGTGCGAGTCAGAGTATACACTACAAATAAAATGACATTTAGTGGCACAGAAAATGTGCCACTAAAAATCGAAGTTAGCGAAGAAGGTTTCGAACCCCACATGTTTTAGTGACTGCATTGGCAATGCCTAGATACTCTACCTCCGCATTAGATCGAGATATGACTCCCTGTCGCTTGGATGACCAGGAGATAATTTTGCTGCCCAGAAATACACAATAACCAGAAGTGGATCGTCGAGAAACTAGAGAACCTCCCCAATTAGCATCAAAGTATGCGATTAGATCAGTAGAGGAATATACATAAAGCTGAAGTCCGTGATCCAAGGTCCCTCTGATATATCACAAAATACGTTTGAGAGCCTGAAGTGCGACTCTCTAGGGTCATGCATGAATAGACAGGTCTGTTGAACCGCAAAAACAATGTTTGGACGGGTGAACGTAAGGTACTAAAGAGCTCCTGCAAGGCTACGTTACAAGAGGGGTCTAATACAGGTGGACAAGTGGCGTCCAGTTTATGAGTAGTCTCAGCTGGTGTACGAGCAGGATTGCATTAAAGCATATGAGCTTTGTCAAGTATCTTTGAAACATGCTTCTTTTAAGAGAGGAAGAGACCCTATGAATTACGAGTGATGAAGATGCCCAAGAAATAGTTGAGAGCCCCAAGATCAGACGTCGCAAACTCTCTACTAAGCCGATATATAATTGAGTCAAGAAGCGACTTAAATGAAGCGGTAAGAACAATATCATCCACATACAGGAGTAGGTATGTTGTGTCCGTACCATGATGGCATGTAAAGAGGGATGAGTCTGTCTGGATATACTGGAATCACATATGAAGAGCATACCGAGCAAACCGCTAATACGAGGCATGCGGTGCCTGTGTGAGGCCGTATAAAGACCTCTGAAGATGACATATATACTCAGGATGATTAGGATCCCGAAAACCAGGTGGTTGGTTCATGTAGACCGTTTCCTGAAGATGGCCATGAAGAAATGCGTTCTTCATGTCTAGCTGGTGAATAGGCCAGTGTCTAGAGACAGCAAGACTGAGAATAGTACGTATGATGACCAGTTTAACAACTAGACGAAAATTTTCGTCGTAATCAATACCGGCCTGTGGACTCCGCCTGTTAGCTACCAGACGCACTTTGTAGCGCGATAAAGACCCATCAATATTAAATTTTTGTTTGAATAACCACATCAATCGTACCACATCAGCCCCCGGTGCTCGAGGCACAAGAACCTAAGTACCATTTGTAATAAGAGCATTGTATTCCTTGTTCATAACTCTTAGCTAGTTTGGATCTTTCAAAGCCTGTAAATAGGACCCTTGGACATGGGACAGGGGACAGGGAGGTAGTGTGAAGGTTAAGACGTTAGACGGGTTTGTGATACCGCTTTTGGTACGAGTGGTCATGGGGTGAGTGGCAGGAGGGATCGAGTTTGGAGTGAGTGGTGGAACTGTAGCGGATCCAGGGGGAGTGGGTGTATGAGACGGAGTCGTGGGCTCGGGGGTGGTGGGGATGTTTGTTTTGGGAGTATGCGAGTTTGGGGGTGAGGGTGGGTGTGGTTCGGATGGAAGAATGTGACGGAGGAGAGGTGATGGCTCGACAGATTCAAAGAAGAAGTCATATGAAGGAGGTTCGGTAAGAGTCACCGAACCATATGGAAAAATGGACTCGTCAAATGTCACAAGACAAGAGATAATAATCATTCGAGCAGAGAGATCGTAGCAGTGGTACCTACCGTGCTGAGATGGGTATACTAGGAAAATACATGGAATGGGTCGTGGTTGGAGTTTATGGGTGGTATGGAGACGAGGAAAGCAAAGGCACCTGAACAACAAGTAGCTGGCTGTAAGTCGGGTGACGACCAAAGAGTCGGTAATGAGGAGTGTCATTGTTTACTGACAGAGATGGAAGGATATTTAGAAGATGTGTGGCCATGGAGAGAGCCTCGACCCAGAATGTGGGCGGGAGATGTGAGTGAAACAATAAAGTGCACACCATATTATTCAGAGTGCGAATCATTCTCTCGGACCTCCCATTTTGTTGGGAAGTGTGAGGGCACGATAAGCGAAAGGTGATTCCTTGAGAAGCAAAGTGGCGATGAAATGTTTAATTGTTATATTATCGCTCGTTATCACATTGGAATTGTTTAATAGTGCCCCCAAATTGATTTTTGACAATATTAGAAAAATGAAGAACTTTTTGAAGTGCATCTGATTTATTTTTGAGTGGATATACCTAGCGATAGTGAGTGTAATGGTCAAGAAACATAATATAATATTGCAAACCACCAACACTAGTAACAGGACTTCAATGGTCAAGAAACATAATATAATATTGCAAACCACCAACACTAGTAACAAGAGAAGTCCATAAGTCTGAGTGAATAATTTCAAATGGCTTAGATACAACTGAGTCAGAAAAATAAAAAATAAAAAATAAAAGGGGAGTCTAGTGTGTTTGCGAAGTTGACACGCTAGACATAACACATTTGACTTGCCCGTACACGAAATGGAACTACTAGAAGATAAATGCTTCAAGACTTGGTCTCCCAGATGATGAGCCGTTGGTGCCAGGTGGTGGAGTTGATGGAAACGAAAACATGACTTGTGGAACCTGTGATTGATTGGGTAAAGAGGATCGGAACTGTCACATCGGATTAGAGGACGACGAGTCTTGTAGTCCTTGATAGTAAAAGCAAACAGATCAAAGTCAATAGAGTAATTATTTTGAGTGGCAACTTTACGAACATAAATCAGATTTCAAAATAATATTTGGGGTTATAAGAACGTTTGTAAATGTAAGGGTTGATGCGGGTTAGGTATTGGAAGAATCGTGTGTCCTGAGGCCATAACAGGTATTGAAGATCCATTATGACATTACCCACAAAAATAGAACGAGGAGTATTAATTATGGTTAGTACAAAGGGAGTTGAGTATACCTGAGTTGGAGTGAATGTGATCTGTTGCCCCGATATCCAAAATCCATCTGTCATTTGTGGGATCGTCGGACATAGAACTGAACATGCTTGGGAGCGAGGTGGGCTGTTCCGGAGTGCCAAGCCAAGCCCACGAGGGCTGAGACACACTGTTGGGCTGATCAGTAGCCTGATGAAATATTTTTGGGCTGGTCTGTTGAGATCCATGAGTTGCTAAGGAAGGTCGGTTGCCTAGAAGCCTAGCAAAGCTGGAATTGGCATGTTCCATTGTGAGCTTGTTTGAGGAGGTTACTGATTGATAGCCATAAAGGCGTCTGGTGAGACGGTGGGATATAGATCCACCCATACTGCTGGTTTGTGACAGGTGCTCCGGTGACTGGCGGTAGCTGGTTCCGGCAACGAGTGATGCTGTGACCCCACGACCACGGTCATTCCGACGGTAAGTGTTTCCCCCCACCACGGCTAGATGAGCCAATTCCGACGTGAAGAAGGGCTGTAGAAGGCAAGCGATGATCGTGTGACGGAGTGGTAACCCGATGTTGGAGTAATCGCTGTTCCTGCACATGAAGCATAGACCGCATCTCGGTAAAAAAAAGGAGGGGCTTAGGATGTCAGATGATACCATCGAGATTCTCAAATTTGCGGATAATCCATTAATGGTGTGAATCACCATGTGCTTGTCTTTCATTTTTTCCCCACTACCTTCAAGTAGGTCAACAAGCTTCTTAATTTTAGTGCAATAATCATGGACATGGACAGAAAAGGTCACCCATGGAGATTGATCGTAGCTCGCTCTTGAGTTGCGTTGCGGTGGCATCTTTATTTTCTCGAAATAGGGCTTCAAGGTTGAGCCACACTTGTCTAGCTGTGGCATTAGTGGTATAGGCAGAGAGTATGAGAGATTGTGAAATTAAACCATACAACCAAAGTTTAACAACGACATCAAATTTTTGCCATTCCGGTTCTGTAGGGGGAGTTTTTGGATGGTCATACGTACCGTATATATGATCAAGCACCTCGAAACCAATACAATGTGTGTGAACAAATCGTGTCAGGGGTCATAGTAATGAGTTGTGAGATCGAGAATTAGAGGAACATAAATTTTAATATTAGTAATACCGTGTGCCTTAGTAGGGGTGGAGTATCACCGACCATGAGAAGAGACCAGAGTTTAGGCCGTTAGAGAGAAGAGAAGGAGAAAAATCATGAGAGACTGAAACAAGGCTCTGATACCATGTTGAACGATATCTCTCCTTCACAAATCTTGCATACAAGAATGGAATAAATACATCAATACATGAGGGGCCTTCGGCCCATACCTCCATACACAATACATGGGCTTCTCTCTAAAATACCATGCAGAAATACATAAGAGTCGGCTAACAATATTGTCAAAGATAACAATTTTGCTAGAACTTGTATTAACAAATTTGCTAGAACTTCTATCAAAATGCAAATTCACGAATCAAATAAGTTAAAAAAAGAATACTTTGGGAAAATCTTGACATAAACTTGAGAATAATAGTTGCCGTTTACAGTAATCTGAGGCCCTTTGGTAAACCATAGATGACTAAGACATTGAGCAACTACCAGATTCCTTCTATCATGCTCTTTGCTGGTGGAGCAGTCAAGACGGGTTAAAGTAAAGTCGATAAAGCCCTAATTCATGACATGTTCAACCTGACGTGCGTCTTTACGTTTCGCTGTTGACTATGATGAGCACAAATTCAATCCACAAAATATAAAAATTTGTAATCTCTATCATATTCCCATATTCAAATTACACATTTCAGTTAAAATAAAATAATAAAGACAGAATTTAAATTAAGGACTGCTGAAAAATGTTCAAAAATAAAGATCTAAAAGGTGTAAAAACAAAAACTCATATGGCGAAAATTAATCTTTTAGCCGCTGATTGTTCCAAAATCAATCTGGAATAAATTTGGGGTTCAGTTCAACTATTCACAACTCAAACATTTAACATAATCAACAGATGTCATTGATTAACGTCAAGGACTAATTGAAATGAGAACAAAAAACTTTCCGGAGGAAATAGATCCCTAATATAGTGTTCAAGAGTTGCTGACATTTCTCAAAGAGCGTGCTCGATTCACGAACTTTCAAACAAAGAAGAATGCCATTGACTTATGAGAAAACAAATGGAGAAGAACCAACGCAAAAGTATGGATGCTGTCTTATTTCCCTAAGACTAAAAACGGGTAATTGATAATGGTTTTATGCCTTTGAAGCTTCTTTATAATTGTTTTCATCTATATATAGAACCAAAAACAGAATGACACTCCAGACCAAACAAATCATATGGATGATAAATACAATGATGTCATAAAAAAAATACGATGGTGATAGGGAAGGAGCTGAGACTTGGATTGATCGTGTTTACCTGCAATTTGAAGAAACACGGTGACAAAATGAAGATTAATTAAAGAACTAAAAATTTAGATAAAGAACTAAACAATGTTGTTAAGACTTGAGGTTAAAGAGAAGAGGCCAGATGAATTAAATATAAAAATTGTGTGGTGGCAAAGAAATAAATGACAGTTGTTTCATCTGAAGCAAAGAGAGAATAACAAGCAAATTCTTTACACGACAAATTGCAAAATTCAAATCAACAAAAACTGTGCTCGCGAGTCCATCCCTCGTCTATGAGAGTCATATCAAACAATCATGGGGAAAGTACCACTTGTCTGCAATATACAACCTGCCATTTCCTCGTTTATTAGCATCAAAGAATCTCCCGTACTGCGATGAGGGGGCAGCCCATGACTCTGGTTTAAGAGCAGCACTATACTTCGAGTGGCTATTAAACAATACATATTCTTGTTTTGTCTTCTCACAAGGCACCCAAGTCATTCCGTCAAAATCTAGTCTGTGAACCTTATAATCTTTCGGCATGCATTCCATCAAATGAAGGGGTATGTATTCCATCAAATAAAGGTTTTCATCCGAACTTATAAAATCAAAAACGCATGACATTTGCCCCACAAAATACGTTTCAAGTAGCGTCAATTTAGGCACCGGATCGAGTCTCATTTCACATACACATCTCCGTGCCGATGAACCACAGAAGTTTAGCGTATATATCTTCCCCTTGAAAGCATGTAAATCAAAGATGCGGTCAGTAGTGGAAACATGCTTCCATGATCCTTTACCTGCTATAGAAAACCATATTTGATAATTTAATCTATTCATTATGACAAACACCCACTTATCCATTGAAGGTGAAAAGACAAGGATAGCCCTGACGTTTTTTTCTGGACAATGATCAACATCGAAGGGGGCATCAGGGAAATGAAGTTCATGTCGTGTGATAGGATTCACAAGCCAAAAGTCACCTGTTTTCTCGCGCAAGAAAATCAAGTAACCACAAGTTAATCCAACATACTTCCTGCCAACGGCACGCGAAATGATGGTTTTGAACTTTCTTCCTTCGTAGTCGTGCAGATAGCAGGTCTTCTTATAAATATGAGGAGGGGATATATACATTAACATGGGTGGTCTGGACACCATAAACCTCTTTTTGTTAGAGAGTGCAAGTGACCTCCATGTCTTGCAAACTCCGCTAAATGAAATAAAGTCGATAACTCCGAGTCGCATCATGACTAAGTAAAGCACATCATGGTTAATATCAGAATAGGATACCCTATCACCGTCCTCACAAGTATTCATCTTCTTCCTGCCAGATGCATCATATTTCTTTTCTAGTCACACTCCTTGTCTTAACCATTACGACACCTACGTACGTGCAAAAGAAGAATAAATATTGTAGAGTATATATAGACACTACCCTTCTCAAATAATCATTTTTTTACAAAGAAAAAGATAATGAACAGTATCCTTAAGTAAAAACAAACATAAAACGTCTAAAGATTACAATCTAAAAATTATTATGAAAAATAATCAGTTCCCACACCATCATATATGAGTTATGACGCCGTACAATAAACAAAACTATGTCGTGATTTCCAATGCAATCGTATATGGATTTCTTTATCAATACATGTCTAGCTACTAATAACAATATGGATTTGTATATCAAGACATGTCTAAGTCAAATCCTCGTACTACAAAAGAAAAGAAAAGGCCTTGCGGAGCGGATGCCAGCAAAGGTGCGAGATTGCACTTTTGGTGAGGGGTACACCGCTCCCTACTGAGGGGTGCTCTCACTTTTCTCCCCGCACAAGGAGTTGGCGTCCGGTGAACTTTTCAATTTCAAAGCTTGTGTCTTGTACATTAAGCTTAATTGATTGTACCAAACCAAGGAAGTGAGAGGTAATCATTTCCAAGGGTGAGGAGAGGAGTGACGGGTGCTGACTGTAAAGACAAGAAAATGTGTAAAACGAACAAATAATCAAAATAACTCTTTGATTAATAAATTGGAAAATATAACTCAAACAACCAATCTACTCTTAATACAAATCTTCTGTATTTTGTGAACTGCCTAGAGTCATCTATAAATACACTAACTTGAACATATCACATTCCAAGTGATTATGATAAGCACTAGGTTCACAGGTTGGATATTCCTTGACACATGAGGCTTTAACTTTTCTGTCCCCTGCCCCATGTGACTTGAGATTCCAACAATCACCCCCGAATCTCTAAGTCATTCTAGAGACGTCTTCGTTCAATAATATGGCCTCGTGAAAGAATACGGCTTCATCGGTATCATCTTGTTCGATAAAATGGCTTTCTTCGAATTTTTGAAGTCTTTCGGGACATTTGGACGCGTAATGCCCCGATTTATCACAACGGTAACAAATTATTTTTGATAAATCCTTTTTCGCGTTTCGATTTGAGCCCGAATTCGAATTGGAATTGTTATTGGGCTGGTTTTTAAATGAATTGGGCTGAGATCCATGAGGGGACCCGGATCCACCCGACCCGGACCCATAACTCGACCCGGTTCCATTGGATACACAAAAACCTGCCGCCCCCTTACCTCTTCCCTTCGGCTTCTGATTTTTTTTGTTCGCGATTCCACTGTGATCGGCAAAGAGAGCTCTCGAGTGGTCCTCTCCAACAATTTCGTCCTCCCTGATTCTCTCTTCGTAAGCCTTTAATCGCCCCACTACATCATCGAAGGCTATGTTCTTCAAATCGAGCACTTGTTCCAAAGAAGCAACGATGTGGATGAACTTTGCCCTAGGTAGCGATTTCAAGAATTTTTTCACCATCTTCGGTTCGTCGATTGATTCTCCTAGTGCTGCTGCTTTGGATGCGATTCCTGATATCTTTCCAGTGAAGGAGTCGATCGACTCCGACTCGTTCATCTTCAATCGGTCAAACTCGAACATCAAGGTTTGCAATCGAGCCTCCTTCACGCGATCAGCCCCCATGTGTCTCGATTTGATTGCATCCCAGAGCCCCTTTGAAGACTCTTGTTCGCCGATTTGGATTATAAGATCTTCGGGTATTGACTGGTAAATTAAACCCACTGCCAAATCATATTTTTCTTGATTTTTTGTAGTTCCTGATTCAATTGTTTCCCAAACTCTATGAATCTTCAAGACCACCTTCATTCTCATTGACCAAACTGTGTAATTTGTTGATGTGAGCATCGGACACGCCATAGTGGTTGAGCCAATCTGCTTTTCCCTCACCGGAGTAGCAGCAGGTGCATCTTCTACATCTGACATCTTCTTCTCGGATTATCAGGTATATTTAACAGACTCAAAGCCCCAGTTTCTTGAGCTCTGATACCAATTAAAGACAAGAAAATGTGTAAAACGAACAAATAATCAAAATAACTCTTTGATTAATAAATTGGAAAATATAACTCAAACAACCAATCTACTCTTAATACAAATCTTCTGTATTTTGTGAACTGCCTAGAGTCATCTATAAATACACTAACTTGAACATATCACATTCCAAGTGATTATGATAAGCACTAGGTTTACAGGTTGGATATTCCTTGACACATGAGGCTTTAACTTTTCTGTCCCCTGCCCCATGTGACTTGAGATTCCAACAGACTGGACGTTGATGTGACAGAGAAAAAGTGAGAGCTGCCGGAAGGCCTTAAACGAGCAGCAACCAAGATATAATTTAACCACGGGACCAGGAAAAGCTATACTAAAACTTTTATTACTAGGAATCTAGAAAACAAAAATCGAATGATGCTTGGAGCATAATTAAGAATGAAGAAACCAATAACCCACATGTCAAACTGATCAAAATACCACACTACAAGAAATTGACTTTATAGGTACGAAACCTATAGGGACGACAATTGTCGTCGCTATAGGTTACCCTATAGCGACGACATGTCGTTTCTATAGGGTCAGGAGAATTTTTTTTGATCTTTAACATTGTAGCGACGACATGTCGTCGCAGTAGGTCTAGCGGGAAACGAAATTGTGTTTGGCGGGTTTCGAAATACTTATAGCGACGACAAATCGTCTCTAAACTAAATAATTTTTTTTTTAATTTTATGTTACAATTATCGCGACTTAAAGGAACGACGGTGTTTGGGTTTCGGCTATAGAGACGACAAGTCGTCTCTATAGACTCCCCCCAGATCTAAAACCTTGCGCGACTGCCTTTCTTCCTCATTTCTTCCTGGTTTCTTTTTCGTTCGTTTTCTCTGTAGGCTTTCGGTGATTTCCGGCGACCAAGGGTTTTGTTCAACGATTGAACTAGTTTCCGGCCAAGCAAGGTAATGCATTGTCCCTTGTTACATCCCGAGAAGCATTTTAAGTTCTGATTTCGTTGTCAATGATGTGGTAGCCGACGACTCCGGTGGCTGTGGGTTGCTACGTTGGTGTCTCCGGTGGCTATGGAGTGATTCGGTGACGAAATTGCTTGCTTAATCCGGCCAAGCTAGGTGTGCAACACATCGGTTTTTGTTAAATTGGTTGAATGTCAATTTTTCCAGAAAATTGATACAATTTGGGGTTTTTTGCAGGTTTGTTGTTGTGGCTGTTTATGGTGGTTGTCTCCGATAGCAAAGGGTGGCGGAAAGCCGGCGGTGAGGTCCCTTTTCAGCTTTTGGCTTTCGGTTTCTACAAAACCTAATTTGGGTTAGTTTTTTCTCTCGATTTGTTAACTGTTTCAAAGGAAATCATGTGTTCTATGCTTGATTAGGAGATGTTATTTGTTTTAATTGTGTATTGTGGCCTGATATGTGTTGAAATTCAGCAAATAACGTGAATTAGGACCTTTATGTAAGAATTTTTCATGTCTAAATATTTTTCAAAACTGCCCCTGTACTTTGTAACTTGCTGAATATTTCCAAATCAGATTTTTATTAGCTATTCTTGTCATTTTATGTGTGTACATGGTTTTTGTTGGATTTAGTACGGTTCAAACTTCTTAAAGTGTCCATTAAGTGCTTATTATGAGGTTGAATAGGACTATATTGTAAAGAATTTCTATGTATGTCAAAGTTTCAAAATAGCCCTTGGAGATTGCTAACTTATTGTGTTTTTTCCAATTCACACTCATAAATATCGTTCCAAAAACACTTATACATATAAAACACAAGTTTCTAAAAATAAATAAATAAACAATTATAACAATTAGGGTCGTGCTATGCAATTATAAATCTTAGTTGTAAAAACACATATACATATAAAAAGATATCATTCTAAAAATAAATAAACAAATAATTAAAAACCTTAGTTGATATATATATATATATATATATATATATATATATATATATATATATATATATATATATATATATATATATATATATATATATATATATATATATATACATGCATTGCATTAACCTTAGTTTTATTCCCGCCCGAAATGAATTTAGAAATTCATTTCGGGTAGTCCCCGTTTTGGGACTGCTTTTTAAATATTTTGTCTCATTTAGGATGTGAATGAATATTACGGATTGAGTATTTAAGGAAAAATCGATACACACATTTCTCTTTACTCCTACGAGTTTGCGTTTCAAACGCATACTTGGGGAGTTAAGGGGAAATGCTGTCGATTTTTTCTTAAATACTCAATCTGATAATATTCATTCACATATGAGACAAAGTATTTAAAAAGTGGGTTAGGTGGCCACCTTTAGACAAACATGTAGTGGGTTCATACGGTGCATTCATCCGATCAGCCTCAACTTACACAAATCCTAAAAAAAGTCTAACTTATTATAACTAAACACAAACTAATTAGCATGCATACGATCTAAGTCTTAATAATGAAACAGTAATGACAATTGATAAGAGCTGGATTAAAGAGCGAAATCGGCGGTCTCCAGTGTTCTTGGAAGGTCTAAGGAACTTCATAGAGATTGCCAAGAACCATGTAGACGATGAAGGGAAAGCGTTTTGCCCATGTAGAGATTGTGTGAATTCGTACCGGCACGTTATGTCTACGATTTACGCCCACGTACATGATCGTGGCTTTCAACAGACGTATAAGATATGGACTTATCACGGCGAGGAATATCCCGCTTCCGATTTAGACACACTTTGGGCTGCAAGAAGACGTACTACAACAACGCATGAGATGTTTGACGTAATAGATGATGTTATGGCAGAGCAAGATACATTTGAAGAAAATAGAAACGAAGAGGGAAGTGGTGCGGACTCAGAATTTGATGCATTGTTTGAAGAGCTCAATACGAAGTTATACCCTGGCTGTACCTGGATGTCTTCTCTAAACTTTCTAGCAAAAATGATGCACATTAAAGTTATCAACAAATGGACAGACAGTTCATTTGACCAACTTTTAGAGTTTCTTAGAGTTGTGTTCCCGAAAGAAAATAAGATTCCAGCATCCCACTATGAAGCTAAGAAGAAGCTGAGAAAGATTGGATTAGGATATCAATCTATCCATGCTTGTGTTAATGATTGTGCTCTGTATTGGAAGGAGAATGCCTCATTGCAGAATTGTCCCGTCTGTAAAGAGAGTAGATGGGTTGACAAAAACACGAAAGGGAAGAAAGTGCCACAGAAGGTGTTACGTTACTTTCCTTTGACTTCCAGGCTTCGTCGAAGGTATAGTTCCAGATTCACTGCAAAAGATATGACTTGGCATAACACTGGGCGTTCAGATGATGGTATGATGCGTCACCCGGTTGATGGGAAGGCATGGCAAGAATTTGACAAGAGATATCCTGAGTTTGCCAAAGAACCTAGGAATGTCCGCTTGGGTTTGGTTGCTGATGGCTTTAATCCATTTAGTAACATGACTCAGCCTTACAGTATGTGGCCGGTAATATTGACAACGTACAACACACCACCGTGGTTATGTATGAAAGAGTCTTCTTTCATGCTGACACTGTTAATCCCTGGCCCTAAATCACCAACGAAAAACATTGATGTGTTTTTGAGGCCTCTAGTGGACGAGTTGAAAACTTTGTGGACCGAAGGAGTCCAGATGAGAGATGCATCAACCAACACTCTATTCACGATGCGTGCAGCATTGCTGTGGACGATCAATGATTATCCAGCTCGCAGCAGTTTGTCTGGATGGAGTGGTCAAGGTTATAAGGCATGTTCCACTTGCAACAAGGACACACCATCGATCCGTATAACCAATAAGATAGCTTATGTTGGTCACAGACGATTCTTACGTAGCAACCATAAATGGAGGGACAGTCTGTTGTGTAATGGCCAAAAAGAGTCAAGAAGGCCTCCCAGAAGATTTAGTAACGCAGCAATATTAAAGCAGTTGAAGTGCGTCTCGGTCCGTCTTCCAGGGAAACATCCTAAGTTTGGGGGTAAGAAACCGAAAAGAAAGCGTACTGAACTACTGTACAATTGGAGCAAACGAAGTATCTTCTACGAGCTTCAGTATTGGTCTTCTCTTGAACTAAAACACAATCTGGATGTCATGCACATAGAGAAGAACGTATCTGAGAGCTTATTAGGTACGTTGGTGATGAACGACAAATCAAAAGACACTCAAAAAGCAAGAAAAGATTTGGAAAAACTGGGTATTCGCGAAGATCTATGGATGCAACAGAAAAACAACAAGACACATCAACCACATCCTCCTTACTCTTTCAAACCAACCGATCGTGTACGTTTCTGTCAGTTCATTAAAGATGTGAGACTACTCGATGGCTTTGGATCGAACTTTAAGAATAAGGTGCCTTCTAATGCTTCAAATGTCATGGGTTTAAAGTCTCATGATCATCACGTACTCATGCAACGATTGCTACCAATAGGGGTCCGAGCTGGCCTGCCTTCAAATGTTTCAACAGCTATCATTGACCTTTGTACATTTTTTAAAAAAATTTGTGCACGGTCAGTGAATGTGAAAGACATGTACGATGCACATAATGAGGTCATAAAGATACTATGTAATTTGGAGTTGATATACCACCTGCATTTTTTGACATATTGGTCCATCTAATTCTACATTTACCTGAAGAAGCTATTCTTGGAGGGCCTGTGTATATGAGGTGGATGTACCCTTTTGAGAGATACATGAAAAAACTAAAAGCCTATGTTAGAAACAAAGCCAAACCTGAAGGTTCGATAGCAGAGGGTTATGTTGCAGAGGAAGCATTGACATTTTGCTCCATGTATCTTGAGGGTATGCAAACCAAATTCAACCGTCCTGATAGAAATACGGATGATGGCATGCCAAAGAGGCAGTTTTCTGTGTTTTCATCACAATGTCGACCAATGTCCAAAAAGAAAATCATTGCTCTTTCTGGAGAGGCCAGCAAAACATTACATTGGTTTGCACTAGAGAACTGTGATGAAGTAAAAGACTATTTATCTTAAGTATTTTATTTTTTTATAGTTTCGTTGTTAGTATTGTCATAAACTAATTTGTACATTTTTTTCCGATGTACAGCCAATATAAAGCTAAACATCCTCACACTGATGAAAAAGCTAAATTCCCATCATGGTTCAGTGATAAGGTGAATACATTATACGGTATTATATATGAATCTAAAGTATAATATTATATAAATTATCAATTTTATATTTTTCTCCAGGTCTATCGTCTACAAAAAGAAATGTCCCCGGACTGTACCAACGAACTAAAGGCATTGGCACATGGCCCGTTGAGCGCATTTTCTTACACTGCTTGCATCGTCAACGGTGTTAGATTTGTCGTGCACAGCCGCGATCTCCGACGTACTACTCAAAACAGTGGTGTCGTTACAATAGGAGAAGACGGTACACCATTTTATGGTCAACTGGAGGATATAATACAGTTGAACTATCTAAGTGGTTACTCGGTTGTACTATTTCGTTGTAAATGGTTCAACATATCGGGGAAGAGGCGATTGGTTGATAAAAATGGTATCGTTGCTATCGACATCAGCCGTGAATGGTATGTCGGTAAGGCATGGTACGATACTCAACAATACATTTTAGCCACACAAGCGAAACAAGTGTTTTATCTCCAAGATCTTTCTCGAAACCCAAATACTTGGAGGGTCGTGGAAGACGTTCACCATCGGAACTTTGGGATCATCCGAGTATCCCTGTTGTTAATGATGTAGATGTCTTGCACGACACTCAATCGTCTGATTATGACTTGGTTGTCGACATAGGCGATGCCGGTGAAACAAGTACGGTTGTTGAGAGATTTGTCTCCCCTGTTGTGGAAGATCAATTATTTCATTGTAACTTGGTTGTCGACTTAGGCTATTTGCCTATGCAAGCAAGTTTAGATGTAGTTGATGAATCAAATGATGACCCTATTCCAGAGGATGAAAATTTTATTAAGAGGACGGTGACATGTACCCTTCAGAAGACGAGCTCATTGTTGATACAGATGATAGCGATGATGATGATGATATACATGCATGTTATTCTAGTGATGACTCTGATTGAATGTAATGTAATGTTTTTCTGTATGTTTAATGGATGATTTTTGTTAAATTGCTATGGTGTTGCTTATATTAAATTGTTGCTTATAGTATTTGTTAAAAATATGTATGTTATTTATTTCAATTGAAGGCATGGCAACACGTGTTGCCAGAGGTCATGGTGGAGACGGTGGGGCTGACCCTCCACGAGGCCCAGATAGGATTCCTTCGACCTGCGAGTCATGTAAGTAACTTGTTCCAATTTACTGTAACATTTTATATTGGATATATTTTTTAACTTACTAACTTGTCAATTACATGTATCAATGCAGCCAACCCCAAAAAGACTCGTGGAAAGGGAAAGGACTTAAACCTGCTTGAAGAGTTTGCAAAAAACAATGAGCAACCGTTACCTCTTTTGTTAGATGACGAGGGAAATAAGTTCAAAATGATCGGAGATAACTACCAGATGTATATACGATTGGTATCAAATGAGGTTGGTAGAAGAGTGCCAATGCACTATCCCAGTTGGAAAGCTGTGCCTAGCAAACACAAGAGAGAGATTTATCCGACGCTGCATGTAAGTATATGATATAATGTTTTATTTTTCTTTCAATTTTATAATTTCTAAATGTCTTCTAATTCTTTGTTTTGCAGCATTATTTTGATATTGATGCATGGAAGAACACACGAAATTGGAATGGCGTTGTACATGGAATAGAGGCCGACTGTGCCAACGCATACAAGCGACGAAAATACGATTTGAAAGTACATTTTGATGAGCAAGGAGGTTACACAGATATTGAGAGGGCAAGGGCGCATCCCCCGCCTACACAGACTCCCCGGGCGTGGGGGAAGGTTATTGATAAACTTTTTACCACAGATAAGTACAAAGCCCGTTCACAAAGTAACAAAGGCAACAGAGAACTTCTACCGTATACAAGTTCTCATGGGACGGAATCATATGCCCAAAAACGATATAAAGAAGTAAGTATTTTTTTAAGTATTTGAGGAGTTATTAATAAGTCTATGAAATTATATTAACTATTGATGTTAATTTATAGGTCCAAAAAACCGGCAAAAGTAGCGAAATAGAAGTGTGGAGAAAAAACCACTTCAAAGAAGGTCGTGGCTGGGTGAATGATAAAGCACACGCTGATTGGGTAAGTAAAATTTCTAGCTATATATATTGATATGCAATTTAGTGTAGAATGTCTATTTTTGGTATTAGAAATCATTGCATATATTGAAATATGAGAATTGTTATTGTTATTATTTACAGGTAAACAAGTTGGTTATCCATTTTATAGCAGTTATGCTGTCGAATTTTATATATAAAAACTAACATTCGTTTGTTGTTTTGTTTATTGTAGGAAAAAATACAAGTCGAGTACAAAACAATGCTTGACAAAGCTAACGGTGACGAGGCAAAGGTTAATGAAATTAAATGCCTTGAACGCGCGCTTGGAGAAAGGCGTGGCCATACACGGGGAGTTGGTAGAAAAATCCAAAATATCCCAGCCCACTACGTACCGGATGCTTCAACATCATCCCAAAATTTTAACCAGTTTACCCAACAGTTTGCCCAACAGTTTACCCAGCAGATGACTCAACAATTCAATCAACACTTACAAACCATTTTCACCCAAAATAACATACCGTTTCAACCGTTGCAACCGTTTCAATTCGATCCAACACAACTACAAAATATGCAAATTGAATCTCCAAACAACCAAGGAGGTGGAACCGGAAATGAAGATGCAACCGCGAGTGATATTCAAGGAGATGACGCCGGAAATGTAGTTCAAAGCGAAAGTGAAAGTGAAAGTGATTAAAAATTTTAAATGTTCTAGTATTTATGTTTTGACACACAAATTTTGTATAATATTATACATGTTAAACTTTATGTGATATTGATATGTTGTTTTAAATCGCTATAGCCTTCATGTTTTTATATTTTGCAGATTTTAATTGTAATGTATATAAAATTTGACATTTTGTAGAAAACATAAAAAAACCTGTACAGTGGCTATAGGGACGACATGTCGTCCCAATAGATAAGGCGAATTTTTTCTACACTCTTATAGTAACGACAAGTCGTCTCTATAGCCTAAGCTATAGAGACTAAATGTCGTCTCTATAGCCTAAGCTATAGGGACGACAAGTCGTCACCACAAGCCGTTGTTCCCTTTTTTAAACGACCTTATAGTAACGACAAGTCGTCTCTATAGCCGAAGCTATAGAGACTAAATGTCGTCTCTATAGCCTAAGCTATAGGGACGACAAGTCGTCACCACAAGCCGTTGTTCCCTTTCTTGAAACGACCTTATAGTAACGATAAGTCGTCTCTATAGC
The DNA here is from genome assembly GCA_023525715.1 of Cichorium intybus. NCBI lineage: Eukaryota > Viridiplantae > Streptophyta > Magnoliopsida > Asterales > Asteraceae > Cichorium > Cichorium intybus. Next base: position 58,706,202 of record CM042011.1, read on the forward strand.
TCAGCTATAGAGACGAAGGCTATAGGGACGACAATTTTGGGCTATAGCGACTATTCTGTAGGCACGAAGGCTATAGTGACGACATGTCGTTGGAGGCATCTATAGGGACGACATCGGGGTCTATAGGGACGACATTTGTCGTCCCTATAGCCCTCGATTCTTGTAGTGCCAAACTACCCAAAACTAAACATCGATTAATCAAAGTGAGTGTGACTAAAAGAATAGAAAGAAAGTAGAAAACAATAACACTGTCAAGGTGTGATTTTGTATTATAACATACTTCAGGAACATTTTAAACACTGATTACTCAATAACAAAAGCAGAAAAATCAATACTCTGTAAAAATAGAGTATCGAATTGCATGAGCCTAAACCATTAAACGCTAAACGATAAGTAATCAACCATGTGAAAATTTGGAGAAAAGTTACCTCTGTAGACGATTTCAGAAAAATCAATGTGGATTTAATGATAGCAATCGCTAGTACCAGTAGACCTTCCGTTTCCTTGTTAACCAAATAAGTAGTTCTGGTAATTATGTTTGTCCCTAATCGACGACGAAGTCCCCAACAAGTATCTTTGGCACCGTGACAAATAACATAATAAATTAAAAGATTAATGTTATAAAATAGCTTCCAATAAGATAATGTTTAAATTGTATTCGACAAGGCAACAAGCTATTTTGACTTATTACTTTGTACCATTAGACCAAAGGGTATCGTGGTCCGGTGGGATGCGGTATCCAAGCTTATCACCCTACTTGGGTTGGTGCCTGTGGTGACCTAGGGAGTACGGGTTGTTGACGCTGCACAGTTTCAATATTCAAAAATTACCATAATGCCCCTCAACGGCTAGAACCCAACGGATATTGTTTTTATTTTTTTTCTCTCTCTATATATAGATACATATACATACATTTAATATTCACAACTTTCAATCCTTATCCAACAAATTCATTGAAACACGAAAATTTTCAAATGTCTTCACAATCATCGTCGTCATCCGAGGAAACCAATCAAATCCCGGAAATAGAATTTGTCGGTCATATAATGCAACGCACGATAACGTACTACGAAAACCAAGCGGGAAGTTCATGTGTGTCTAGAAGACGGGGTCCTGCTTTACATAGAGAACGTGATAACGACCATAATCGTTTATTTCAAGACTATTTCGCCGATGACGCCGTCTACGCTTCCAAGTTCTGAATGAGTAAACAGTTGTTTTTACGCATTGCTGGGGATTTGGAATCACGATTCGCGTTTTTTCAACAACTGTGGGATGCAAGAGGTACAAAGGGGTTTATGCTGATACAAAAATACACATAGGCTATCCGAAAACTAGTCATGGGTTTAGGAGCCGACTCGTGGGATGAGTACCTACGAATGTCTGAAAGAACGTCACCGGAGTCACTTTACAAGTTTTCGAAGGCCATCATCTCGGTGTACGGTGCCCGATATTTACGTAAGCCAACTACGAACAACATGTATCAACTGTATACGGCTCACGAAGGAAGGCATGAGTTACCTGGGATGATCGGCAGCATTGATTGTATGCATCGGTTGTGGCCGATGTGCCCAAATGCATGGTGTCGTCAGTTTATGTTTATGCAAGGGGATCACAAAGACCCGACAATAATTTTAGAAGCGGTAACATCGACCAATCTTTGGTTTTGGCATGCTTTTTTCGGAGTTGCCGGGTCTAACAACGACATCAGCATGCTCGATCAATCCCCCGTATTCAACGATATATTTTAGAGAATCTCTCACGACGTGCCGTTTGTAGTTAACGAATTACATACAAACGAGGTTATTATTTGACCGATGAGATTTATCCGAAGTACTCTGCTTTTGTGAAGGCGTGGTCCCATCTGAACGACGAAAAATGTTTGAGGTTTAAGGCAGTCCAAGAAGGAGCTCAGAAGGATAGGATATAGAACAAGCGTTCGACGTTCTTAAAAGACGTTTCAACATTATTTACAACCCGACAGGTACTTGGGACAACAGAAAAATAAAATCGATAATGTACGCGTGCATCATATTACACAATATGATTTTAGAAGACGAAGGTAAAGCTATATGCCGATTTGATGAAAACGAAGTTTTGCCACATCGTGAATCTTTCGGTTTTGACACGCCTGGATACCGAGCAAATAGAACAGATGTACACAACCGCGAGTTGCACCACAACCTACGAGCTGATTTGTCGGAGCATGTCCACCGGAACGCAACTGAAATCGTCGATATTGAAGATGAAGAGTTGTTCTTGTCGATGGATGATGAATCGGAGGAGTATATCGATGCCGACGAAGATGAACTTTCCGACAACGACTCCAACGGCTTGGAGGATTGACATTTATATTTTTTCATGTTTTCGTGTGTCGTTTTTAGTAGTCGTTTTTTAATTTGTCGTTTGTCGTTTTAATTTACGTTTTCATTAATTTTTAATCTACTCCTAAACTACACCTATATTCCACATATGTCCCTAACGAGACTTAAACCCTCAACCTCAAGGAGGGATGACAACACCTGGTATCGTTGGGCTAGAAGCCCTTTGGTTAAAATAATGAAGTATTTTATTTTTTAAAAACTAATTTTATAGTTTAGTTTAATTTAAATTATATTATTTGTTTCATTTAAAAAAAAAAGAGTGGTAGTGAGGGTATACAATTTCCAAAAATTTAAGGGGTGAGTGGTTAATGATGGTAAAGTGAGGTGGTGCCTACGTAACATCAAAACCCCTTGGGGTGAGTGGTTACCACACCCCTTGGTCTAATCCTCTATGGACATGGCAGCCCACATGGCAAAAATTTCCCATACAACCATTCACAAGAAATATAAACATCTGATGGTGTTACAAACATAAACATTCTAACACCAAAGGATGTATTTATCTTTCATCCTTCATTTTTATTTTATTTTGTCATTGGTATATAAAATGTCACGTTAATTTTCTTTTACTACTGTTTCTTTAAGTCCAAGAAATAAATATATTTCATATTCCATTCACTTAATAGAAAAAGCTTTGATTTGAAAAACCTTCCACCATAGTTTTGTCAAAATTTAAGAGCTTTTTTAGTTAAAAAAAAGCTATGAAAAAGATATTTTAGTTAAAAAAAGCTATGATTTTTTTTAACGTGTTGATGTTGAGGAAATTGAAGTTGCTAGATTCGCTAGTATTCTTAATTGCGACTCCGCTTCGTCGCTTCTCTACTTTTTATTTTGAACGTGTTGATGTTGGAGCAAATATGAAATTAGCCAAGAATTGGTTGGTGATTGTTTATAAATTCAAAGCTAGGCTTTCGAGTTGGAAAGCTAGAAATCTCTCTATCTCTCTTTTGGTGGTAGGCTTACCCTTGTGAAGTCGGTTATGGGTAGTCTTCATTTATATTATTTTGCTATTTTTTGGGCGCCTAACAAAATCATAGTCATGCTGGATGGTATTCGTAGAAGGTTTTTATGGGGGAGGTACGGGAGTTAATAAGCCAACTTATTGGGTTGCTTGGTCTGATGTTGTGAAACCGAAACACATGGGAGGTATTGGTATTGGTTGTCTCGACTCTCTTAATCATGCTCTTATTCTTAAATGGTGGTGGCGGCTTAAAGTAGAATAGCTTTTGGTATCTATGTATTAAAAGCATTCAAAAAATTACCGGGATTGATGACATGCTGCTTGCTAGATGTGGCTTACCGGGCCCTTGGCTTACTATCTTCAAGGTGCAATTAGAGATGGAGGAAAAAAGGATCGTGGTAAAGGATCTATTCTACAAAATTTGAGGTGATGGAAATGACACCTATTTTTGGAAAGATAGATGGCTTGGAGATGTTTTCAAAAACATGTTTAGCCAGGCTTTACCTCTTGGAGGCAGAAAAAATTGCAAAGTTTCTCAACGTATCGTTGTTGGTAGCGATAATAAATTTGGAAGACATTGGAAGAGGCAGTTGAGGCATGGCCGTGGATCCAAATAAATGGAGGATATGTCTAATTTTCTTAAAGATATCCATCTTGTTGATATTTCAGAACGATGGAAGTGGAATGGAGGTGGTTCAGACGTATTTTCATTGTCCTCCGTTAGACACTTAATCGTTATGTCATCGGGTGGAGGCTCGGATATGGATTCCTTTAAATGGATTAATTGGGTGCCTTTGAAAATCAACTGTTTGTTTGGAGAATGTTCCTTAATAGGATTCCCACGGCTTTCAACCTTGCAATATGGGGCATTGTTGTTAATGATGTATTGTGTGCCTTTTGTAATTCTAAATTAGAAGACATTAATGATATCTTTTTTGGTTTCCATTTTGCTAAAGATGCTTGGGGTTGGCTGTGCTCATTGTTCAAGGCATGGGGTCCTTCACTTTCTTGGGTTGTTGAGTTCCGGAAGTCATTTTCTAGAGGTGGAATTAGCAAGTAACATCACAAGCTTATGTTGGCTATTGGTTACTCCATGATCTGGTTCATTTGGATAGCAAGGAACACCCACACATTTGGGAGGAATCTGATGAAGATTTCATATTTTATTGATGAGTTCATGTTGGCGGTTAATACATGGGTTAAGAATATATCGAAGTTCAAAATGTTATGTTGGGATGGTTAGTGTAGTTCTCCTAGCCTTGACTCTTATGTTTAATTGTTCCTTGTTTTTGCTAGCTTGTTGCTAGTTACTTGTTTTTTTTATGAAAAATCCTATATTGTGGATGCTTTAAGGGGTGTTGTTAACCACACCCTTCCCGTACCAATTATGACCTAAAAGAGCAAAATCGACCTATATGACATGACCGATCATTTTTGTTTTCTTTTTCTTTATCAATCAATGAGAATGTTTGATTTGAAAAAAGAAATTAATCTTTTACTTTAATATTTACCTTAACTATAAATGGGACACGTAAAATTTTTAATAAAATATGTACAGACCCTAATCCCGAGAAGTCAAGTTTCGAGTTTTAAAGAATCAAAGTCCGCGGAGTAAAAGAATCAAAAATGTGAAAATTGGAGAAAATGGGCATTAGCGCCGCTAACAAGGATGTTAGCGACGATAATGTTGGCCAGCGTCGATATCTTGTTTTTCGCCTCGTTATCTCGCCGGCTATCAAAGTGGGTTGGCACGATTGCTATTAGCAGCGCTAACTGTAGGGTTAGCGGCACTAATGTTCGATTTTGGGCCAAAACCCTATATTTTCATGCTTGGGCCATATTTGAGGGTTGGGAACCCTAGGGCAGCCGCCTTATGCAACATTTCAGCCCCAACTCGTGATTTTTCTCTCTTTAGACCATATGGAGTGATTTTTTTATGATCTTGGCATTCTTGGATGGATTTTTGAAGAGTTCATGATACTGTGAAAATACAAGGTGCTGCTTGGGAGTTTTGTTCAAGAGAAGATCAGCTAAAGCCTTGTTTCTGGACCATTGTGAGTCAAGTTCTCACCTTTATGCATTTTTATGATTTAAGTATGTTCTTATGGATTGAGTAAGTGGAATGGTCTCGTGTAGTGTTTGTCTATGGTTTGGAAGGATAAAGTTGGAAACTTTATGCCTAAAATCTCTGATTTGAACCTTTGGGATGGTTTAGAGAGTAAATCAAACTCTCTATGGTGATTTTGGTTAGTAATTGACCACCTTGGACTTGAATCTTGTTCTTGATCTTGTATGGTGATGTTTGAGAGGATAAAGTTAGGATCTTTATGGATTTTGGACTGTTTCAAAGGTCCCTGGATGGATTAAGACCTTGGCTGAATGAATTAAGAACTTAATGGACTTTTGGATCTGTCCATAGTTAGCGACGCTAACTTGGGGAGTTAGCGGCGCTAACTATGCTGTTGACTTTGACCTTTGACTGTTGACTTTTTGACCAGTTTCACTTTTGGTCAAACTTGAGGGTTGTAGATACCAGTCTTATATGATTATCCTATTTGGGATTTAGAAAGTTCTAAGTGGAGTTTATCCTTGTTAGGAAGTGCGTATTGTCGAAATCCGAGGGCACTCACGTGGAGTGCTATCTATCTTGAGGTCGCGGATCAGGTGAGTCTTCTCACTATACTATGGGTGATGTTACATGCGTAGGTAGCTTTATTACTTGGTGTAATAATGTGAAGTATGTGCTTTACGTGTTTATCGACAAGATCGGGGCAAGCTCGTGAGTCGAGGCATGGACAAGATCGGGGCAAGCTTGTGAGTCAAAGAATGGACAAGATCGGGGCAAGCTAATGAGTCAAGGAATGGACAAGATCGGGGCAAGCTCTTGAGTCAAAGAATAGACAAGATTGGGGCATGCCAGCCCGTGAGTCAGGTTGTTCGGGGCAAGCCCAGAGACCTTTTGTGATTGTGTGTTATGGATTGGATCATGTGGTATTTTGGGGAACTCACTAATCTTTGTGCTTACTCTTTCACCCTAACTGTTTTTAGGTATTTGCTGGCTTGAGCTTGGAGCACGACGCGACTGTACCGCATCTGAGGTTTTGATGATTAAAACTTTTGCTGGATAATGTCTATAAATGTTTTGATAAATACGATTTCTAATGTTTGAATAACAAGTTTTAATTTTGATGGTTTAGTTTGGTAACCCGTTTTATGTGTTTGAACCATTTTCAAACGAAAAATTTTATTATTGGATCTGGGACGTTACAAAATATTACATTTTAGCCATTTGATTTGCAGTTTATATTCAATTTTTAACCTTTTCATTTTAAAAGAGTACTTTTACACCCTTCCCACGGTTGATTCAGTTGTTCATGAGTTGATTGCCGAGGAAACCCGTATCAAGTCCCAATCTGACAAAGGGTCTAAGGCAGTAGCCACTCCTACTGTCTTTGCTGTTCAACAACGACCACAGACTTCTAATCAGTATAAGCCGAAAGTTGCATTTGATGAGTGTGCCTTTTGTAAAAAGAAAAATCATTGGAAGTCTCAATGTCCATTGCTGTTGGGGAAGAGAAATTATCAAAACCAAACAAGGCCATCTGGACAGTTTCAGCCTCCACAGTTCAACAGGCCTCCTGGACAGTTTCAACAATGTCCACCATTTTGTCCCCCACAGTTCAACAGGCCTCCTGGACAGTTTCAACAATGTCCACCATTTCGTCCCCCACAGTTCACTGCTGCTGCTACTGTACCTTCTACAGAGAACGATTTGAATATGACACCACCATCAGCTTTGGATCCACAGGTTTTTGAGCAGTTTCGCCAGTTCATTGCTTCCAATCCTACTGCCATGTCAACATCTATGTCTCACACATGTCTATCAGCATCTAGTCCTTCAGGTATTCCTTCATCCTTATGGATATTGGATTTTGGTGCATCTCATCATATGTCACCACATTTGTCATCCTTTTCTTCGTTATCAGCTAGTCCTCATGTTTCTGTTATGTCAGCTAGTGCTACACCTATGCCAGTTGAGGGTATTGGTCATGTTGTTACCCCTCATATCTCTCTCACTAATGTTTATTATATTCCCACACTTGCTTTGAATCTTGTTTCGGTCAGTCAGTTGTGTAAATCTGGTTATTGGGTCTTCTTTTCTGATTCTCTTTGTTGCGTACAGGACCCACAGTCTCGGAGGGTGACTGGGATCGGCCGTAAACTTGGGGAGCTTTATGTTTTGGAGCAGCTCCAAGTTTCTGATATTGCGGCCTCTAGTCTTGATTTGTCGTCTTTTCGTTTAAGTCATTCGTCTTCAAATTTTTATCTTTGGCACTCTCGTTTGGGTCATGTTTCAGCATCACGCTTACAGTTTATATCCTCTACTGGTGTGTTAGGTCATTTGAACAATGTTGATATTTCTGATTGTTGTGGTTGTAAACTGGCAAAATTCTCTGCCTTACCTTTTAATAATAGTGTCACTCGTTCTTTTGCTCCTTTTGATCTTGTGCATTCTGATGTGTGGGGTCCTTCCCCAATAACCTCCAAAGGAGAATCGCCTTATTATGTTTCATTCATAGATGATTATACTCGTTATACATGGGTTTATCTTATGAAGCGCAGGTCAGATTTCTTTGTCATTTATAGCAATTTCAGAGCTCTTGTGAAGACCCAACACTCTGCTGTCATAAAATGCTTCCGGTGTGATTTAGGAGGGGAATATACCTCTAATGATTTTACTCAGTTATTAGCATCTGATGGGACTGTTCACCAATCATCATGTACTGATACTCCTCAACATAATGGTATAGCAGAAGGGAAACATCGACACCTTGTAGAAACGGCACGGTCTTTGTTATTATCTTCTGATGTTCCTAGTGTCTTTTGGGGAGAAGTTATTCATACTGCTGCCTATGTGATTAATCGCATCCCGACTCGCCACAACTCTGGAATGTCTCCTTATGAAAAGTTGTATGGTCAATTACATGATTATTCATCTTTACGGGTATTTGGGTGAACCTGTTTTGTCTTACGGCCTCATGTCGAACGAAGCAAGTTGTCTCCAAAGTCGGCTCTTTGTGTATTCTTGGGATATGGTATTGGTCAGAAAGGATATCGGTGTTATGATCCGGCGAGTCAGAAACTGTATGTCTCTCGACATGTTACTTTTCTGGAGCACATTCCTTACTATGCTATTCCTGTACAGTCTCACAACATGACTCGGTCAGAACTTCAAAATATTGATCCTTTTACCATTGATAGTGATGGCACTACATCTAGTGCCCCAGTTGATGATGCTTCCATAGCTCCAGACAACCCTCCTGCTCAGTCTGCAACTGCTCCCACTCCTGTTGTCGCTCAAGAAAATCATCCTCCACCATCGAGACCTGTACGTACTCATAAGACTACTAAACTGCCAGATTTTGTATATTCTTCTTATTCGCCAACATTTGCATCTTTTATTGCAAATATACATCGGCTTTCTGAACCAGAGTCTTACAAAGAAGCTGTTTCTGATCCTCGTTGGCAGAATGCTATGGCGGAAGAGCTTACAGCTCTTTATCAGACTCATACGTGGGATCTTGTACATCTTCCTCATGGAAAACGGACAATTGATTGTCGTTGGGTATATAAGATCAAAACCAAGTCTGATGGCTCAATTGAAAGATATAAGGCAATGCTGGTTGCAAAAGGATACTCGCAGCAATATGGTATGGATTATGAGGAGACTTTTGCCCCAGTGGCAAAAATGCTACTGTCCGCACTCTGATCGCAGTTTCCTCTATTCGTCAATGGAAGATATTCCAAATGGATGTCAAGAATGCATTTTTGAACGGTGAACTTCATGAGGAAGTTTACATGTCTCCTCCTCCAGGTATTGCTCACCAACCAGGTGAAGTTTGTCGACTTCGGAAAGCCTTGTATGGTCTCAAACAAGCCCCTCGTGCTTGGTTTGAGAAATTCTCTATTGTGATTACTTCTCTCGGTTTACTCCTAGTAATCATGATTCAGCGTTATTCGTTAGATGCACGAATGCAGGTCGGATTCTCCTATCCTTGTATGTTGATGACATGATTATTACTGGTGATGATCATGATGGTATAGAATCTTTGAAGCGTGATTTGGCTTACCGCTTTGCTATGAAAGACTTGGGATTGCTACGTTATTTCTTAGGGATTGAAGTTGCACAATCTTCAAAAGGTTATCTTTTATCTCAGACAAAGTATATTTCTGATCTATTTGAACGTGCTCGTCTCTCAGACAACAGGACAGTTGATACTCCTCTGGAGACTAATGCCAGGTACTCTCCAACAGACGGTGTTCCTTTGTCAGATCCAAGCCTATATCGAACTATTGTGGGAAGTCTGGTTTATCTTACTGTTACTCGACCAGACATATCTCATGCAGTTCATGTGGTTAGCCAATTTGTCACCGCTCCTACTACTGTTCATTGGGGAGCTGTTCTTCGTATCTTGAGATATCTTCGAGGCACTCAATTCCAAACCCTTGTCTTTCCTTCCACGTCCTCTCTCAACTTGTGTGCCTATAGCGATGCTGATTGGGACAGTGATCCTCATGATCGAAAATCCAACACTGGTTTCTGCATCTTTCTTGGAGACTCATTGATTTCATGGAAGAGTAAGAAACAAGATGTTGTCTCTCGGTCTTCTACTGATGCTGAGTATCGAGCTATGGCTGTCACCACTTGTGAGATTGTTTGGCTACGATGGCTTCTTGCGGATATGGGAGTTGACACTTCTCATCCTACTCCATTGCACTGTGACAACAACAGTGCAATACAAATTGCCAAGAATTCGGTTTTTCATGAACGGACAAAACATATAGAAATTGATTGTCATTTCACTCGTCATCATCTTCAACTTGGGACCATCACCTTGCCGCATATTCCATCAACCCTACAGATTGCTGATATGTTTACGAAGGCTTTGTCTGGTTCTCGATTTTGTTTTTTGTGTGACAAACTCTCAATGCTTATAACTGTCGCATTGTGAGTTTGAGAGGGGATGTTAGCCTAATAAGATTGTCTTAGGTTTGGGCCTCTTTAGTCCACTAGCTTCTCTTAGCCCTTTTAGCCCATTGTATATATGTTTCTTTTCTTTGTATTGTTTGCTATGAACTCCATTTTTACAGTAATGAATTCTCTCTCAAAACCCTAGTTCTCTTCCCTCTCTTCTCTTTGAAACTTGATCTTTGATAATCAACAGTCTGAAGATAACAATTTTGCTAGAACTTCTATCAAAATACAAATTCACGAATCAAATAAGTTAAAAAAGAATACTATGGGAAAAGATTACTAGGTTGTACGAAAAACGAGTCTTGACATAAACTTCAGAATATTAGTTGCCGTTTACAGTAACGTGAGTCCCTTTAATAAACTATAGATGACCAAGACATTGAGCAACTACCAAATTCCTTCTATCATGCTCTTTGCTGGTGGAGTAGTCAAGACGGGTCAAACAAAGTTGATAAAGCCCTAATTCATGACATGTTCAACCTAACGTGTGTCTTTATGTTTCCCTGTTGAATAATATCAACACAAATTCAATCCACAATGTATAAAAGTTTGTAATCTCTATCATATTCCCATATTTAAATTACACAAGTCAATTAAAAAAATAAACAGTAAAGACAGAATTTAAGGGACCGTAGAAAAATGTTTAAAAATAAAGATCTAAAGGGTGTAAAAACAAAAACTCATATGGCGAAAATTAATCTTTTAGCCGCTGTTTGTCCAAAATCAATCTGGAATAAAATTTGGGGTTCAGTTTAACAATTCACGACTCAAACATCTAACATAATCAACAGATTTCATTGATTAATGTCAAGGTCCAACTGAAATGAGAACAAAAAAGTTACCGGAAGAAATAGATCCTAATATAGTGTTCAAGAGCTGCTGGCATTTCTCAAAGAGGGCCCTCAAAATCAACGAGACGCCCCTGGATCCACATATACATAATTTGAAAAGCGATAAGTCCACCAAAACCGAACTGAATTGAAAATGGATAAGTCCACAAAAATCGAAAATGAATTTGTTCACTAAAAGTGTCTGCATATCGATGTTTTGTTAAAACTTGCTTTACCTTTATATGTGGCAAATGATGATCATAATAATAAGAAGATTGTTGCAAGTGTGTACCTCCCCTGCATGCCAGATCAATTCAACATATAACATTATATTTATGACATTGTAATTTAAATTGTCTTTTGTGAAAATTTGTTATTTAAATACATATGTACTCTGGCTGTTGATATTAAATTGTGTTTATCAACCTTTTTGTCGACTCTTTTTCATTTTATTAATTAACTATATATCAAATATGATTACAAAAACTGCACAATCCATGTGATAATCTCAAGTTTTTGCATGAAACATTTAGGAGGTTGTAAGCACCTAAAAACATTATGGATGACTTTTGATCAGTTTTGTATTTTGCTAAAAATTTTATACCAAATTAACAATAATATTTTTTTCAAACTTGGTTGTTGTCAGGGGTAAGTAGTCCGATTTTTTGGTTACTAGCAAAACAAAGTAATGTGTGGTAAGTAACGTTGGTTATCAATGTTAAATTGGTACTTTGATGTCATCATGAGCTTGCAATTGAGTTCCTAATTTGTTAAAAAGTTAATTTTATATTATTTTTCTTTTTAATCTTTTTAAATATGTTAATCTGTAGATCCAGAAATGATGCAACACGAGATTGACAAATATATGGCTGTTGGTCAGGCATTATTTAGTGTTTTGTTGCTGGTACAATTTCTTTTTTCTTATTGACATAAGCCCTAAACTTTTACAAATTCCCTTTTTTTTGGGCTTAATGCAAGAAATAACGCACTTTCATTTATTTGTGTGCTATAACATCTGATTTCACACTTTTATTTATTTCAGTTACATCATTGTACTTTTATTTTTGTCATTAGGGTATCACACATTACATACTCTACCCAATCATATCATTGTACTTTAATTTATTTTTTTCTCAGATAATACTTTCTAACATCCATTTAAAGTGATATTTTTATCTGGATTACACTGCTATAATTGGTAATTTTTTCAAACTAAAATGTTCTAATAGCAACAAATGAAAGTAGGATGCCATAGTAAAAACATCAATGTAACTACATAGATATTTCTTGGATTTAACCTCTCATTGTTCCAAATACTTTTAAGAAATCATTTATCCATATATTTTCGAACTAGAACTTTTAAAAGCAATTCAACATGCGAAAATGGAACGACTTGACCGATTTACCCTTAAACTTATTCATGATGGTATTGCTTTGGTAATTGCTACGTTTCCCTTCTATTGTTACCCGCCTTTTTCTTTCACAAGCTTAGAAATTGATGATACCGCTAAGCCACCCGTAACCATCACAACAACTATCAAATCAGGACCGCATACCTTATCTTACTACAAAAAAGAACCTGCATTCCACTTGTACCTTAGCTAACTCTCTTTTAATTATCCAACATTAATAACTAATTTTTACTACTTTTGCTTCTTCACGTAACAACATGGAAATAAACGAACCACAAAAATCTTCCACTACAATGCAAAAGCCTAATGATACTCTTCTGCAGCATCGCGCGGGGTGCATCACCTAGTTCACAAGATATGTGAACGTTGTTGGTGCTACATACATCAACATTCTAAGACCAAAGGGTGTATTTATCTTTCATCTTTCATTTTTACTTTATTTTGTCATTGATATATAAACCTCACGTTATTTTTCTTTTAATAATGTTTCTTTAACTCTAAAAAATAAATATATTTCATAGTCCCTTCAATTAATTAATATTACATATATAATAAATATAAGTAATTAATATATAAATAATAAGTTTATAACAAATAAAACAAAATACCCTGTTAATTAAAACTAAATAGAAACTGTTACATAATAAATTTATAAAATACATCTAAAGCATAATATAGAATAAAACTACAAACTCCACTCCCCCGAATCATCTGAATTGTCGTCTTGTCGTCTGTGTTCTATTCCAACTCGTCGTCCAAATACTCTTTTGATTCCTCATTTGACGAGTCGTACAAATCCTCCTCCATATTTTCAACATTATGTATATCATTTCTATATATATGCTTCACCAAATCAGCTCGAAGGTTGTGATGCGTATATCGGTTACGTACTTCCATAATTATAATTGCTAGGTACTATGCAGTTATCGCGGTCAAAAGCGTAATCGCGGTAACCTACCGATATTTAATTTTGCGGTTCTCGCGGTGGTATAGCGGTGATATAACGGTTTTTTAGTAATATGTAGAATTTATATATTAGACTATTACTAGTAGAATTAATATCATAAAAGTCATTCAAAAAACATCACATAATGCTTAATTTAAGAAATAAGTCACATAATATAACATTCTAATATAGAAAATGTCAAAGTATCAAAAAAAAATTTTTTTTCCTCCACCCGGATAATAGCGGTAAATCGCGGTCATTATCGCGGTAAATCGCGGTGAATCGCGGCGGTATACCGGCGCTATACCGGTACCGCTATTTTCCACCGCTAAACTGAACCGCGATTATGCTGACCACCACGAACCGCTATACCGGCGCTATACTGGCGCGATTAACTACATAGGCTAGGTATTGTGGCGTATCAATACCTATTGGCTCAATGAATGAAAAAAATTTCATTTTCATTGTAATGACATATCATTTTTCTTGTGTCTTCTAAAATTATATTATGTAATATGATGCATGTGTACATTAATCTTTGTATTTTTCGGTTGTCCCATGAACGTGCTGGATTTTTGATTATCTGTTATTCTCTTGAGGATACAAAATGCTCGTTTGATATTGTTTCTAGCTCCTTCCGAGGTTGCCCTAAATTTTAATCTTTTTTCATCGGTTAGATGTGTCCAAGATTTGACAAATACAGAATACTCCAGATTTATTCCATTGGTAAGATAATACCCTCGCTGTATGATTCTCCGTTCATTACTAACGATACGTCATGGACATTTCCAAGAAACATGTCGCTGAGTACCAACGATTGATCAAGCATATTGCTTCAAGAATCATCGATGCTCTTTGTGATCACCAAGCATGTATTGACCGTGATATACATTTGAGCACATTACCTAGGACCAATGCATACAATCGATGCTACCTAGCATTCCTGCAAACACATGTTTATTTTCATGTGTCGTATACAATTGGTGGGTGTCGTGAACTGTAGGCTTATGTAAATATCGTGCACTGTTAAACCAAAATGAAGGACTACTTTGTCATAAATATAATTGCAAAATTCAATTAATATTTAATATATGAAAATACTTAAACTTTTGAGAAAAAAATGATAGGAAACGAAACACATACGGTCAAACTAGGAAAAATTAAGAGATACATAATAAAGTGCCTTTAAAATACTTCACGAAAAAGCCATAAACATCAAAATATTGGCATAGTGAGACCCAATGCATCTCATAAACCCTACGTGAACCACCCATCCTCATTGTGTCTCATTTTTTATGTTTTGCGGTTATCATGATCAATTCTCTTCCCTCATAGAGATGTCAATGAACTATATATAGTTTTAACAACACAAAATAAATAGATTACAATTTTTATAATGAATCATATACCCATCATATTTGGAACAGTAGACACATTATATTTTCAAAGTTTTGTTATAGAGAGAAATTGAGGTATGAAAGTCATTTTTACCGTACAACCAAAATTACAGAACAAATGATTCCATTGTTGAACGATGTTATGGACTATGCAATTTGTCAAAAGATAGCAGTTTTGCTAGAACTTCTATCAAAATACAAATTGACGAATCAAATAAGAATACTATGGGAAAATATTACTAGGTTGTATGAAGAACAAGTCTTGACACAAATATTAGTTGGCGTTTACATTAATCTAAGGGCTGAGGCCCTTTGGTAAACCATAGATGACTAAGACATTGAGCAACTACCAGATTCCTTCTATCATGCTCTTTGCTGGTGGAGTAGTCAAGACGGGTCAAAATAAAGTCGATAAAGCCCTAATTCATGACATGTTCAACCTAACTTGTGTCTTTATGTTTCCCTGTTGACTATGATGAGACAAATTCAATCCACAATGTATAAAATTTTTTAGTCTCTATCATATTCGCATATTTAAATTACACAATTTCAATTAAAAAAAGAAAAAACTGCAAAAATGGTCCCTGTGGTTTGCAGTTTTTTCGGAATGAGGTCCAAACATTTGAAAAGTTGTAAAAATGTCCTTTTCAGCAAGTTTCTTTGTGGATTTAGTCCCTGTCGAAATTGAAATGTCTGTTTTACCCTTGTGATTTCTTTTTTTATTTTTAATTATTTATCAATTTTAATAAATAAAAAATCATAATAAATCCCTCACCCCCTTCATCTCCCTCCCCCGCCCCCTCTCAAATCCATCTCTTCCTTTCTTTTCCCGGTTGTAAAACCCACCTCCACTGTCACCAAGAAATCCAATCACCACCACCGTCTTCCTTCCTCCCCCCTCTACTCCATAGCCATGGAGGTCGGCCTCGATACAGCTACACTCTCACCTCTTCACACCAACTCATACCCACGTCTATTCACTCTCTCCACCATTTTCCCGCAAACCCAAATGAAAACCTCTTCACAAAATCCATATACAGTTAAACCTAAACTCACTATCATATGGTGAAAGGTAAATCAAGAACAAGTGAAGGATTTTTACCAGGCGAAATTGAAGGTTATGTGAGAGATCAGGACCGACTAAATCTTTGACTCTATGACCGCTTCTTCGACAGAATTATCAAGATTATCGATGATTGTAACCTTGAATCCTTGATTAAGAAGTTGATCGGAGATGCGTTGTGAGTGCGTGACCCCTGTCAAGGCAGTCTCGGCGATTCAAAGGAGTTTCGACAGTGGGTATAGATTCAAACACACCGTGATTAGTTTTATCCAGTGGGATGCAGTTCGTGAGGAACACAGTTGAAAGGTGGAGTAGCAGCATTGACTGAGGACTGGTTCACCACTAGCATCACCAGACTCGTCGATGCTTGGATTCAATAACGACATTCACTGAGGCCTACGCAATAGGGCTATCTAGCTATCATTCAGCAGCTTCCTTACGCCCCTGTAATCGAAGCCCTTTACTTAGGGCGAAATACATTCTTTCGAGTTGAAACTGCAACTACCCCTTTCTCCTTAACTGTCGGAATCATATTCAAGTCCTTACCCTTCTAATATAAGAGGAGCTTTAATAAGAAAAAGTTTTCTCCTACCCCGCCCTGGCCTTTGATTGGTCGACTTCTTGCTAACGCTTGACTTCAATCAACTCAAAGCCTTTCCGAAAGACCGTATTCAGACTGCTTTATTCTTTTGGCTTGCAATAAATCTCCTGAAGAACTGCTAAAATCCTCATTACCGGGATTGAACGGAACCGACCCAGCTTATGAAATCCCGATGCGGTTGATGAGGCGAGCTTTAAATAATGGTGTGATTGCTCATTGTCGCAGGTGAATACAGTCGCTAGAGCAATTGAACCGCTGAAATGTGACGGTGGCCGGAGAAGGGGCGCGCCACTGGAGCTGTCCGCCGCCGTCTGTGATGAGATCGGGGGCAGCGTACCTGAGGTCTATAGATGACAATGGATACTGCTCTAGGTCGTATTAAACACCGACGATTAATAATACACGCTTGAAATGACGTTGGTTGGGTCGGAAATGGTCCATCGTCGCCGGAGATCATGGCGATGGTTTTTTTCAGCGGATGAATCCAGCGCCACGCAAAGAGGGCTTTTTGGAATATATATATATATATATATATATATATATATATATATATATATATATATATATATATATATATATATATATAAAGTGGTAAATGGGTAAAAGAAAAGGGAAAATGATATTGAAAGAGCAAATTAGGCATTTTCAGTTCGGGCAGTGACTAATTCCACAATGAAACATTGTCAAAATGATCATTTATCCAAGATTTTCAATGTTTGGACCAAAACCCAGAAAAACTGCAAACCACAAGGACCATTTTTGCAGTTTTGTCTAAAAAAGGTAAACAGTGAAGACATAATTTAAGGGACTGCTGAAAAATGTTCAAAAATAAAGATCTAAAAGGTGTAAAAACAAAAACTCATATGGCGAAAATTAATCTTTTAGCCGCTGATTGTTCCAAAATCAATCTCCCGTACTGCGATGACGGGACAGCCCATGACTCTGGTTTAAGAGCAGCACTATAATTCAAGTAGCTCTTAAACAATACATATTCTTGTTTTGTCTTCTCACAAGGCACCCAAATCATTCGGTCAAAATCTAGTCTGTGAACCTCATAATCTATCTGCATGTATTTCTTCAAATGAAGGGGACTGTATTCCATCAAATAAAG
This sequence comes from Cichorium intybus, assembly GCA_023525715.1. Lineage (NCBI taxonomy): Eukaryota > Viridiplantae > Streptophyta > Magnoliopsida > Asterales > Asteraceae > Cichorium > Cichorium intybus. Next base: position 58,723,943 of record CM042011.1, read on the forward strand.
GTTTTCATCGTGTAGTCCAACATACTTCCTGCCATAAATGATGGTTTTGAACTTTCTTCCTTCGTGTAGTCGTGCAGGTAGCAGGTCTTCTTATAATCATGAGGAGGGGATATATACATTAACATGGGTGGTCTAGACACCATAAACCTCTTTTTGTTAGAGAGTGCAAGTGACCTCCATGACTTGCAAACTCCGCTAAATGAAATAAATTCAATAACTCCCAGTCGCATCATGATTAAATAAAGCACATCATGGTTAATATCTGAATAGGATACTCTATCACCCTCCTCACAAGTATTCATCCTCTTCCTCACAGATGCATCATATTTCTTTTTTCTAGTCACACTCCTTCTCTTACCCATTACCACACCTACGTGCAAAAGAAGAATAAATATTCTAGAGTATATATAGACACTACCCTTCTCAAATAATCATTTTTTTTACAAAGAAAAAGATAATGAATAGTATCCCCCAAGGGAAAACAAATACAAAATGTCTACAGGATATACAATCTAATACAAATTATCAATAAGTTACTAAAACCCATGAAGATAAACCATATGGATTTGCACATCAGTACATGTCTAAGTCAATTCCTCGTACTGCAAGAACAAAAGGCTTATCAAACGACCAGCAATTAAAGGTATAATTTAACCTCTCAAACAGAAAAAACTATACTAAAATTTTTGTCATTAGGAATCGAGAAAACAAAAATCGAATGATACTTGAAGCATAATTAAAAATGCAGAAACCAATAACCCACATGTCAAAAAGACCAAAATAGTGAAATACCAGACTACCCAAAACTAAATATCGATTAATCAAAAGAGTGTGACTGAAAAAATAGAAATAAACTAGAAAACAATAACATTGTCAAGGTGTGAATTTGTACTGTTACATACTTCAGGAACGTTTTATGCTTTGATTACTCAATAACAAAAGCAGGAAAATCAATACTTTGTAAAAGAGTATCGAATTGCATGAACGTAAACAATTAAACCCTAAATAATAAGTAATCAACCATGCGAAAATTTGGACAAAAATTACCTCTGTAGACGATTCCAGAAAGATCAATGTTGATTTAGTGATAGCAATCGATAGTACCGATAGACCTTCCGTGTCCTTTGTTAATCAAATAAGTACCTCTGGTAATTATGTTTAACCCTAATCGAAGACGAAGGTGCTGTTTGTTTTTGAAGAGGTAAAAGGTCTGCAGTCTGCGGACCACATCTGCAGACATCTGTAGCAGAAGAGGTGGACCAAATGTCTGCAGTCTGCAAAGAGAAGACTGTTTGTTTTTTAAAGTCTGCAAACTGTAAAATAAACTGAAATTTAAATAAACTGAATTTGTTAAACATAAGAGTTTTCAACAAATAAACATGAAAAAAAACAGCAACAAATTCAGCAATAAACAACAACAAAAACCTAAAAAATTTCAGCATTTCAACTTCAATTCACCATTGCAACACAAAAACAACACATTAAAAAATCAAGAATAATTTCAGCAACAATTCACTAATTTCAGCCCTAAACAATTTCAATCACGAAAAATTCACCAATTTCAACAAATTCAGAAATCAGGAACAATTCACCAATTTCAGCCACAAATTTAACAAAAACCACCAAGAAATTACTCAACAATTGAAGCATTTCAACAACAAAATCAGGAACAATAAGCAAGAAGCCAAAATCAGGAACAATAATCGATTTTCGTTTTGAGCAGCAAAACCGGGAAGAAGCAATAGTTTTGAGCAGAAAAATCGGGAAGAAGCAATAGTTTTGAGTAGAATAATCGAACAATAATCAATTTCATAACTAACTATCAAAATCGGGAACAAGAACTATCAAAATCGGGAAGAAGCAACATTTTTTGAGTAGAAGCCCATATTAAATATCTATTTATTAGATTATAAGCCCGTATACTTCCATATCTATTTACTAGATTATAAGCCCGTATTAAATATCTATTTATTAGATTATAAGTCCGTATTTAAGATGGGTTGACAAGTTAAAATTTTTTATAAAAAATTTATTTTGAATTTTTTGGATTTTATATCACCAATATGATAATGTACTTTGATTTATTTTAGTTAATAATAACCTTTTTTGCTTATAGATATCAAATAGCAATGCAACATTGTCATTGATAATTTTATTGGTAGTAATATTGTCAAAAACTATAATTTACTTCTTTTACAGGATATTATAACTGCCCTCTAACCTTAGATTTACATAAAGTCTAGTTTCATTATATAAACCATTTAAAAAATAAATAAATAAACCTTTTTTATTTTTACAAATTTGCTAACTAAATGAGGTCCATTTGTAGGACAAGAAATGTGGTTTCAAGTCAAGGACTAACATTGCAAAAACACACAAACACACACACACACACACACACACACACACACACATATATATATATATATATATATATATATATATATATATATATATATATATATATATATATATATATATATATATATATATATATATATATATATATGTAGGTTCATATGTGGAGAGTAATTATTGTGTGAGTGTATGAGACATTCTCAGCCAATCAAATTAAAAGCGCAATTTCGACAATTCCTTTTTTTATTTATTATATTCTTTATTTATTGTCCGATCAATATGGTAACCTGATATTTATATAACGTAAAAATGGTAGATATCAATAACAAACTTATCAGATTTAATGGAGTGTATTTATTGTCCATTTAATCCTAGCGGTTTCATATTCGACAATATTGGAATTTTTTTGAACATAGTCTGCAAGAAGATGCCTTCATCTATCGAGACACCAGATAATGTTCATTCGCATTCAGAAATAAATGAAATTCAAGATATTGAATATGTATTATTCAAGGTTAGTAATATGTTTTATACAATTCATGTTCATTCCAATTTTAATATGTTAATGTTTTGTTTGTTTTTGATTTTATTACACATATATTCTTTGTTTTATGTTTTACCAGACGGTTTCAGAGATTTGCTTGATGAAGAAGGAGATAAAGAATGTGCTGCTTCAACATGATGAAATTATCGAGATATTTGAGGCTAGAAGATTTTGTAAAATCTGCAATTCATTAACCGATCACGATAGCAGAAATTGTTCATATGCGTTAATTTAATTAATATATGTTTTGGAGTTTAGCGTTTTAGAACATTAGTTCAGATTTTCATATTTAAGTGTCATAATTTATCAACAAATTCTTTTAGAATGGAAGCATACGTTAAAGTTTTAAATTGCACTTTTGTACGTCAGTATTTATCAACAAATTCTTTCAGAATCAAAACATATGTGTCATACTTACATGTTGTAAATGTGTCATTCTTTTAGAATTTTAAAATCATTTACCTTTTAACACAAACTAGAAAATTATTTTTCGCAGATACAGAGGAATCAGTATTTAGTAATGATTTCGTTTCTCCTGGAGGCACACCTTATTGGACTCCTAAGACGACTAAAAAGCCCAAAGTCGATGATGTTTTTGATTCATATAACGCTGCAGTTGAAACATACAAAAGTTATGCATTTGAAGCGGGTTTTGACATTAGAAAAGGATCCAGTACAAAGATAAATGGCGGTATTATCACTACTAAATACCTGTTATGCAACAGAGAAGGGAAACCTAATACGGGTAATGTTGATACTGTTAATATTCAGTACAAAAAGATTAAGAGAAGAAAAGACTTACATAGGACAGAATGTAAGGCGCATATTATTTTCAAGCTTGTTCCTGGTACAGAAAAATATGTGGTACATAAATTTGTCGAGAATCACAATCATATGCTAATTAGCAAGGATAACATGCTATTTTCTCGTACCAGTAGGCAATTAAATTTTAGTACAAAAACCTTTCTTCATAACATGACAATACAAAACGTCGGTGCTGCAAAGTCGTATAGATTGCTTACTGGTATCCAAGGTGGGTGCTCAACCCGTGGTGGACTTCTTGTTGATTTCAAGAATTATATGAGGGATCTGAATTGTTTCATTGGCGGTAGCGATGCCCAGTTGATTGTTAACATTATGGAAGATCGGAGTAAATATGCATCAAATTTCACATTTGAATGTAGGGTTGTGGAGAAACAACTCAATGCGATGTTTTGGGCAGATGAAACTGCCAAGTATAATTATAAGGAATTTGGAGAGGTTGTTTCCTTTGATGCTACATTCGACACTAACAGGTGAATTGTTAAAATATTTTGTTCAGAACTTTCTATATTTTTATAACAAGTTTATAATCTTCACAGGTACCGTATGGTTTTTGTTCCGTTTACCGGAATAGATAACCATAAAAAATGTGTCACATTTGGTGCTGGATTGCTCAGTAGAGAGGATACGGATTCTTATACGTGGTTGCTCAATTCATTTATCAAAGCTTTTGGAAAACAACCTACTATAGTATTGTCTAATCAAGACCCAGCGATGAAAAAAGCGATTGAACAAGTACTTCCAGAATCCCAACATCGTTTATGTATGTGGCACATAACATCTAAGCTTCCAAACAAGGTAACACATTAAATTAATCTCATTTATTTATTTATAACATATTTGATACTTTAAAATCATATTTTAAAGCTTTTTTATGATGTAGGTATCTGCCCAGGTTTATAACAATCCAGATTTTAAAAAACGCTTTAATAGTTTGATATGGAATGCTAAGATTGATGAATCAGAATTTGAAGCTGGTTGGGACCTTATGATCAACGACTTTAACTTATCTGATAATAAGCGGTTGCGAGATATGTATGCTTTGCGTAGTAATTGGATACCCGCATACTTTAGGGATATTCCTATGTCAGGTTTAATGCAAACCACATCATTGTCGGAAAGCCAAAATTGGTCATTTCAGAATAGTACACTTGCTCGATCGTATCTCATCAATTTTATGATGACATTTGACGCCACAATGGATCGTCAAAGGCATAATCAAAATGAATCTGATTTCCGTACTGCAAGCACTTTTCCGAAAATATTGTCATATCTTCCATACGAACCTCATGCAGCAAGAATATACACACGGAAAATATTTTATCAGGTTCAGGAAGAGATTTTTGAATCTGAAAAAAGTTGTTTGATTAAGAATTTCAACTGTGTCGAAAGCATTGATACATTTACTGTATTGGAAAGGAAGACATATATTAGCACACGAAACAAAAAAGAATTCGACAATGAAGATTATACCGACGAATACCATTACAACAATCTTTTGAAAGATTCAGAATTCCAGGTATATTTTAATATTTTTTGTTTCTTAAATTACGAAATTATATGTTTTATTTTATATGTTTGTATCATCTTTTGTAGGTTTCTCATGTCAAAGATACTGACATAATATCATGTAGTTGTATGCATTTTGAACTCATTGGACTATTATGTAGACATGTCTTTTGTGTTATGAAGTATATCCAATTTGATAGCATTCCAGATCGATATATATCGAGGCATTGGTGTAGAGATTTGATTCCTACTGAAATTTTGAGGAAGCGTTTTAAAAAGGGTCAAAGCGATAGCCATGTTGACAAGACGGCAATTGACATTTATTCTACGGTTGATCATTGTATATCTTCACTGAGTAATGATCCTATGAAGCTTAAACAATATTTTGAAGACCAGATTGAATTGAAGAATAAGTATTCTGATAATGTTGCTCCTCATTCAACCCTTAACAAAACAGCTGAATTCGAGAAGATCCTAGGCGTTACAATTCCAGATGAAATACTAATTCAGAATCCATCCATCATTAAGAACAAAGGGTCTGGTAGTCGTGGAAAAAGACTTAGAAGTACAAGTGAAATTCTATCTCAGCAATCTTCGAAGCCGAAGCGATTGTGCGCCACATGCAAGCAGATGGCCAATCATGACAAGAGGAATTGTCCGTCTAGAAACAAACAAGTTTAGTATAACTAATTTTCATTCACAATTTTATATGTATTTCCTTTTATGTTTGGATATTTTTTATATGTATTGACTTTTTTCATTTGAATACGTTTAGTAATTCTTACAGAATTAATTGATTGTTTATTTCACTAAATAGACACACCATTTCATTGTGTACATTCTACTAGAATTTCAAATGCAATTTGAAGTTTTACTTACTATTTTTAAAAATTGCCAATTTGTGCCATAATGGATACATGTAATTTCGTATGATTGTATGTAACCATTATAATACATAAGTATATACTCATTTTTTACGCTTAATATTCTATTAGAATTTAATATATCTTCTATTGTTACATTCTATTAGAATGGAATTTGTATACAATAATATATTACAACTCAACACAAAGGGTCTATTCTTTTACAAGTACTTTTCTAAGTATTACTTTATGTTTTCCTTCCACATTTAATTCACAACACACTTTATGATTCATTTTTGCTAGTAACGTTTCATTTTAAATCGCAACCCATTATGTATATTCTTTCAGAATATACATCCTTTGTATCCATGCTATTATTTTTAACATATCATGCTGTCTAGGATACCAGATTACAAAATTAATATCTTATTTTTTCTAAATCAAAGTAACACATTCTATCACTTACTAAATACATTAAAAACAAACATACCACAATAAAACCTAATTTTTAATAACTTGCCAACAAACCAAAACTTTAGCAATCCTAGATAACTTAGCACATCATTCATCCAATATTAAAAATGTCAAACATATGCATATACTAAGTAAAATAATTCCCAAAACATGAAGACGTCTTGCTTTTTGGTTAAATTTAAATGATTACTACGAGTCAAGCTTTCTTCCTTGGTTTCTTTTTCTTTTTTGATTTAGCCTATTCATCCAATTTGATAGTTTTCTCCCACAGATCCAGATTGTCATATGCCTCTGATTCCAACATCACCTTATCTTTCTGCATGTTCAGATCCGATGTCAGCATCCCATACATGTACTTATATCGGAGTCTATCTATTGCATTTTTGTCATGCGGCTGCTTTCCCAATAGCCCTGATTCACATCGTATTTCCGCCTCTCCCATGTAACTTTCCATGTGCCTCATCAAGTATACGCCATAGTCGGGACTTTTCTTCTACACTTGCCAATTAATCTTCATTACCCTATGCTCCATTTTCCATAACACAGCTTGCTTTGGATGTCGTTGGTCTTTCAAGTAAATACAAAAGAACTTTTGCTGCAAAACAAAAGTTGTCTAAGTTAATTATTCCATTGTTTCACTGCATTGACTCAACTAATTCTAAAATAGTTAAAGCTAATATTTCAAAACATCACATGAAATAATTCTGCTAGAATTATAAAAAAGTAGTCATACCACAATTTGTGGTACTCTGCCATAGCTACTTTGTTGGTTTCCCTTTTGTTGCAAATGATCAATTATGTAATAAAATGGTCTCCTCAGATCGAAACACAGAAGGTAATAATTATCACGTGCAACAATCGGGAAAAACACCTACAAATAAACCAAAAACATTACAACAATCGTAGATAAATTAAACAAATCAATAAACTATTGTTTTATAATATACTCACCAGCCCCACATCCCTGAATTTTGGATTGATTTCAAAGTTCCCTATGTATAAAAGCATTTGATCAACAAACAACCTCCGACGATTAATTTCCAATTCATTTTCGTCCATTAGATACGAATTCTGCATAAACATCAACTCAATGTAAAATTAATTATATATTTAAAAGTAATAATTTTTACAAACTACACATACCACCACATTAGTATCGAAAAATATCCTTCTTGGCGATGCATCAGATTTAAAGTGTTCCATTCTATTCAAGTATCCTGCCCAGCAATCTATTATTGAAGAATGTATGATTACGTTTTCTTCAAAACAATATGCAAACCCTTTTGTCAGTCTGTCCCCCTCATCAAGTTCGAAAACATCATCACTTGCAATACATAAATCACTTTGTTAGTAACAATTTCAAACATTTTGGTATTATTTTATACAAATATTAATTTCCATTAAAATATAGTACTTACTTGTGATCTATGTCAGATGTGAATATTGCATTGCAAAAATTAATTTCCTCCTTTTTCAGTTTATCTGTTATGTTGATTGTCCGTTTCATAAATGGTGATTTAAATGGATTGGTAACTTTTAATTTTCTTTTCCCTTTAACACCATCTTCTCCAACACCAGCAGCATGATCAAGTTCAGTCAAGATGTTTTTCCCTTTATCTAAAACCCTGCTTGTGACATTTTCTATAATTCTTTCATTCTCCACGTATCCTTCCACTTTGGCAGATTCCCTTACCTTACTCTTATAGTACTTTTCACTTGATTTGTCCAATACATCTATAACCTGTTCCAAAACAGCTGGGTCTTCAAAAAACTGTGTTGCACTGATATCTTCACTTTCTATCTGTGCAATAGACGTAGGAGTATCGTATACTTCTCTATCTGCCAGGTGTTCTTTTGCTTGATATTCCCCAACATGAGACCCATCCGTATTTATAACATTTACATTCAAATTTGACTCCATACCAACACCTGGAACATGTTCTGAGTTATGACTTTCAATTTGTTTTTCTCTTTGACCTTCATCTCTGCCATCACTTTTTTCTACATCATCTCCATCTTCTTCATTTTCATGTAGATCCTCATCCACTATCTCATCTTCTTCTTTAAACAACATATTCTTTTTATGTAACCATTCTTTTAACACACCACTTTCTGGATATTTCTCCAATCCATCAGTCAAAGCTTTTTCCAAGTTGATTTTTTCGGACACAATCTTGTTATATCCTACTTCAATAACTGCACAATATGCCTGCATTTCAAACACATAATCCATTATTTTAGTGTAAGTCCTAAAGAATTTTTTTAATCAATATTAATATTATAGCATGCAATTAAAATTCCATCAGAATAATATCAGTCATAATAAAAATGTTTCTATAAGAATTTTTTTTATCGGATTCACCCACAATAAATATTTATAACATTCTTATACAATTAATTATGTTTCTTAAATTACTAATACATTTTAACATACTTATATTGTATGAACTATTGTAACTTGTTTAGGTTTTTTACCTCAACATCGCCAAACATGTTCTGAATTTCTTGTAGATCCGTGTCATCGTTTGAAGTGTCGAAATTTTCACTACATCTCTTCTCAATTTCTCCCATCCCTAGTTTGTTTTGTTTGATTTCTTCTTTTTGTATATCATCCAAATGAATAGACCTGACATACTTTATGGACGGCCTCCCCTTTTTCAAAATGTTGACAGGAACCTTCACACTATAAACATATGTTAGCTGAAAGAAAATACAACAATTGTTAGTTGTTTTACACCTTTAAAACTACATATATTTACTAATATTTTGTATAATTAAAATAATATACTAACCAACAAAAGTGTCATTGGGCCTGTTTAATAGTAGGTTCTGTCATCCCTCTTCCAGCAATACTTTTTTGATTCCAAACAATCTATCATGTACTGACACCAGTCAAGACATGATACATCCGATATTGGTATTAATTTTTCAACAACTTTTACTTCACATGTTCCCATAAGTTTTGATTCTACAAACGTATTGATGAAAAGTATAAGAAAATTTAATCTGAACATGATATCCTCCTCCTCTGTTTCGTTTATTAACCTAGAATATGCTTTTGCACTGTAAAGCTTTTTTGGATACTGGGCTTTCCATTGTTGTAGGACCGGGTCATTATACGCACAAGATTCCAATTCCTTTATATTCTCACCACCCATCGGTAAGCCCATAATATCATGCACAAGCTCTTTTGTAATATTTATCCATCCGTTATTAACCTTTAGCCTATTCCGTGTAGGATCATAATTATCAACCAACATGTAATTCAGTTTCCCCGGAATAGTGTCGAGGTTCATTCCTAACAGCGACCCAAACCCCATCTTCTTCACCGCTTCTTTCTGTACATCTGACAATGTCTTCAGTGTTAAACTATGTTTCCCAGGAGTCATGTGTGTGCTAAGTGTTTTGAAACCAGGTGGGTACGTTTTTTTATCAACATCACAACCTTTGTTTTCATCTATTTTGTCCTTTTTTGAAGGTTTTGAACTGCTTCCAATTTCAATCACCTTATTTGTTCCTTCATTTTTCCCCAACTTGCGTTTCTTGACAGCTGGATTTCTCTTTTTTTCTGCATCTTTTCGCTTTTTAGTATTTGATTTTTCTACCACCTTCATCTTCCCCTTTCTCACTCCAGAAGTTTCTGTTACGGTTGTTTTTGTATTTACTATTTTCTCTAGCCCTTTCTCATCTTGAATTCGACCTGCAACATTATTACATATCTTTATCAATCACAGTTGATGCTATTAAATACATATTACATTATTTTACAAATTCGATTAAACAACTATGTACATTTCATTTTCATGCTTACGTAATAATTTACTTAATTTTTTAGTTACTTCCTTTTGACCTCCTACTGCCATTCCTTTACTATAGTCTTGTTGCATTCTACTTGCTGTACTTTTTGTATCTACAAAGAAAAATAACAGTGTTTTTTATGTAACCAAACTGTATTTTAAACCGATAATTTTAAAAAATTCAAATTCATGTTACAATATACCAACTTACATTTAGTTTTTTGACCGGCATCCAAAACTCCTTGTTTGTTTCCTGGTATATTGATACCTATCAAATACATATACACACATTATCAGTTAATACATTAGACAACAAGTTCATCTACCTTACGTTATATGTTAATTTACTACAAAGCTTAAATTAGAATACATTCTATTTGAATTTAGTCACAATCAGGTGGATTGAATAAATTCAAATAGAATCTGTTCTTATATACCTATACAAACATGATTGTGGTTTTGAGACGGTTTTAAACCACAGTTTATTCAAATAGAATTTGTTCTCATCTTCATATACACTTAGTTCCATTTCGTAAGGCTTGAAATTGGTCTGAACCACAGTTTATTCAATCAGAATGTCTTCACATTAATGAAGCTCTGTTGTCTTTCACGAGGATTCTATAGGCCTAAATGACAATTTTAATTTGATCCCAATAATGACGATCCAATAAGCTACTTTATTGACTGAATCGAATATTATACATGAGTTCAAACTTTTTAAAACATTACCACTTTACCTACTAACATGATTCTACCACAATTACGATGTCGACTTTAACAATAATTCCATGTACCTCTGAAACCCTAACACTCACTCTATTTCTGAAACCCTAACTTTTTTACCCTTTAATTTTGTTTCAATGTATCTCAGAAACCATTATTTTCATAAATATTCATATTATCTACATCCCAATTCATAAGAATAACGAAATCAAAAGCCCTAATTTATTGAAATTAGAACAACAACTAAAACCCCAATTTCTCACCTGGTGGAGGAGACACAAAATCGTCGTCGTCGTCCACGGTAACCAGTGTATTGGACGTGTTTTTGAACTTCGTCTTCACATTCTCACGCAATCTTGAACTTGAACGACTTGGTTCCATTCTCGAATCACTTCTCCGATGGCTTTTACGAGATCGTCTTCAAGAATTCTAATGTCGCCTCTTCAGAAATCGCAGCTATTATCCGATATTTTGGGATGAAGATTGACGATATCTTCCAATTTTGAATTCACAATATTCTCTTTACCGAGTTTGAATAGGGATTCCTTAATTCCCGTACTTACCATACAACGATGCTTGTTGAATTCCCTGTTTTGCCCTTTTCAATATATATAAACCCGGTTAATTCTTTTTTTATTCTATTTATTTACAATTTTGCCATTGAAATCTCCACCATTAATAAGCATGATTCTATGGTCTAGATTCTCTCACACACTCACACTATAATTGTATTCCACATTTTATACTAACTCTATATATATATATATATATATATATATATATATATATATATATATATATATATATATATATATATATATATATATATATATATATATATATATATATATATATATATATATATATATATATATATATATATATATATGAGGTTTGTACATACAAATTTAATTTTTGCACCTCTTAATTGCGTAGTCAATCAATTTAAGTCAAATTTCATGCATAACCAAAGAAATTAATTATCTAATATATAACACCCCACGGAATCATATTACTGTCTAGGTTCATGTTAAGGCGAGAAAACAAAGTTGATGATGCATAAGTGGCTGTCACGTGGCAGCTCCAATAGTCTTTTATTAGAGAGTATAGATATAGATATAGATAGATTTTTTTTTGAACAGTAACTTTATTAAGGAAAGCCAACGAGAAGCTGGCAAAATGAACAAACCAACGAACAGCCAATGTCGAAACTAATCGAAACTAATAGACTAACACAAACTATACATATAGATATACAAAGCACAATTACATCACTAAAACTGAAGAACCAAACTCCGAAGCAGCAGAAATTTCATTTTTTGCACCCAAGGGCAAATCTAACCATATCTTGAAAAAAAAGCCAATTTGGCCAAAACCGAGCAGATTCCTGAACGCCTAGCTGAACTAAAAGCTTACTTCAACAATTAGAACAACCGACTGTACTTCAAATTCTCGAACTTCCGTCACAAAACGAGAAAAACACGCCAAAGGAACAATTCAGTTTCTTTGTGTAATATACTCCCGGTCTGCTGCACTTCCATGTGGTTGTACGTTATTCTCGTCCTCCTCCCCCTCATCATCATGACTTTGAATTGGCGCATCAACTTGATCGTATTGTGAAAAAAACTCATCACTGAAACCCTCTTTTCGTATAAAATTATGAAGAGCAAAACATGTAATTGTCATGTTTCTTTGTGTAATAAACGGAAATGGAGGCATTCTCTTCAAAATAGGGAATCGTGATTTTAAGACACCAAAAGCACGCTCAATGACATTTCGAAGTTTTGCATGTGAATGATTAAATTTTTCTTTGTTGTTCAATGCACGTCTTCGATGAAAATCTCCAATCCAATATCTCACATTACGATATGGGGCCATAAATCCTCGAATGTGTGTATAAGCAGCATCGCAAAGATAATATTTATCTGTAAAAATAAATAAATAATTATTCTTCAAAATAAAATGTAAATATTAAAAAAATGTAAACATACCTGGTGGTGGAACTGGGAATGGTGTATCTGGATCTGCTAAAGCTTCAGATAATATTCTAGAATCATATGCCACCCCTTCCCAGTCGGCCACGACAAACGTAAAAATCATGTTGAAGTCGCATACTGCTAATACATTTTGATAACAATCGCCTTTTTCCCTTCCCCTATACAAATGTTGTTCGTCAGGAGGGATAACAGCATGTACCAAAGTTCCATCAAGCGCACCAACGGCTCCTTTAAAAATCCGTCGTAACCTCTTATGATGTCCCGGGATGTTTGGATTTGGACTAAAAGTAGTCGGTACTATCATTTCATTTGCAAATGTCATCATTGCATTCAACACTTCATAAAAATATTTATGAATTGTTTGTTTTGAGTGTTGAAATCTACGCTTGATGACTACATATCGTTGGTTGTGACCGAGCATCATCAAAAACATCGCCATCTTTTCTTCAACCGATATATGTTTACTATCCTTTAACCACCCCTTTACTTTAAAATGGGAGCAAAGTCGGACAAACGAATCGCGTGACATACGTAAGAGCTCAATGCATTGTCTATCATTTCCTTCTAATAACTCTAATGTAAACTGATGTCCGGACATCGCCGAAGTATTATCCCACTTTCTTTTTAGATTTCTCCTCCAAAAGTATCGAATAAACAAATACACAAAAACTAATAGCAATAGCCTCTTTTCCTCGTCCATTATAAACCTGCTAAAACATCAAGATTTGTTAAATCTCAATACGGTAAAAAAAACGTCAAACATAAGTTCAAAAAACATAAACATTTATATCATATTCAAAGAAGCACACATTTTGTTCCAAATAAACATACAATACTAATACTAACAATATTCATTTCAAGCAAGTGCGCAATTGTTCAAATGATACCAAAATACATAACATTTAACATAAGTTCAAGAAACACATAATTGTTTGACTAAAAGAAAAAAAGCATTACGACTACTTAAAGACCCCCAATGTGGTACCGGTCATCTTAATCCATTCCTTTAAGACCTGAGGCTCCGGTGGCAAAATCATCCATGACTCCCTCATAGTCATGGAATGTCCAAAGATGTAAAATGCTCCAATAAAAAATGGATCTTTCGACTCTAATCCAACCAGCTTCAGCTTCTCATAGCACTCCTATACTGTTGGTCCTTCCTTGCTTTTGACAAAATGTTGTAATGCCTTCTGCATATCAAGAGATAACTCATCAAGAGTAATAGAGTTTTTGGAGGTTTTAGCCCTTTTATTAGGCCTATCAGCAGAAACACTAGGAGCTGGATGAGTAGAAGCACCGGGAGCTGGATGAGTAGAAGCACCGGGAGCTGGAGTAGTAAAAGCATCGGGAGCTGGTTGACTAGGTTCACTACTTTGATAAGAAGTCTCATTATCATCTTCTAGGTTATCAAAAGGAGTGCACTCAATTTGAAGTGTTTGGGCCCGAAGAGAAGTTGATGATGCACTCGTAGATATCGTTTGGCCAGAGGTCCATTTGTATTTACCCGTGGCACTGGCTCCATCAAATAAAGATACACAAAGACTAAGATAAAGCAGTGGGTGTGTCCTCAATGATCCTGCCTTTGGATGACCCTAAACCCAAATTAAAAAGTTTTAGTATTTTTGACATCGTTTCTAAAATTGGACACAAACTTAAAGAAATTTATATAGACGAACCTTTCTAAATTCTTCCCATTCTGTGTTTCCTAATGCGAATGTATTTGTTTCAGGATTATATAAATTGCCTGTCTTGTTCTTCAGATAAGTCCATCCTACGTATTTTGCTTTCAAATTATCAAATGCATTTTTTAATTGTTTTTGTGTCGTATCCATGTTGAACTTTTCTTTTAAAGCTTTCCCTAACACAGCCCATGATTCCTTATGCATGCTTCCTCCCTTTTTACCAACTCTTTTGACCTCTTCGATACATGTTTCTAATAAACATTTCACTTGCTCGTTCGACCACAGTAGTTTGTTTCCCATTTAGACAAGCTACATATAATAATTACAAGACTACAAAAGTTAAAAGATGATAATGGAAGTAACAATCAAAATAGGTAAAATATCACAAAATTTTCATATATAATCATATTAGGTTATAAACCTAACTCAAGGATTGCAAAATTGGGAACCGAGTGAACAAAACCGAATAATAGTCATACAAAGCATAAACCCAAATTGGGTTACCTTAGTGAACAAAACTGAATGAAAAATAATCTAAATATACAAGTAACTTGCCAAATTAAATTATTAACAAGACCCCAAATAAGTTTTTTGAAAAGATCACTAAAACCCATTAATTTTGAACTTTGTTTGATTCTTTTTAGATAATTAAGAGCACCCAACAATTATTTCTGCATATAGAACTCAAAGCAATGAGAAAAAACAACAAAAATTCGAAGGTGGAACGTTTATAAATTAATTAACAAGACCCCAAATCAGTTTTTTAAAAAGAGCTACATTTATTCCATAATCACTCCATTCCAAGTATGAACCGTTTATATGTTTTATACAATACACACCCTTACTAACAATAATGACCAAAAATAGGAAGGGGTGAACATTTTTATAACACAGTATTACTAACAATAATGATCGAAATTAGGAAAATCATATCACAAAATGATCAGTGGGAACATTTATCACACAATGACCAAAATTTCAATATTTATTTAATAATCGAAATACACAAAATGAAAGGAACATTGGGGAGTAGCAGTGGGTCAAAGCAAAGAAGAAAAAGCAACAAAATCTCCAAAAATACGCTGGACTGTACAGGGGAAAGGAGAAGAAGAAAAAGCAACAAAAAGAAAAAGAGAGACAAGAAACGCTAAAGATTTGGCTTGGCCACGAAATGGATGTCATTATTAGCAATCTTCTGTTTTTATACAATACACAATACATGGATGTCGATCAACAATTAATGGGTTTTCTTGATCTTTGCAGAAAAACTGATTTGGGTTCGTTGATTTGAGAGATGGAATTTCAGATCGGAAACCGTATTACCTGATTGTTAGAGGCTTGGAGCGAGGGAGGCGACGGCGTCGACCGGAGGCGGTGGTGTGGACCGGAGGCAGCGGCGTGGACCGGAGGGCCGACAACGAGATCGATGGCCGGAGTTGAGCCGGCAGTCGGGACCCCTTGAAGGCTGGGGAGAAATCGCAAAAACTGCAGAGAAGGAAGGAAGCGTAGACTGAAAAAGAGGCCAAAAGTTGTTTTTTAGGTCTTTTGGAAAAAGGCCTCAAAAAGTCTTTCTCATCTACTTTCTCTTTAGAAAAACAAACGCTCTTTTCCTAAAACGTCTACCCGCCGGAAGAGGTTTGGGGAGAAAAAGTCTTTTTGCAGAAAAACAAACACGTCCTATATCTTTGAAGGATTTAGTAGCTGAACCGCAAAAAAGGAAGACCAAAACAGAGCTTGTCATTTCCACTGAAAAACTGCCATGATCGAAACCACCTTGCTCTCACCCAAGAAAGAAACCAACTCGCTTAAGAGTATGACCAACAGAAACCTCTTGAAGACCACGCCTTGAATCAACCTTACGTCTCGAAACATGAACATTAAAAATGAAGTAATCAAGTGGAAGGTAAGTCAAAACAAGCCGTAAAACAAATACATGGATAACTCATATATAAGCGTACTAATCCGAGAAGCTGCAAATATGTCAAAAACAAAGGAATAGCATGTCAATGTGAGTAGTAAAAATAAACACAAAAAAATAAATGAAAATACAAGCATATGAGTGAGAAACATGTATTAACAATACAAATCAAAAAACAAGTACAACAGGGCAAGGGTACTCATCAACCATGTTCTTGAGCCTCCAAGTGCTCATATCGAACTTTAAAATAATTTAATTAATTAATATCACATTTATGAAATTTGTAAATTTCAAAATAATTTAATTAAAGCCGAAAGAGCATATGATTAACATGGATTAAAACATATTAATACGTAATGTATATTCTTCTTCTTCTTCTTATTTGTTTTGTCATGTCTCTTATTTGTTTTGCCATGTCATTTTACTTAAAGTTATCCTCTATACTCCCCAACAAGAATTGACTTGTCATTTTCATTATCTCCTAATGTATTTTCTGTCAAAACAAAATGTGTTGCTTTTGTGGATAAGATAAATAGATCTTCTGAGCTCTAAACCAATTTTCTATAGTGATATTCTTTTTAGTTTCGAAATAGGTTAATTGAAAACGCCGATGACTAATTGAAACATTAATTTTACTCTTTATAATAATTTTTTATCGTTATATTCTTTTGGATTCTTTGGTTTTTTATTTATGTAAAAAATGCCAAAATGGTTGATAATCGGTTACAAAACACTAGTATCCACATCTTGTTGACCGTGATGTTTTTTATTTAGTTTAAAGTTTAATTTTGTTAAGAATAATTTCAATTTTTATTATATGTAATTGTTATATTTATATCTATATCTATATCTATATATCTTATAAAAGAAACATTTTTTCTATCACCACATTAATTTGAAACCCCCAACCTTTCAACTTTCTTTTTAATTTGAGTTTTTTTTCTTTATCCCATATTGATTCACATACATATATGAGTATTTATCTTTCTCTTATATAATACAATGTATTTGCTTCCATTCTCCATCAAACTTGATCTTTCAAGTCTATTATTAGTTAGTGATCATTTTATCATAAAACATGCTTTTATCACAAGTTTTTAAAATATTTTTACTATTTAGTTTCAACTATAAAAAGTATTGAAACTCAAAAATTAAAATTAAAATTACTAAAACTTTTAAAATTTTGACTAGGTTGGAAGTTATAGTATGTCGTTTTTAAAAAGTGACACTGGTGTAAACATGTTTCGATTCACCAAGATGTATATACGTAGAGATTTTAAAATTACTTAAAACTTTTAAAAACTTGATTAGATTGGAAATTTATAATACGTCGTTTGTAAAAAGTTACACCGGTGTAAACATTTTTCAATTCACCAATATGTATATACTTACAAATTTCCAATTGTTAATGTTTTAACCATCTATTATAAAGGAGATTATTCAAAACAATGTGGTTTAACATTAATCTTGATCATAATATGACTTTCAATGTCTAATATTAATTAAATATCATATTATCGTACAAATATGTTTTCTCAAAGTGATAAAGGCTTCTATTTAGAGGTTTTAGTTTCCAAAAATATTAAAACTCAAAATGAATATAAATATTGCAAAAAAAACTTTTGAAAACTGGCTAGGTTACAAGTTTAAAGTATGTCGTAAAAAAGTGACAAGGATATTGCGTTGCACGTATATAACCTTTAATTTTTCCTTATATGGTATCACTTTTTAGGTTCTCTTATCAATCTTTAGCATACCATTGTTTTCAAAGTCCATTGTTAATTAGTGTTTTTATCTCAAAGTTTCAACAATTATTCTATTTTGTTTTAACTTCAAAAATCATTTAAACTAAAAGATGAATATTTAAAACAGTTAAAAACTCTTAAAAAAAATCAATTGAGTTGCAAGTTCATAGTAAGTCGTGAGTCACAGTTCAATGTGTGATGACAATTTTTTAAACATTTTATTTTGCTTTCATAAGATATATGCACATGAAACTTCCAAAAACTAATCGTTTAAAGTTCAAAAAATATTTGTTTATATAAATACTATAATAGATGTCATTTAATCAATACAGTTCACTAATCAATAAAGTTCAAAATAAATTTTTATCATGTACCACATTAATTTGAATTTATTAGAAAAAATCATATCATAGTGGACATTGGTGAGTACCCATCGAAATTTTAGGAAAATGGTCTTAAACCTGAAACCAAAGGTTCCTTGAATGTTGCAACTGATTCCTAATTTGGTTATAATAAAAAACACAAAAGAACAAAGATATTAGAGAAATGATTTTAGCCACTCTATTTATAGATGTTTTCTTTCCCTTGAAATTTGTATCTTAAGCTATGTGGGATGAGAAATATATTAGTCTCTTTACTTATAGATTTTTTATTTCTCTTCATTTGTGTTTTTATGCGATGTGGGATAAGAAAATGACACAAAATAACACACTATGAAGGAAATTTTGATCCCATATCGTCATGATAAACCAACTCAAGAAGCATTTTTATTCTATAAATAAATGTGTCCATCAAATTAAAATAATTATATAGATCATTATATATTTTTTATTGCTAGAAACATTTCCAAATAGTAAAGTTCAAAGAAATATATAGTTAAAATTTTATTAGTTCTTTATGAAGTTGAGCTTTAAATATTTAGCAAGTCGATTCGAAATGAGCTATGAATTCGTTAATCAAGTTGCACAAAATCCCATGCATTGTGTTGAATAATGCAATTTTGAAATTGTATTTATTATGCAATATCGTTGGTAAAAAATGACGATTTCTAATTTTCTCAAAGGTTATTCAATAAATATACTTTGAGTATTCTAACTATATTTTTGTTATTATAAATGAAGTCATTCAAATCAATATGGTAAGATAAATGATTTATCTTTTACCACATCAATTTGAGGTTTTTTTCTTTATCTCGCATTGCTTCACATACACATATGACATGTTACCTTTCTCTTATATAATACAATTAATTTACTTTTATTATTTAGCTAAGAGCATACTATTAATTTAAATTAAATATTTGAAATTAAAAGATGACCAAATACGCAATCTTTAAATTGATTTAAAAATAGATAAAAGTAAAATTAAATTTGAAATTTTACAAAAACTTTATCCAAGCATAAACTGTTGGTAGACTACCAAACTTACGTGGTTTGAGATAACTCTTTATCTTAAACCATATTAATTTTATTTTTATTTGATACATTGTATTTATTCATTAAAATTGTTAAAATTTGTTGTCTTTCAAATTTATGACACATGTATGTATTATCATATAGTTAAAAATAATGAAAATATTTTCTATATAATTTTTTTAATTTGGGATAAAATAACATACATTTATTTATATTCTAACTAACTTTTTTCCTGCGCAACGCGCGGGAATTCGTCTAGTCAATTATATAAATGGTCACTTGTGTTGTCAAAAATGAATTTCAAAACCAACGTTGTTTTAACAATCCTATCCTAACTCGAACTTTGTTACCAAAGAAAAATACAAGTCTATGGGATACAGTGACACACCAAGTATTTTTAAGTACCGTCGTCTTATCGTCATGTCATAAGGACTTTTAAGAACTTATTCATGAAGTTGTTATCACTTTAGAATTATATTTAATTTCCACATTATCATTTAATTTTAATTTTTTTAATTAAAAAAACATTTCATTAATTAAAAAAAACATTACATTAATTAAGAAAATATTACATTAATTTTTTTTAAAAAACATTACAATAATTAAAAAATATCACATAAATTAAATTAAACATTAATTTAAATATTTTTTTACGAATTTTTTCTTTCATCGTTTCAAGTGTCTCGAGTTCTTCATTGGTTAATCCGTTGGTTAATAATTTTAGAAGTTGTCAATCTTGAATCTTTTGTTGATTGGGTCTTATAGCAATTTTTGTTGTTGTAATTTAATATGTCGTTCAAATCTTTTGACTAAAAGGTCCAACTTGTCTGCCGACTTTTCTTTATTTGACGAAGATGTGGCGGCTCGCTTCGCTTTATCGCATCTCATCGACCGGCAAAGCGGTTCTTCCGGTGGAAAATCATCGCCAACTTCATTGAGTTCGATCGAGTTTTGAGTGTCGGAAATGTAGTCGTTTGATTCCGACGCCCTTGCTCGTTTTGGTCCCGAACCCAGTTCTCGGCCCCTTTTTACAAACTTCCCACGCTTTCAAGTGAGCAAAAGGTTTCCCGTTTTGTCGCACAAATTGTTCTACGATCGCTTCGATGTGGGTTGATTAAGTTGTTATAGTTGGCGTTGAATTTATCGCAACTTTCTCCATTTTCCACACAATTCGACGTTATTCCGATAAATTTCTCGACCCATTGTTTCATGAAAGTGTGCCAAAGTACTTTCCCATAAGCTTCCAAAACTTTGGGTATTTCCTTTAGATGTATTTTCCGAAAATTGTTATCCACGAATTTGTATAAGCCAATTCTTCGTCCGGTGACAAAATTTTTGGGCCTTTTTGTGTCATCGTTGTTTTATTCGATGATTTCTTCCTCCTCCTCGGCGGTTAGGGTGATTGCGTTTTCGGTATTGAAACCACAACATCAAGAGAATTTTGTTGTGGAGATTGAGTTGCTTGAAAGGGTGGTGAATGTGGGAATGGATTTTGTTGTGAAATAGTGGGTATTGGTTTGGTCGTGGGTATTGTTTTTGTGGGGAACTATTTACTAAACTCGTAAATGAGAAATTCAATAAATAATTAAGATTATATTCACTGAATCGATTATGACTGAGTTGCTCATATTCGAATTCATAAAGAAAGAGTGAGAAAGAGAGCGTACACTTGGAAAGAACAGTGGCGGATCATGCACCGAAGGAACCATCCGTGGGAGTGTGCTCTAGAGGAACCTACATCGGAAAAAATGGATGACGGTTTGTATTAAACGTCGAGAGTCGAGAGAGAGAGAGAGAAAGAGAGAGAGAGAGAGAGAGAGAGGGTGAGGAGGGAGCGATGGTTAAATGGTGGAGAGATAACATTTTTCCGGATATAATTCCTTATTAAACGATAACTGTATAACTTCCTAATAAAACTTATTATCCTTTTACCAAATTACTGCTAACATTAACTAAATCTGAATTAAATATATTAATAAAATAAAAAACCCATCTTAATCGTTGTTGATTTAATTTGATCAAAGGCTAAAACTAGTTCTTAAGTTCTCACATTAAATCTAATTATCAATGATCATATATAACGTTGACTGCAGTTTGACTATATAGATTGAATGGCAGCAAGTTGTTTCCTTAAGGCTGCAAGTTCTTCACCAGCATCACATACAAATGCAGAAGCTTGCCTTCCTGATAAAGTTGCTCCTTTCATACTGTCTGTGTAGTCCTGAATCAAGTCAACAGTACCGGTCAACGCCCATCTAAAGTTTGACTTTTACAACTGTTGACTTTGGTAGTTAATATTGATAGCATAGAAATATTTGAAAATGAATGAAAACAGAAGACCTGTTTTGTATATGAACCGGCTAGGAAGAAATTCTTGACAGGTGTCTTCTGATCGGGTCTAAATGGATCTTTACCGGGCCCCTCTCGATACAGGGATTGACCGATGTTGACCACTGATGACCAAGTAACTTCTAGACTTTGGGAAGGTGGGAATAAAGCCAAAACCTAGTTTATTCATGAATTTAAAAACTGTAAGAATATATGACTTAAAAAATAAAGTAAATTACATTCTTGGTCCCTCAATATAACCAGCTTTTGTAATTTTGGTCCCAAAAATTGTTAGCTTTGCTATCATCTCATTTGACATCGTCCTTTCTTTTTCTTGTTGCATCAATTCCAAAGCAACCAAAGTAATTGGGTTAAATGCAATCAATAGGAACATATGCATTCATACGGAATACCGGTACAGTAAAAGTTTGTTCTTAGGCGAAGTAATAGGATTCCAACAAAAGGGGAAAACCGGTTGGAATCAAGTTGAGGTCAAAATGTTTTGTGAAGAATAGAGAAAAGCTAGCATTAGTTGCAAAATTCAAAGAAGAACAAAGGTTTAGGGCAAACACAAGCTTGTTGACGCTAGCTTCGATCAAATGTGGGTTATCGATAATATTGTAAGTTACACTGCTGTAATTTGTTTGAGTTGTTGTATATGAAGAACACCTAATGTGAAATCAATTTTACTCCATTGGTATGATATGAACCGCGAACGATCTGTACCTGTATACTAATAGATTGAATATAATATTATTCTTGTGTCAATACTTATGTTGATGGTTCGTGTGTCGCATCTAGTTCTTCTCTTCCTGCTGAAAAGTGGAATGAGGGTGGTGGTTTAAGCAAGTGGCAATGGAAGATAATGGCGTCCTTTAAAGAAATTGCATCCATCAAGCTGTATTCCCTAGACAAACTGGGGATATATGATATAGAATTAGAAGAGACAGAAATCTGAGACGTTTGAAAAACCTTCCAGGCACAATCAAATAAGAAGAAAAGATGATAAGAAGTAGCAAAATCAAAACCTACAAGATTAAAAGATGAAATACATATGCAAATTAAAAAGGGAGATCTTACTTTGCTATAGGCGTTGGTTTCTTTTCAATAAGTCGTCTACCTACAGAATTACAAACAGCTTCTCAAAATGTTAGATATATAAGACTAATATTTGAAGATAAGAAGTAACTAAGTCAAAGCGTACGACTTTATAAATGCTTAAGCTTTATATAGCCATAAAAGTTTTTGCAGAAGAAAAAATCAATTAAAAAGACCCAAAATTAACCGTTTAAAATACCAAAAAGACTAAAACTTCATATAAATTTTGGTAGAGAGATCAGAGCTTGTCCTGAAATATGATTTAATCATAGCTAGAACATTGTTTAGTGGATAAATCCATAAAATACTTAAAGTACATTCTTCAATTAATATCCTATGCATAAAAAAGAAAGTTAAGTTGAGGGGTGTTATTACTTTGGTGTTATGTGATGCCAATTTTGAGTTTAGCAGATAGAATTGAATGCTTCATCATTCAATTTATGCAAGGTTCTAGAGTTACTAAAAGATTAGCCTTCATGCCAGCACATGATGCAAATTTTGTTTCCATCCTAATGGAAGCTTTATAAAAATAAGCCCACGGCTAGGCAATGCAAAAAACCTGCACATCACCAAAAGAAAATGTAATCACATAATTTTCATTTTGCTCCTAATATTGAGTAATAACAAAAAGAAATAAAGGGTATTCAACAAAAATCCATAAAGAGACTTTGACTCCAGCACATACATTTAAAGTTTTGTTATTTCCTTTATATAGTGATTTTGTACTCACGAAATATAAAAAAACAAAACCCAAAAAATAAGCCGATGATTTACAAAAGCGGTGAGAAGAATGCAATTAAGGTTTTATGGTGTCAGTAGTAGATTTAATCAAAGTTTTGTTGACAACTGTTTACATCAAAAGCAGGAAAAAGAACCCCAAAAAAACCCAATTTCAGAAACACAGTGGTAAACGATAACATCGATAACCCTAAATCGGCTACTCAAAACCCAGAACGCATACCCAAAACCGAAATAAGAAACAGCCATTTACGGAAACGGAGAGGAGTTATTCCCAAATTTGGTACATAAATAAATACACGAATACGAAATCAATAGAAATTCAGAGTAGATCTTACATTGATCATTTGTTGTAACTGGGCGTTGGACAATGCTGAAGCGTCCATGGAATTCAAAGCTTGAAACTGACTTACCTGATCAACACAGAAAAAGACGATGATTGCACCCCAAGATCCCCAAATCAGATGTCGTTATCCTCATTCTCTCCCACTGGAACTGCCGGCGGCCTCATTTCCGATAGGCTGAAGTCACCATCGCCTTCCCACCGTAAAACCGTACGACTGTTGCCCACTTGCCCCCCTTCTTCGTCGATGTGACAAGAAGCATAGCCCTCAATCCGAAATCGAGCCCTAACTGCATCCTCCCTCACTCGATTTGTCTTTCTTGTTGACATATGGAACATGCAAAATCGAGGAAAAGAAGCGGGGGTGTCGTCACCACAATACAGTGGTGGTGTATAAGAAGGGACGACGATGGAGGTGACGATGTTGGAGATGCATGACGGAGAGAGAGCGATGATGACGGAGAGATCGTCGATTTACAAATTGCAAAAGCGGTGGTGGCTAGAAAGTGTAGAGTAATCGAGAAAGAGGAAAGATCCGCGTGGAAAAAAAACCGACCCGAACCCGGATGTCACAAAGGAGCATGTCACGAAAAAAAATATTACGGGATTTGATATATAGATAAATTATCAATGATCATATATATATATATATATATATATATATATATATATATATATATATATATATATATATATATATATATATATATATATAAATATAATAGAGGCTATTCATGAATGTGTATCAAGATAACTCAAATACTTGCACCATATTCATTTGAAAGTCCCATCTTTTCAACTTCTTCCAATTAATGACTTAGTTAAATGAAATATTTTTCCTATATAAGAACATTATTTTCATGCTTGGTTGTATGCATTCTTTTCTCTTCTCTTTTTGTTATTGTTGTCTAAATTCAAGAAGATGGAGAAAAAATGTGTAGATAAAGGTAGGTATGACTATCAAAATTTTAAAATGCTAGAAGCTATTTTAGTTATTTTTTGGTTCAATTTGTATTAACTTTTTTTTCCTTCTACTTTCTTTAGATTTCATGAAAACATTTATGTTGTACATTTAGATCAAAGAGAAATTTATTCTTTTTCAATTTATTTGTTACAATATGTTGAAGATGTATGTTCTTATTTTGTAATATCTTATATGATTGTTTGATTGAGTTCCGTCATCGGTTATGTAACTAATATATGCGTGCATTTTCTTCTCTTCTGTTTTTGTTATTGTTGTCCAAATTCAAGAAGATGGGGAAAAATGTGTAAGATAAAGGCGGGTATGATTATCAAAATTTTAAAATGCTAGAAGATATTTTAGTTATTTTTTGGTTCAATTTGTATTCACTTTTTTTTTCCTTCTTCTTTCTGTAGATTTCAACATTTATGTTGTATATTTAGATCAAAGAGAAATTTATTCTTTTCTAATTTATTTGTTACAATATGTTGAAGATGTATGTTCTTATTTTGTAATATCCTATATGATTGCTTGATTGAGTTCCGTCATCGGTTATGTAACTAATATAATTACAACATGAAAAGATGTCAAATTTCAATATAATATAAAGGAATTATTGGAAAATAAAAATAGATTGTAATTTTCAAATCATCATTAATAGTTTGTGGTTTTTTCTATTACATTCTAAGCATTTGTTGATGATGATACATCTCATATATATATATATATATATATATATATATATATATATATATATATATATATATATATATATATATATATATATATGTTAATGATAACTTTCATGTAGACAATGAAATAGGCAAATTAACTACAATGTCAAAAATCATATACCATAAAAAACACAAATACAAGAGCTTAAGCTCAAAAATAGTGTGCAACAATATAAAAAGTGAATGTATACATACAACAACCTACAATCATGAATTTGTAACAACTAGAGAATAACTTATTTGTATTTCTCAAGTATTTTGACTCATAAAAGATTCAAAGTCTCCATGAATATTATAGTTAAGTTTATAGTAATGAGTTTGTAGGTTCTTTCTTACTCTATTAGTTTTATGTTTTTTAAAATTGATATGATATTCTTTTAACTGTTTATTTATTATATACTACTAATGAATAAAAAATAAACACATTTCCTACCATGAAATACATTAAACATCTACAAATTCCTTATTGTCAAATAACTTCTCACACACTCATTCACTAATCATATTCTAGAACACATTGTTTGAAACTTTGCTTTGAAACAAATATACAAAAATAAGTTATTCGAAAAAATTCAAAAAAGATAGAACTAACATATTATTAGCTTTATTTGCATTAGAAAAAGTTCAATATTAATGTTCAAATATAATATAATACAACGCATTAGAGTATCATATTAGTCATTTAGTTGACTAAATACAATTTAAATATTTCAATTCTCTTTAATTGAGTACCATAAGTATCAATTAAATACCATAAGTAGAAAAAACACTTCATTGTAGTAGTTTAATGCTAAATAACTCTTATTTGGAATTTGAAGGATTGTAATATTAATAAAACTTCAACACATTTAACTAACAATTTATTAAAGATGTATGCTATTATTTTGCAATATCATATATGATTGTTTGATTATGTTTCATCATTGTGGATGTAACTAACAATTTATTAAAGATGTACATCATATTGATTTGAAATCGACACATTTTTTTAAATGTTCTTTTAGTAACAATTCAGAATTCATTTGTTAATGTAATATGATTACAAATAAAATAAAACTTTCTATCTAGACTTTAAAATTTTATAATTTTTAATACTAATAAGTGGTTTTTAAAAGTTTTATACAACTACTTAATAATAATAACTTATTTTTAAACTTAGTTGACGATAATAATAATATATAGTAACGTAAATTCATAAATTATATTACATTAACTTAAAGAAGCATTGTTATTTTAAATAATCATTATGATAGAAATACAAAGATGGTAAAATAAGTAATAATCAAATTAGTTAATAATCACAATAGTAAAATTAACACTAGATTGAGAATTATATCTAATATTATTCAAGCGCAAATCGCGGGTAATGATCATTGGTGGTGAAGTGTATACATATAGTCTAGGAATAGTGAACCCTAGATACGTGTGATAAATATAAGAACAAGACAAGTAACTTGCAGTCTTGATATTGAGCCTTTATGGCTTGGAGTTGTCACATAATAAGATCTTTGTGATAGAGATGTCAAGAAAATCTGTGTGACCACATAACGAGTACCTTGTGGTTGGGGTTGTGAGGGCCTCTGTGGCTGGTTGTTCTCACAAAAGAGAGGAGGTATGGTGAGCCTCTGTGGCTCGAGACCGAAGGGGTCGAGGAGGGGATGGATACGAAGCCTTTGTGGCTCACGACCGTGGGTGTCGTAGAGTAGATGGATCTGTGTTGAGAGTGGGTGTAACATATTATCGTGTGGCGATATAGAGTTAAGATTATGTGTATGCTTTGTGTTTTCTTGTGATACACATTGATTATTCATTGAGTTGACCTATTTGTCGGGGACACCTGTGTGACTACATAAAGAGTAACTTGTAGTCATTGAGAGTGAGTATGGTTGGTTTTATATGCCTATATTAATGAATACCTATAAGCTGTTATAGGGATTTCCTACACCTCGAGTTGGGTGATGTGTTATGTTGTGAATGAGTTTATTTTATGTTACTGTATTGCTACTACTAAGCTTTGTAGCTTATGTGTGTGTTGTGTGTGTAGGTTAGCAGATTGTAGTGCCCGATTCTAATCGTGGGATCGGTCGTGAAGATATCTACTTGTGAATTTTGGGGTTCGAGTATACATATATGGTAATAATTGTGTTAAATTTTTTTGTGTATACTCGGTGCCGATTTCCGGGCATTACAATGATGATGAAGTTGCTTATAGATTATTGATGAATCCTAGGAGCATACTATCTCTTCACAGTCCAGGAATCCTTTTGAATAAAGACACGTACAAAGATTGTTTGATTTGAATATGAACATGTAAATTCGAAGGGTGGTTCCCCCCCCCCCCCCCGGTTCAAATCGAAGTCTAATTTTGACTTTTTAGTCAATCATTGTTCTTCGAGGCTGATGATTCTGTTAAGAAATCACTACTAACAATGAAGTATGTTTCAATCAATGGTGAAGAGAAGATCTCGTATGTAAATCACATGTAACAATTTAGTCAACATCCCTTCAGTTCTAGTATGTAAATCGCTGGTAACAATAAAGATGAAATCCTTGATATTTCATAGGTTCAATCAATGGTGAAGAGAAGATCTCGTTCAGATTTACAGATTTCATGGAAACGTTTCTAGAAGAGAAGATGATCATGGTGGTCTGTTCCCGATTTGTAGAGAGAGGGATTAAAAGGGTAATGTGGTCTTTTTATATGGACTAGGGACCAAATCCGTAAAAAAAGCATACCAGGGACAAGAATGTGAGATTTTCAAAACTAGGACTAATCCACAATTTCGTGCAAACCACAGGGACCAAAACTGTAATTTACTCTTTAGTTCTTTTTATATTAATAAAAAAACAATATATTTGAATGACTTATTTCATTCCTTCGAGTCAACCAAACATGACAATGGAATGTAATGATTCACTTCATTACCTTGCTCATTTCATTGCACCGTCCATTCCATTCCTTTTTGATTTTATTCCATCGTACCAAAACAGACCGCTAAAGACTATTTGTAACCTCTAAATGGAACAATTCATAAGACACCTCCAAATTGGTCAACATTTAACGTATTTAATACATGTCTTTTAACGACCTCTGTACAGTTAAACAACCCAACATGAAAATATTCTCTAAGGTGACATTTGGTTCGCAGAAAGTTTTGAAAGAATTGGAATCCAAATCCATATTGTGTTTGGTTGGCAAGAAATGGAATTGAAATCCAATTCCATATTTGTTTTGTTGATAGGAAATTGAATTGGAATCCATGTAAAATGATATATTTGCCCTTATTGTTTTTTGGTTAATTTTACTTTGTTTTATAACTTATTGCTAGTGATAGGTGGTGGTGGTAGATAGTGGTGGCGGTAGTGGTGGTGCTGGCAGTGGTGGTTGCGATGGGTGGTGGTTGTGGTGGGTGATGATGGTAGTGGTTAGTGGTGTTGGTGAGTGGTGGCAGCGGTTGGTGGTGGTAGAGGGTTTCAATTTGAAAGATAATAGAAGGGGTGGTGGTGGTGGGTGATGGTGGTGGTGGTGGATGGTAGCAGTGGTGGTGGTGGTGGTGGTGGGTGGTGGTAGAGGGTTTCAATTTGAAAGTTAAAAGAAATGATGGTGGTGGGTGATGGCAGTGGTGGTGGTGGGTGATGGTGGGTGGTGGCAGTGGCGGTAAGTGACAGTGGTCATGGTGGGTAGTGGTGGTGATGGTGGGTGCGATAGAAGGTTTAAATTTGAAATGTAATAAAAGATGTATAATTGTAATTTTGCAAATTCCTTTATTAATTGCATTTCAATTCTTTCCACCGATCCAATGAATTCAATTCCCTCATTTTAATGGAATTAGATTTCAATTCCTTCAACCAAAACTTGAACCAAACGTAAGAATTTAAAGGAATTAGATTCCAATTCCTTCAAATTTCATCGAAATCCCATAAACCAAACGTCACCTAAATGAACCACTAAGAGGTTATTCAACGATAAACATAGATTTTCCTTTGCAAAGTCATAACACCAATGAAATTTTTTATCAAACATCATCTTAAACGACATTCAATTTCGTTGATTCTAGATTTCTAATCAACATTAACATTTTCAATTTACTTTGCAAACTCAGAGCACCAATGCAAATTCTACACAAAATACTAGCGTCACTTAAGTTTTATAAAAAACATATATTTTGAATTAAGATGTCATTTTAACTTTTAACTTAAAAACATACATTTCTAAAATCTTGTATATGAATTTGAATTTAATAATTAATTCATTTAAACAACATTTTCCTGTACATTTTTTTCTTTCCAAATCCCATTTGTACGAAGTAACCTCATCCCCTTTAATTTCATACATCCATCACCATCATGTTGCCTGAGATTCTGCACGAATATGGCAGAGAGATTTATGTGAAGATCAGTTGAAACATATTCATTAAAATTCTTTATCTACCAAGTACCAAAGGACTCCATCAGACAAATTCAGTCGCTGGATACCTTTGTTACAGACCATTATCAGATAAAGCATCAGGAATCCATTAATCCAGTAAATCAATGGCGTTTTTCAAATTCCCCCAATTCGCGTTCAATTTCAAATATCTCATAATTAAAACTCTACATCGCGACGATAAACCCTAACAAATTAGGGCAATTAGGTCCACATTGCATTTGATGGGTCTCGCACGTTTCGCGAAAGGGGGGAAATTCAAAATGACTCAATGAGTATTCTTTTCAAAATTTAGGAGATGGGTATTCGAGTATTTCGCAAATTGAGCATTACTGTTAATCAACTACTTGACATCATAATTTCTTCTTCCTTAAACACCTTTTATGGTTTTAACGCTAATCGATTTTGTCTGCAATTCATTGGATTTTTTGACTGGATTTTGTGCGTGTGTATTCGTGCACGTCGTCGTTTAGCTTAGAGAATGAGCATTTGTTGTGACAGTTTTGTAGATATTGACAAAGAGGAAGAACCGAAATGAGTGTTTTTTTTGAAATTTAGGAACTGGGTGTGTGGCCATTCGAGTATTCTCTAGCTTCTTGTGACATCATAATTACTACTTTTCACAAGATTTCTTTAAAAGTTTCAACTTCAATCGATTTTGTCTCTGGTTCTTGGCTTCTTTGACTAGATTATGTATTTGCGTGTTGTTTAAAGGAAAGTAAAGAAACAATAGGAAATGATTGTGCTTTTTTCATAAAGATTTCCTACCAAATTTGGATTTGTACATGTGGAAGTGGTTTTTGAGTTTATCCTTTTTTTTATTTTATGATTACTAATTTTCATTTCAAACTTCCCTCCTTTCTTCTTTATTTAAAGGTTTGTTTGATTGAGGTTTTCAAAACTAGAAGCAAGATTTAAGAAGCATTTTTCTCTAAAATCTAAAAACAAAGGTGGTGTCTCTTTTTCCAACTTTTTCCTTTGTTTCTTTCTGCATCACCTTTTTGTCTTGTAATGCAGTTCATCACGAGGTTATGTCAGAAAAACAAGAATAAAAATTCAAAAAAACCCATACATTATCTCTCAAAAGAGCATTATTTTAAGGTTTTGATGCCTTTTTGTTAACATTTTTTTACTCTGAGACTTTACGAACAACCTTTCTCTCTCTCTCTCTCTCTCTCTCTCTCTCTCTCTCTCTCTCTCTCTCTCTCACCACCTCTCTGCATTTCCAACTTGTAAAAGATTCTAAATGTCCTTCCAAATGTTCCTTCAGTGATAATAAACACTTGGCTCTTTTCTTTCAGTAGAAATCTCAACTTATCTCCCTTTTTATTCCATTACTCTTGCAGGAGATATTTGAATCTGTTTTTCTCTCTCTCTAAAATTTTCCATTTTTGAGTTCATTGAAAGAGATGGGGAAAGCTACGAGGTGGTTTAAAGGTTTGTTGGGTATGAAAGATAAAGAAAACGTAAACAATTTGAATTCAGGCGACCGGAAAGACAAGAAGAGATGGAGCTTCGGAAAACCATTGAAGGAATCCCAGTTGCCGGAGCCGGTGCCGGTGATGTCAAAGTTTAAACAATCCACGGCGGGTAGTGATTCAACCTGGTTGAGATCTTACATGTCGGAGACGGAAAAGGAACAGAACAAGCATGCAATTGCCGTGGCTGCGGCCACCGCCGCAGCAGCAGATGCTGCCGTGGCAGCTGCTCAGGCCGCCGTGGCTGTCGTAAGACTCACGAACCAGAACAGAGGAAGTCTTTACTCCGGCGGGAAAGAGAAACGGGCCGCCGTTAAGATCCAAACAGTCTTTCGAGCTCATTTGGTGAATACTAATCCGACATTTCCTTTCATTCGCAAGTAATTTCGTTTTAATTTAGACTTACAGAGCTCTAAATCATCTTTTTCGTTCCATTATCGCAGGCGAGAAAAGCTTTCAGAGCTCTAAAAGGACTCGTGAAATTACAAGCTCTTGTGAGAGGTTTTCTAGTTAGAAAAAGAGCAGCCGCCACTCTTCATAGTATGCAAGCTCTCATCAGAGCTCAAGCTGCAATCAGATCGGAAAGGGCTCGTCGTTCATTCACCAAAGATCACGAAGTCCGCCATAGAAAATCCATCGTAAGTTACCATTTTGGTCCTCCATTTTTACATGACTTTACGTTTCATACCCTATTAACTTTTTTTAAATCTACAGGGGAAATTTGACATCGAGAGAAATGAATTCCATAGTAAAAGACTCTCAGCTTACGAATCTTCAACAAATTGCTACGATGGAAGCCCTAAAATAGTCGAAATCGACACTTACAGGCCGCACACAAGATCCAGACGCATCAACACTTGTACATCTGATTCCGGGGAGGAATCACAAATCCATTCCAACAACACCCCGTCTCCACGCCATTGCCAAAACCCGGCTTGTATCTCAATTCCAGAGTTCCACCATCTTCAAGATTTCGAATGGGGATTTGTGGGCGATGAATACAAGCATTCAAACACAGCTCAAAGCACTCCCAGATTCCGGTCAAATGCTCCGGCGACTCCTGCAAAAAGTGTATGTGGCGACAGCTTTTTCCGGCCATATTCCGGCCACCCAAGTTACATGTCGAGCACACAATCATCAAAGGCAAAACTGAGGTCGCATAGTGCCCCTAAACAAAGGCCGGAATTAGGGCCAAAGAAAATATTGTCTCTTAATGAAATAGTTGCGTCGAGATATAGTTTAAGTGGGTTGAAGATGCAAAAGACTTGTTCTAATGTTCAAGAAGCTTTTGATTTGTAAGGGTGGTTTTGGTTAATTACTTAGATTATGAATGTGTTATTTCACCTCAATAGGATCATTGCATAGATGTAAACAAGAAATCCTTTTTCTTGCTACTTCAATAGAATAGAAATTCGAACATGGGTGTTTTGTGTAAATTGTATTCAAGTGTTTGAGATTTTAATGAATGAATGAAGCTTTCTTGAATTAATTAGATTTTTCTTTCTCGATCTAAACCTTGAGATATAACAATAAAGATTGTTGCTTTTTTAGACAAATGGATGTGATTTGTTCTGTTTAAATGCGAACATAGGTGTTTTGTTTAAATTTTGTTCAAGTGTTTGAGATTTTAATGAATGAATGAAGCTTTCTTGAATTAATTAGATTTTGTTTCTTGATTGAAACCTTGAGATATAACATTAAAGATTGTTGCTTTTTTTAGACAAATGGATGTGATTTGTTCTTTTTAATGTTTGGTACAAAAAGGTACTTGTAAGCAATGATTAGGGGTTGAGATTAATGATGGCAATTTGGGAATTTCGTTGAAGTTCCCAATTCAAATTTGCCCTAGAGAACATATTCATTGGTCAGTTTAGGACAATGTGCCCTAAAGAACACCATCATTGTGGCATTTGCTTGCATCATTCTCGTACCAAATAAGTTATAACAAATGGGTTTTGGTTAAATCGATGAATAGGATTATTAGTTGTACTTATTTAGACTATTTCAAAAAAGAAAATGATAAGTTTATGAACCATGAACAAGTACATTTAAAAAAAAGTTAGCGATTGTAGAAAATATGAATACAAATGTGTATGTAGCTCGTAATGTATTCTAACTAATTGATACACTTAAAAAGCAGGTTCATTTAACTGTTTAAATACATATTTTTTTTTACTTCCAGAATCAAACTATTAATATACTTGGTTAAGAGATTTCTTTGGGTAGTGAAGCAAACTTAAGAAAAGAAACCTACAATATATAAAAGGACAATTGTATTCATCTCATAAACTATAAAATTATCCTTAATGTCTTGATACAAAAGTAAATTATCACTATTATATAATAATGTTTTGGTGTGTATTTATTCATATGTCTTTTAGTTGATTCATAGAAAATAATAACAACACTTTGTACGAGGAAGCAAGAAGATCAATCATGATTGGTTAAAAAACATATATTTTCGTCATCGAGACAAATGTTCAAAAACCATGCTACTCCTACCTTTACATGACCTAATACATCGAATTGAAAAAGTACAAATACTACACTCGTTAACGCAATTTAAGGGTTTTAATTATAGAAAATTAAGGTATTAATCGATGCAAATCGAGAAGACGGGTATTATTTTATGTTGGTGAGTAGTATTTAATATTGTTTAAAACTTTGAATTTTGAAATGTTTGTGGGGTTCATTACCAAGAGAATTTGAAACTAACGGCTATACAATTTTAATTTAAGAGTAAATTACATATTTGGTCCCTGTAGTTTACCAAAACTAACACTGAGCACCCAAGTATTGAATTTACACTAGATGAGTCACTAAAGTTTCGTTAAACCGACACATTGGTCCCTGGTCTATATAAAAAGACTTTTTTGCCCTTTTCATTTTCTTTTTTCTTTTTCTTTTTACCCTTTTGTTTTTTTAATAAATAGAAAATAAAAAATCACCCCACCCACCACACCCACCCCCACGTCTCTCTCTCTCTCAAGATCGTAACAAACATAGTTGTTTGTTCGCTCCATCACCTGTACCACCGGAGATTGCTTAGGAAGTGCACAAGCTTCCCTCCCGCTTCTCCGGCCACCTCCGCCTGTGGCGGCGCCACCCCCTTTTCCAGCAGCCGCGGCAGCGGCCCCGCCACCTTCCGCGTTCTTCTGTTTAGCTGTTTAGCTCCTCCTCTTTTCATGAACAAACAACACAGGAGGATACAGCAGATTAAGAGCAGAACTGCAATCAGAGCACCTGCGACGATGAGAATGATTTCTTTGGTGCTTAGTTTGTTGCCACCGTGGTTTGACGGAAGAGATGGGGTGGTGGAAGGAGGCGGAGATGTCAGACATGGGGTTGAAGAGCTGTATCCACACAGATCGAGATTACCGACGAAAGCACTTGAATCGAATTTTGAAGAAAGTTCCGATGGTACGGAACCCGATAGATTGTTGTAGGATACATTGAATGAAGTAAGATTGAGTTGATCACCCAAGAAAATCGGGATTTCTCCGGTGAGATTGTTAAGAGCCAAATTCAACGAATTTAGCGAACTCGGATTTGAAAAAATTCGATGGATGCTTCCGCTAATAGAATTGTATGAAAAATCGATACTTTTAAGGTTAGAAAGCCCGCCAAATTATGTTGGAACAGTTCCGATGAATTGATTATGACTAAATGAAATCTCTTGAAGCTCAGTCAACTTACTTAAAGAAACCGGTAGGGTCCCCGAGAAGAAATTATGGTCAAAAGTCAAAGATTTGACCACAGATTTGACGCCATTTTTCTCATTCCCCCAAGAATGGAAGAATCCCAGATAGATTATTGAACTGGAGAGCAAGAAACATGAGGGAATTTAATTTGGTAATCGGTACAGGGATTGAACCGGTTAGCGGTATTTTATGTTGACGTCGATGGAATATTGGGTGTTGTTGGTGCCCACGGTTTGTCAGCCAAGCCTTTCCACACCCTCATTATCGTCTTTGGTGTTTGTGGCAGTTCAAACCCCCCATGGTTTTGGTTGAAATCGTGATACCCAGATGAAAAGGAAGCTGGGTTTAATACCTATTAAAGCTTGAACCAGAAAACAATAAGGAGAGAGAGAGAGAGAGAGAGAGAGAGAGAGAGAGAGAGAGAGAGAGAGAGAGAGAGAGACGTGGGGGTGGGGGTGGGGGTGGGTGTGATGGATCGGGTGGTTTTTTATTTTCTATTTATTAATAAAACAAAATGGTAAAAAGAAAAAGAAAAAAGAAAATGAAAAAGGGCAAAAAAGTCTTTTTATATAGACCAGGGACCAATGTGTCGGTTTAACGAAACTTTAGTGACTCATCTAGTGTAAATCCAATACTTGGATGCTCAGTGTTAGTTTTGGTAAATCACAGGGACCAAATATGTAATTTACTCTTAATTTAATATATTTCTGGATTTAAAACAAATTATAATAATGTTTGTATGTATTAGTCAATTGGAGCATTAATCAACACTTTTTTTTATCTCACGCTGCATCATCCTATTCTATATTTATTGATATATTATTGTCAGCAAGATAATAAAGGCTAGTTAAACGTTCGTTAGTTTATATATATTTATATAGGGTCCGGATCCTGAAGAAACCTAAAAAATGATAAAAACTGCAAGAACAATTCTCGACCAACCATTTTATAAAGTACAAGAACGTCAAACGTTTTCCTTCGGCATGATGTAATCACGTGCGACACACGTCCACAAAACGTAATACGGACTCAAGAATACGATCACATGTTACGTATGTTCGTCTAACTTGATTTAAGTGAGTTTTTTCTCTATTTTCATTTTATTTTTTTTATTTTTTATTTTTTTAATTTTTATTTTCAAAAAAAAAACTATTTTTTATTTTATATTATACTCGGTTTTAGCAATTTTATAATTTATTTTTTAGTTTTTTAATTTTTTAATTATTATTATATTATTTGTTTATTTTTTTAATTTTTATATGCTACATTGCTCGATTTTGATTTCTTTTGTTTTTTTTCATTTTTAAATATATTTTTAATTTTTAAATGTTTTTAAATCTTATTTTTAGCGTTTTTCTTTGTCTTTTTAATCTAATCATTTTGGATCATAACATTTTTACTGATAACGTTTTGGATCATGTAATTTTAGATCATAGTTTCTTGTAATCGCACAATACACTGCGTTATCTGATATGATCAGATTCAATTATTTCATTGTAATTGTTTATCATATGAAAGATTGAAAACCGTAAAATATGTAACAATTCAACACCGAATAGATTCAATGCATTGCAATTCAGAAGAATTTAACCGTCGTATGTAGAAAATCGTAACCTGTGTAAGAAAGCTTTTATTTTTAAGTTTTCGGTTTTAAGATTTTTTTAAGATACCAAGTCTAGTTTGGAAATATATTATTGTAACATAATATGTCGGAACATACTCCAAATAAGGTATCTGAGTAATGTGTTTGTAACAGGAGAAATCTTAAAGAATTATAAGTATAAATATGTGTATGAAATTATAAAGATCGAATATGTATATTGAAAAGTAATGGTTTATGGAAATATTTTATTTCATTTTTAAGAATGAAAATATTATAATTGGATGAATTTGTGTTAATGTTGCATAATTTGCTGTTCTTGATTTAATTTTTCTTAAAAGACTAAAAATATTCTTGAAGAATGATAGGCTATGGTTAATGATTGTATTCTTGAGATTTTTCTTATTGCAGGTTTGTATCTTAAAAATGAGTATCATGCTGAATGTTATAAAAGTATTTCCAAATCATGATTTTGTTTATCAAGGGAGTTGAACATGCCAATTACCGAAAGAAGAGATCTTGTATAATTTGCAACCAATATGTTGACCATGACAGTAAAAATTGTCTATATTTTAATCATAGAAATATTGTTGCTTAGCTTAATTGGATTTTGTAACTTATATTTGGATTATTTAATAAATTTTTTATTTTAGTTTTGTTTTATATATATATATATATATATATATATATATATATATATATATATATATATATATATATATATATATATATATATATATATATATATATATATATATATATGTTACATGTATGTTGTTTTGATTCGATAAGACGATTATTCTTGAGAAATGATGTACTGAAGTCTTTTTTGTGATACCATAAAGACTAATATTGTTGCTTAGCTTAATTGGATTTTGTAACTTATATTTGGATTATTTAATAAATTTTTTATTTTAGTTTTGGTTTATATATATATATATATATATATATATATATATATATATATATATATATATATATATATATATATATATATATATATATATATATATATATATATATATATATGTTACATGTATGTTGTTTTGATTCGATAAGACGATTATTCTTGAGAAATGATGTACTGAAGTCTTTTTTGTGATACCATAAAGACTAATATTCTTGAAAATTGGTGAAATGAAGTAAGTTAGTTTATTCTTTAAAAATATAATATCAAAAAAATCTGAAGAACAAGTTGTATTGTTTTAATGAGTTATTTCAGTAATAATTAAAACGGATAAAGGTTTTATTGAATCTTAAAAAGATATTAAAAAAATATCAAAATATGGAAATGAAAATCAATTTTAATGTACTACCCATTACATCCTATTATTTTGGTATATGATAATTGGTTATGCATTTTCTTATTACATTATTCAAAATTTAAATTAATTGTTAAAGATCTAATTCACATGATGTATGATAACATTATTTTATTTTTCATTTAATCTATAATATTATCTTGAAATTGACAATATATAATTATTAATTTGTTGTTGAATCATATTAATTACATATCTTATAAGATAAATCTAATTTTTTAAATATGTAGGAATAAATGTTGGATCAATTTTATGCATCCTTTTTGTACCAATTTTTTATTCTTTGCATTTTCATATATTTTTTGGGGACAATCTTTCTTTCATGGTTTGTGTTAATTTTTGCATGTACATCGAGGTTTGGAGCGAGGAAGCTTAGAGAACCGAAGTAAGGAGGATAGACCGTGGGAGCGTTAGGAGATTTGGAACACTTGGAAAGCATCTTGGTGGCAATTGGAAGCTTATGGAGCGAACCAGAGCCATTTGAGCAAAAGAGATGTGGTAAACTAAAAACTGCATAACACGGGGGCCAAGTGAAAACACGGGGGTGCATTGTAACGCCAAGACACTTCTTATATGTAAATATAATAAAAAGGGTAAATGGGTCATTTTACCTTAGAAGGGTAATTTGGTCTTTTGGATAGACAAGGATTTAGTTTGTAATAATATTTTGAGTTTTGGACTTAAAATGTTATAAAAACTGGTTTTTGTCATAAAATGTGTTAGATGTGGCAAAAGCTCAAGAATTAGAACTCCAGGGACTAAACTGCAAATTCTGGAAGTATAAATAGTGGAAAAGCTCTCCCACATGTGCAGAAAATCTAGAAGTCACGGGAGAGGGTTTTCTTGAGCGATCGTTGCAGAATCTTGGAGAATTCTTGAAGGTTTGAGCTTGGAATCCGATTATTGGCTTTGTATTGAAGAATTGGAAGCATTGAAGGTTAGTATTTCAAGTTTTAACCAAGATTGTTCTTGGTGGGTTTGGTGGGTAAACTGAAATCTGCAATTTCAGTGAAATCCATGAAGTTTGTATATGATTTCTGGGTTTAAACATGTTCATATGATAAGAACATGCCATTGAAACAATTGGTTTTGATAAAATTGAAGTTTTGGGGTTTTTGGAACTAAGAACCCTAATTCTTCCTTTTGATTGATTGAGTTGATTTAAATGGATTAAAACCTTGTATTAATGGAGGGTTTTAGTCTGGAAATAAACCCCATATGATTAAGAACAAGAATAAGAACTTAATATGTCAAAACAGGGTGCTACAGTGCAAAATCGGGACTGAATCGGGACTGCCCAGCAAGAGCACGGGTCGTGATCTTTATGCACGAGTCGTGCATACCCTAGAAATCAAAATACATTGCATTTTAAGCCTTGCACGAGTCGTGCTCCTCAAGGCATAAAAATGCACGAGTCGTGCTTGCCTGGCAGGGGACTCAAAAACGTGAATTTTCGTTAGGCTTGTCCGATTTATCTCAAACTTGAACCATAAGTCCATGATGGTTTGAAAAGTCCTAGAAAAATACTAAATTGAGTTTTTGACTCCTCGGGGGCACTGTAGAACAATACGAATGCCTCGGTAAAGCGTATAATTCATGAAAAGATGGTAAATGGAAAGTTTATCATCTAGACATTGTTTGTAATGTTACAATATTGAACTCTTATGCATTAGAGTCAATTAAAATGATTGTTAACCTATAATCATTGTGAGAATGAATGAAATTATAGGTACGGGACAAGATCTTGCGGAATACATTGAAAGGCAAGAAATAACTAAAGCTAGTGGTAGCAAACATTCAGGTGAGTAATCTCACTTATATCCGATGTGATAAATATTGGATGAGCAGCTGCAAATGGAAACAATTTTGGGGACGAAATTGACAGATTTCATGATGAAATAAAAGACAATATCAGATAAGCCGTGAGTCTGATATAGACAAGAACGGAGCTGTGAGTCAATAACAACAATACGACAATACCAGATAAGCCGTGAGTCTACGATAGACAAGAACGGAGCTGTGAGTCAAACTTTGAAAAGGCAATACCGGGTAATCCGTGAGTCATTGAGATGGCAAGAACGGAGCCGTGAGTCTAGGCAAAAGCGGGACAGACCCGTGAGCCATATATGATCATGTGTTATGAGATAATGCATATTTGATTTGTATAGAGAATGTTATTCTTATACATGTTATAGTAGATTTGATTACTCATTGGGCTTTATAGCTCACAGTTTTATTTGATATGTCCCTGCAGGTGAGCGTGATCCCGCTAAGGGAAAAGATAAAGTCCGTGACTAGGGACTTAGGATGGTGAAGTAACTACCCGGCTTGAAGGATGTATAATATCTTTATGTTTTGTAATCCTTGATACACTTGTACCTGTTTGTGTTAACAAATACCCCTTTGGATATGGTTTTATTGTAAAGTATATGGTTTGAAAAGTACAAATTTTTAAGGGGTGTTTTGTTAATAAGTCGGGTGTTACAAGTTGGTATCAGAGCCGTGGTTTAAGTGAACTAGGTGTCTTAGATTAGATTCCTGGATTTAAACCTTGAGAGAAAATGGACAGATGGACTGTTAGATATATATAAGTTCGCTATTATATATGTAATCTAACCGTTTGCTGAATTTTGAAGTATGAGAAATACAAAAAGTAATCCCACGGGTGCAAATTCGGGGCGTGGACCATCAAGGAGTGGACCAGCCTGATCACATGGTTCAGTCGGACGAAGAGCAAGAGCACCAGCGAGGGAACCAATGGGTGAAAATCCACCAGATATACGGGCTATTGTGGCTGATATGGTTAGGGAGTTGATGCCTACGCTAATGAACAACCCAAACCCGAGTGAAGAAGCTGCAAAAAGCATTCATGACAAGCAGCCGGAAGATGAAAGTCACGGAGAAAGCCATGCCCGTTCAGAAAAAGAAAAACAGGACGGGGAAGCTTCTGCAAAGAAAGTCGGATGCACTTATAAAGCTTTCCTTGGCTGTAAACCAAAAGAATTTTCAGGGACAGATAATCCAGTCCAGGCAATGGAGTGGATAATGCATATTGAGAAGGTGTTTTGGGTCAACAAATGTGCTGATGATGACAAGGTAGAATTTGCCACAAATCAACTCACAAGCAGTGCATTACATTGGTGGCAAATTTACTACAAGTCGTTGGGTCTTGATTCGTCCCTATCGATACCTTGGGAACAATTCAAGACCAAGTTCAACGAGGAGTATTGTTCAGAAGTAGCTATAAAGAAGTTGGAGGACGAATTTCTGCACATGGAACAAGGTTCCCAATCTGTCCAAGAATACACTCTGAGCTTTCTGGAGAAAGCAAGATTTGCGGAACACCATATCAATACCGAAAAGAGGAAGATTGATAAGTATGTCTGGGGACTGACGACCCGAATCAGAGAAATTGTGCAACCACTGAAACTGTCTACTTTCCGACAAGTGGTGGATAGTGCCACTGAAAGGGAGACAGAATTGAAACAACAAGAAGATGAAAAGAAAGCCATTGAAACTAAAAGAAAGGTGGAAGACCAAGGTTGGACGCCTCAGAAAAAGTCGCAACAAACTGGGTCTAAGGGTAAAGGCCAAAAGGATGAAGCCAAGTGGTGTGAAAAGTGTAGAAAAAGGCACTCAGGAAGCTGTCGAATTGATACTGTATTGGTTAGTTGCCGAAATTGTGGGAAAATGGGTCATACTACACGGGACTGTCGGGCGGAGCGTAGGTGTTACCAATGTGGAGCTACGGATCATATTCGTTCGAACTGTCCACAGCTGAAATCTGGAGCATACAGTGATAGATCCAGCGATGACCAAGGAGGAAAGAAAGAAGAGGCGAAGAACCGGGGAAGACGAGTGGCCTCGCGAGCTTTTCAGATGACTGTGGAAGAAGCTCGTGAAAAGACCGATGTGGTTACAGGTATCTTCACTCTAAATTCCATACCTGTATATGTTATATTTGATCCAGGGGCTACACATTGTTTTGTATCGGAGTCTCTGATGTCTCGCTTGAACGTACCCTTAACTCCTATGGATGAAAGCTTGGAAGTGGCCATAGCGGATGGCAGATATGTTTGGGTTTCCGAACACCTGGAAGGTTGTCAACTCAAAATCTACGGGACCACTTTCCCTATAGATTTGAAGCCGATGACTACCAATGAATTCGGAGTAATCGTGGGTATGGATTGGTTAGCAACGAATTATGCTAACATGGATTGTAGAAATAAAAGCATCACAGTGTTGTCACCGGATGGGAAATGGATAAAAAATTCAGGGTGAAAGACCTCGGTTGAGAATGCCGGTTATTTCCTTTACTCAAGCTCGAAGCTGCATTAGTAAAGGAGGAATGTCTTATTTGGCCTATGTAACAGTGGCTAAGCCAATAAAGGTGGGGGTAGCGAATGTAAACGTTGTAAATGAATTTCCAGATGAACTTCCAGGGTTACCACCAGATCGATAAGTAGAGTTCACGATTGAACTGATCCCGGGAGCCGCTCCTGTTGCTCGAGCTCCATATCGTTTAGCACCGTCAGAGATGGTGGAACTGCGGAAGCAACTGGAAGAACTGTTAGATAGGGGTTTCATCAGACCGAGTACATCGCCTTGGGGAGCCCCTATTCTGTTTGTTAAGAAGAAAGACGGGTCGATGCGCATGTGTATTGACTATCGAGAATTGAACAAGATCACGGTGAAGAATAAGTATCCGCTACCAAGAATTGATGAGTTGTTCGATCAGTTACAGGGAGCATCCTACTTTTCTAAGATTGACCTAAGGTTAGGATATCATCAGTTGAAGATAAGGGAATCTGATATTCCGAAGACAGCCTTTCGCACGAGATACGGTCATTATGAGTTTTTGGTGATGCCTTTTGGGTTAACCAATGCTCCGGCGGTATTCATGACATGAACCGAGTGTGCCGTCCGTTCCTCGATACCTCGGTGATAGTATTTATAGATGATATTCTGGTGTATTCGCGAAGTCAAGCCGAACATGAAGTGCTCTTGCGACAGATGTTGGAGTTGCTTCGCCAAGAAATGTTGTATGCAGAATTCTCCAAGTGTGAATTCTGGCTAAGAGAAGTTCAATTTCTTGGCCATGTAATTAATGCTGAGGGGGTAAAAGTTGATCCAGCGAAGATTGAAGCCGTGATGAAGTGGGAACCACCTAGAAGTCCAACTGAAGTACGAAGTTTCCTTGGTTTGGCAGGTTATTATAGAAGATTCGTCAAGAATTTCTCCTTGATAGCTGCCCCGTTGACCAAGTTGACCAAGAAAGGCGAAAAATTTGAATGGGCGGAAAAACAACAAGAAGATTTTCAAAGGTTGAAACAAGCCTTATGTGAAGCATCGGTGTTAGCAATACCGCAAAGTGGAGAAGAATATGTGATTTATAGCGATGCTTCTAGAGTCGGCCTCGGATGTGTATTAATGCAGAAAGGTCGGGTCATAGCTTATGCGTCCCGTCAATTAAAGGAAGCCGAGAAGAAGTATCCAGTTCATGATCTGGAATTAGCTGTCGTGATTCTAGCATTGAAGCTGTGGAGACACTATTTATATGGTGTGAAATTTGTTGTCTATACGGACCACAAAAGTTTGAAGTATTTATTTGATCAAAAAGAACTTAACATGAGACAGCAAAGGTGGATGGATCTACTTAAAGACTTTGACTGTGAAATTTTATACCACCCTGGCAAGGCGAATGTGGTGGCAGATGCTCTAAGCAGGAAAGAAGCTCCTTTGAAAGTTACATCCGCATGTATGGGTGTAGCAAGCCGGTTACCAGAATTGATCCGTTTGGCACAGGAAGAAGCGTGCAAGCCTAAACATGCAAAAAGCGAGCGAATGGTTGGGTATTTGAAGCATCTGGATGAAAATGCACAGAAATTGAAAACCTTTAGAGGTCGCGTGTGGGTCCCAAAACAAGGAGAGGCGCGGAACTTGCTTCTAGAAGATGCACACTGTAGTCGATATGCGGTTCATCCGGGTAGTACCAAGATGTACCGGACGTTAAAACCGTTGTATTGGTGGCCCGGAATGAAGAGAGATATTGGAAGATATGTAGAAAAGTGTTTGACATGCCTGCAAGTGAAGTCAAACCATCAGAAACCATATGGAGAAATCCAACCATTGCCGATCCCAGAGAAGAAGTGGGACAACATCACTATGGATTTTGTAACAAAGTTGCCGCGGACACCGCGAGGTCATGATACGGTGTGGGTGATTGTTGATCGATTGACAAAATCAGCACAATTCATACCGATTAGCGAGAAGTACAGGGTGGATCAACTGGCGAAAATCTATATAGATGAGGTGATTTGTCGACATGGATTACCGGTATCGATCGTGTCCGATCGAGATAGCAGATTTACTTCCCGGTTTTGGCAAAGTCTTCAAGAGCAAT
The DNA here is from genome assembly GCA_023525715.1 of Cichorium intybus. NCBI lineage: Eukaryota > Viridiplantae > Streptophyta > Magnoliopsida > Asterales > Asteraceae > Cichorium > Cichorium intybus. Next base: position 58,768,922 of record CM042011.1, read on the forward strand.
TAGGTTCAAAAGTACTTATGAGTACTGCATACCACCCGCAGACCGATGGCCAAAGTGAAAGAACTATCCAAACTTTGGAAGACATGTTGAGAACCTGTGTAATAGACTTTGGTGGAAGTTGGGAAGATCATTTACCTCTGGTAGAATTCGCGTACAATAACAGCTATCATTCCAGCATTCAGATGGCCCCGTATGAAGCATTGTATGGAGCACCGTGTCGTACTCCGACTTGCTGGACTGAAGTTGGGGAAAAGCCGTTGGCTGGACCCGAGATTGTAGTACAGACGGAAGAAAAGATCAGACATATTCGAGAAAATTTGAAGGTAGCTCAGAACCGACAGAAGCAGTATACAGATAAACGGGTAAAACCGCTGGAATTCCAAGTGGGGGTGATCGCAGTCGTTGATGCAATCAAAAATAAACCTTAAACGCACTAATTAGCTAGGGCAAGTAAGGGTCGAATCCACGAGGAGCTTATGGTTAACAACTAGTTCTAATAGACTTAAAAAGCAAACAAATTCAGACAAACAAATACTGCAAAAGGTTTAATTCAATCAGAGAAAAGGGTGATCACTCCCGGTTTTAGTTTTGATTCCTAACAATGTATTATATCAAATTTTACTAATTTTGCGTTCATTCAGATTACATAGACATAACCGTACTGTTACTGACTAAATCTGGGATCAAACTATGTAAAATCCGCACCCTCCGTCCTACACACCACTGTGGATGATTTGGCACGGTGGGGAAGATCACAATAGAATTGTCTTACACTCAATCAAGCAACAATTTAAGAACAAGCAATGGAATCTAGTCATATGATTTAAAAGCAAACAATCCAAACACTGTGTTCATGAATCTAAAAAGGTTCAAATCAAAATACAATACTTGAAAGGAATTCAAAACCTACTCCCGGTTGTGATCACGGGATGATTTAGCTACTCATGACTTGAATTGATGCAAACTCTGTGTTGGAGATGATGAACATGTCTGGATCTTCAAAACTTCAGAGATTCTGGCTTGATCTTGATGCAAAAGAGGTTGATTTTGAGATTGAGAATTGTTTGGAGATGATTTGGGAGTGTTTTTGGCCTTGCAAAACTGTCAAAACCCTAGGAAAATCGTCTGGAGTCTGCCTTGGGTCGATGGGATCAAGTTTCATTAAAAAGAGTGGCTTAAATATGGCAATTTAGGGCATTCTACGCGGCAGCGTCCTAGACCAGCGTCCCAGACGCCTGTGGGACGTTGTGTGTTTTCTTCAGACTTTTACGACGCGCAACGTCCCAGAACGAGACGCTCCAAAAACGCTGGGCGTCCTAGGCCAGCGTCCCAGACGCCACCTAGGACGCTGACGGGCTTCCTCGCGCATCTGACTTGCTTTTTTTCCCTTCAAAATGGCCCAGAGTTCCAGGTCAGCGTCTGGGACGCTGCTGGGACGCTGAGCTTTTTCTCCCGCTTCCGGTGTCCGTTTAATGCGTGGTTTTCGCCCAAAATTCCCGTTTTTCAATCCCTGCATGTAATTCACTCAATTCCATCAAAAGTAGGGCCATTCTTGGTTAAACAATGCTTAATTTATCAATTTAAATACATTTTACTTCAAACCAAAATGGCCCGATCAAACCTCCCCAACTTATCTCTTTCTCGTCCCGAAAAAGACCCAACGAAATCAGAATTCAGGTCCAGTCCATAAAATAACAAGCAATCAAACAAAAGTAGACATTACAGTATTGCATACGCCTGTGTCCATTGCCAGCCCGGATGTTCGTTTAATTGAAGTGCAAAGCACTATTTAGTGATCTTAAAATTTCTTCACCCTGCAAACGGCTAAGTCAAAAATTCATTTTTCAAAAGTCTCTCCAAAGATACCAAGTTTACCTCCCCCCTGCGGTTTTTCCAGTGACATGGTACGGTTAGTCATTTTTGGTTACTGCATTCTGTCCAGATTCCTAAGGTTCTTCTTTTTATTGGTCCTTTTTATTTATTATTATTTTTTTTCTCTTTTTTTTTTCTTTTGCCGCATTACAACCATATCAAATTTATACTTTTACTCATTTGTCCATTTTTACTTTCCCATTTGATTTGCATTTGTAGAACTTCAGTTGTGATCTATGTCTCAGAATATTTTGCTCCGAGTATAATATTCATATTTAAAGTTGATGGTGGACGTGAAAACCTGAAATGGAGTACACCAGGTCCCAGGTACGCAACAACCCAAACAGCGGAATACAGATCATTAATTTATAATCACTTATATGCAATCTACTTTTCAAGTGAGTCTTGCCTTTTTGCGCGGCTTCCAAGAGGGGTCACCTACGGGTTGCCGGTTACTTAGCAAGATACTTATCAAAGTTCCGAAGATATATTCATAATCAAGCTGTTGGTGGACGTGGAAACCTGAAATGGGGTGCACCAGATCCCAGGTACGCAACAGCCCGAACAGCGGAATATAGATTACAGAAATAGGGACATCTAAGGTCGTGTGGTCATAGAATGCAGTAGGAATCTTTATAGGCAATTTCAAGAACCGGGCCATCAGGGCTCTTTAAACTGGGTATCTCTAGAGAAACTTTTGAAACATAAATTTTTAGAAAAAACCAATTTACAACTTGAAGTTAAAACATTTTTGTCCATTTGTTACTTGAACCGGACAGGCAACCACAGAAATATACATTAGTTGGAATGTCACTTTTATCTCATCATCTGCTATTCCATGTCCAGTCCCTTTTATTCAATCATTTTTCGTTTTGCCGAGTCACAAACGAGACAAAAAGGAAGAAAAATTCGGGGACACTTCATCAAGATCCAAAATACATCATCATCCAACACAGTGTTAATGTTAAGTACAGTCATCCAAAATAAAGACATCAAAATATAAAACAAAAAACTTAAATAAAAGCACTCAAACAACTAAAAATAAAACAAAATAACACAAAATAAAAGAGAGGATCTCACCAATGTCACTGTGGGGGAGGTGGAGGATATCGCGGATATGGCGGGGCAACTCCGAATATGGACTCGGCTAGACTCTCAAAGCCATCCCGATAGGTCGTGCTCGCTGGCGGTCTGTAATCCTGATACTCCGAAGGAGGTGGGTATCCTGCTGGCTCGCCTGCTCGCCAATAAAGTGGGGCGGGGTAATACGGCTGCTGTGGCTGATCGATATCCATCGGATCCGGCCTACTTCCCTGGTAAGAGGCATGAGTGTAATACTCATGCGCGTGGAAGTGGGCGGCATAAATGGCGCGTGTATCCTCTGAGATCAGCTGCAGTCTCCCCACCATCGCATTTAGGTCTGCGATGTCGTTGGTAAGCGAGGCATACCGCTCCTCATGCAATAGTGACTCTGCATCCCATGCTGCTCTCTGATCCCAGCTCGATGCCCCAGATGTCCCCTCTCCTCTGTGGTGTCCCTGTGAATGCCTCGTCCCGTCATCCGCTGGTGCGGGGCCCTGTCCTCCTGCTACCCCTGGGCACTCGTACTCCGTATGGTTGTCGAGATCACGAATTATGCATCTCCCATTTTGTCGTATGAAACTGATGCTCTTGTATTGACTCAAAGCTGTAGTCAATACATTGTCGAAACTACGCGGCGGGGGAAATGCTCGGATCCTCGCTCCCAACTCCCGAACGAGGTATGAGGATATCAAACAGACATGGGGGGTGGTGTTACGGTATCGCATGTCGTAACTCCACCAAATGTTGCATATAGCATTATATGCAAACGAAATCTGTACCTCCCCAGTCATCAAGGCGTAAAGTATAATCGCATCCTGTGCCCGCACCTTGCCCTTATCACTGGCCCTCGGATTGACGTTATATTCAATGATGCGCATTAGGGCCTTCGCCCTCGAAACCAGATCCTGGTGGGCATTTGTCCCGCCCCTCGTGTAAACTGTATCCACCAATCGCGCCATATCCACAAAGTTACCCGAATTTCGGGTGTCGACGCACGCATACGATGTAGGCTCCCCCATAGCCTGTAGCAAATGTACCCCCGTCTCTACGCTGAAATAATCCCTGATGCGTGGAACCGTCATAATGACCGGCTCGCCTCGGATACTCCCGATCAACTGTACATTCTCTCCTCCCCCGTTTTCTTGCCTCCTGAGTGTCCGCATCCACTCTCTGACCAAATCTGTATGTACAGCTCGGGTCTCAAAATCAAGCACCCCCGCCCATCCGTACTCATCAAAAGCTTCTGTGACGTGAAAGCCTCTAAATGCATCACGATCGACCGTGCGCTCCACCTGCATGCGCGTCTCCGGATGGGTGGCATCATATACCGCTGGTCGAATATCCTCAGGATGCTCGCTCAATCTTGCGTATCTTGCGTTCCACTGGACCGGCTCGGGGGACGGCTCTCGCTGTCTCCTCGTTCCTCGGGATGCCGATGGCGGAGCGGCTGCGGTTCTTCCCCTGACATTTCTCCCCGTGTTTTGTCTAGGCGGCATCTGCACAATCACCAAACACAACAATACAACTTTTTGCCATTAAACATATTTAGATGTCACAAATAATAAAGCGTTTCAGTCAGTTGGCAAAACGGTTCCTACACAGAAAAATGTGCACAACAGTCCAAAATTTATCAATAACCATGTTAATTCCATGTTTTCCCACCAGATAAAAATTTTCACATTTGCAAATAACAGCTGGCAGTAAAAACAAATCTTGTACTGATAAATTTCAAACTGTTGTTTCAGTGCAATTTTTAACAGTCTAAAAATTTTGTGATCAACAGCATATGTTCTAAACATCATTACCAACAACCTTTCAAAAGATCAAAACCATAGTTGCACTTTTTCAGAATTTTCGAATTTCAGACAGTTTCACGCAAAAAATTTTCGATCACACAAAATTTCAGATCTGTAAAAACTAACTGCATAGGAACCTAGTACTAGCAAAACCCAACAATACTTCAAGATATTATGCACTAAATCAACCTATAAGTGCCATTTTCGGCCATGAATAATAACACACCAAAAAAATTCGAAATTTACCACAAAACTTGGAATTCAGAAGCACATACCTTGGATTCTTGGTGTAGGTAAGTGGAGAAAGCAATGTATTGACATAAACAACACAAAAACTCGAAAATTTTGAAACCCTAGGTTCGATTTTTTTGAAAAATAGCCCCAAATCGAGTGTATTTTCAGTTGTAATCTTCAAAATGTGAGTTGTTTTGGTGTTTGGAGGAAGAGTTTTGCAAGAAAAATGAGGGAAATTGGTGTTTTTTCGAGCTCAAAATCGTAAAAATGGTGCAGTGGCGGTTTGGAGAAGAAGGGAGGAGAGACGTGAAGTCTTATGGCCTAAGACGCAGCTTAAAACGCCCATTGTAGAGCCAGCGTTCCAGGCGGCGTCCTAGACGCTGGCGTGGGACGCTGAGGTTTTTCTCGTGAACATTTTCCAGCTTTTTCCCAATTTAACTCGAGATCAGGTGCGTCGGCGTCTTAGACGGCGTCCCAGACGCTGGCGTGGGACGCTGAGGGTTTTTTGGTGTCCTTTTTCGTACGATTTTTTCCAGGCTAAAGTCAGGCAGATCCCGCCTGCGTCCTACATGGCGTCCCAGACGCTGGCGTGGGACGCTGAGCATTTTTACAGCGTTTCAAGCTTGCGAAATAATTCCCAATTGAATGCGTACAGACCTGGAACGTTCCAGACGGCGTCTAAGACGTCTGGGTGGGACGTTGGACGTTTTTCAGCTTATTTTTTTTCGTTTTTTGGCTTTTTGCGGGACATTTTCGGGGACTGAATGATTTTGCTCAACATAATCGAAAATTTTGGGTTTTAACACCTCCTCCCCAACTTTGGACATTGGATCGTCCTCGATTCAAAAACTAAAATAAAAATACGAAAAATAAACAAAAACGACAAAAATACGAAAAGACACGGGTTGCCTCCCGAGAAGCGCTAAGTTTAACGTCTTCAGCCATACGGGTTACCTCGGAGCAAAGACTAAGTGACGTATACGGGTTGTTCTTCTAGAAAATCAACCCGCTCGATTTGTACCTCGTTTCGTGTGGCGGATGAAATGTACGGTTTGAGGCGGTGACCGTTTACCATGAATGATTCTCCGCCTTTTTCGTCTTTGATTTCAATGGCTCCATGAGGTGCGACGTGGACTATCTCGAACGGTCCCGACCATTTGCTTTTTAATTTCCCGGGAAAGAGCTTTAAGCGAGAATTGAAAAGCCACACTCTTTGTCCTTTTTCAAACTTTTTGACTTTTAGTTTCGCGTCGTGGAATGCTTTCATCTTGGACTTATATGTGACTGCACTGTTGTACGCTTCATCCCGGAGTTCTTCCAATTCGCTCAATTGTAGCTTTCGTTCCTTACCCGCACGATCATATTCCATATTGACTTCTTTAATGGCCCACAAAGCTCGGTGTGCTAACTCAACCGGTAAATGACACCCTTTCCCATAAACAAGTCGGTAAGGAGTTGTGCCAATCGGGGTTTTAAAAGCGGTCCGATAAGCCCAAAGCGCATCGTCTAATCGAAGTGACCAATCTTTGCGGTCGGGCCTAACGGTTTTTTGTAAAATTTCTTTGATTTGCCGATTAGACACTTCAACTTGCCCACTAGTTTGGGGATGATATGGGGTGGCAATTCTATGATTCACACTGTATTGTTTGAGAAGCTTGCCAAATTTAAAATTCTTAAAATGCGAACCCCCATCACTAATGATCACACGGGGGATGCCATGTCTAGCAAAAATATTTTTCTTGACAAACTTACAAACGACATGGTGATCATTGGTTTTGGTGGCCTCGGCTTCAATCCACTTTGAGACATAATCCACAGCCACAAAAATATAGAGATTACCGAAAGAGGTGGGAAAAGGACCCATGAAGTCGATTCCCCACACATCAAAAATTTCGACCACCAAGATGGGGTTTAATGGCATTTGGTCTCTTTTTGAGATCCCCCCAACTTGTTGGCATTTGATGCAAGATTTGACAAACATGTGAGCATCTTTAAAAATTGTGGGCTAAAAGAAACCTGAATCCAAAACCCGGTGACCCGTCTTTTTGGCACTAAAGTGGCCACCACAAGCATAAGAATGACAGTGTGCAAGTAAATCTGGAATCTCGTGATCTGGAACGCATCTTCTAATCATTTGGTCGGGACCCACTTTGAACAAATCCGGATCATCCCATATGAACCGCCTAGCATGTGCCAAAAAATGCTTTTGTTGTTGCTTCGTCCAATGCTCAGGCATTTTTCCAACTGCCAAAAAATTAACATAGTTAGCAAACCATGACACTTTATTTATAGAAAACAATTGTTCATCCGGGAAGGAATCCCGAATTTCATCTTTTGAAGTATTATTCACATGAATGGGGAGTCGTGAAAGATGATCTGCTACTACAATTTCTGAACCTTTTTTGTCTTTAATTTCTAAATCAAATTCTTGTAGTAACAAGATCCAACGAATAAGTCTCGGTTTTGCCTCTTTCTTTTCCATAAGATGCCGTAAGGCGCTATGGTCCGAAAAGACAACAACCTTTGACCCCCAAACATACGAACGAAACTTATCTAGCGAAAAGACAACCGCAAGCAACTCTTTTTCCGTAGTTGTATAATTCAATTGAGCATCAGAAAAAGTTTTGCTTGCATAAGAAATTACAACAGGCTTTTTATTCACCCGTTGTCCCAAAACAGCACCAACCGCGTAATCACTTGCATCACACATAATTTCAAACGGTTGAGACCAATCAGGTGATTGCAAGATTGGTGCTTGAGAGAGTTGTTTTTTCAAAATTTCAAAGGATTTTAGACACGATTCATCAAAAGAAAAAGGTGCATCTTTTAAAAGCAAATTGCATAAAGGTTTGGAAATTGCACTAAAATCTTTGATGAATCGCCTATAAAACCCGGCGTGCCCTAGAAAGGAGCGCACGCCTTTGACATTGGTGGGAGGTGGTAGCGAAGCAATGAGTTGTACTTTGGCACGGTCAACTTCAAAACCTTTTTCAGAAACAAGATGCCCAAGTACAACCCCTTGCTTGACCATAAAATGACTTTTTTCCCAACTCAATACCAAATTTGTCTCCGTGCAACGTTTTAAAACTCTTTCAAGTTGGTGGAGACAAGAATCAAAATCAGATCCAAATATAGAAAAATCGTCCATAAAAATTTCTAAAGACTCCCCGACCATATCTGAAAAAATACTTGTCATAAGCCTTTGAAAAGTGGCCGGGGCATTACATAACCCAAATGGCATTCGCCGAAAAGCAAAAGTACCGTAAGGGCATGTGAATGTAGTCTTAGCTTGGTCCTCAGGGTGGATGGCTATTTGGTTGTACCCAGAATATCCATCAAGAAAACAGTAAAATTTATGACCGGACAATTTTTCTATAATTTGATCAATAAACGGTAAAGGAAAATGGTCTTTTGAAGTAGCCACGTTTAATTTGCGGTAATCAATACAAACTCTCCACCCGGTTACCGGCCGGGTGGTAACCTTTTCACCGTTTTCCATCTCTACGATCGTGATGCCGGCCTTTTTGGGGACGGTTTGGGTTGGGCTGACCCAAGTGCTGTCGGATATTGGATACACGATTCCGGCATCCAACCACTTCAAAACTTCTTTCTTGACGACTTCGCGCATGTTTGGATTCAACCGTCTTTGAGTGTCGCGTGACGGTTTTGCGGACGGGTCGGTAATGATCCGGTGCATGCAAATTGCCGGACTGATTCCTTTGAGATCTGCAATTGTCCACCCAACTGCAGCTTTATAAGTATGCAACACCTTCATCAATGCTTCTTCTTGCTCTTTTGTCATATCTGCTGCGATGATAACCGGGAGAGTCTCATTCGGGCCCAAAAAGGCATATTTGAGATGGTCCGGTAATTTTTTCAACTCGACAACCGGTGGTTGCTCCAACGACGGCTTCATCTTCGAATCAATGGAAGTCGGGAGAGCATCAATCGGGTTGGACCAAGTGGATGCGTGACCATAAACAGCATTCAAATATTCTTTTTGTGCATCGATCTCTTGTACCCTGTCACTATCACAAAAAAGATCCTCCAAATCATCGGCGATGTCGGTGAGCATATTTGCGGTATGCTCGTGAACACAATCTCCGATAGTGTCGATCATAAAACAATCGCCATGATTTGGGGGGTTAGCGTTTGGTCCAAAGGCTTGAAGTCTCAACTTGCGGTTGCCAAAAGTCACATCAATTGCAGCGTCTCGCACACTGATTTGGGCATTGACAGTGGCCAAAAAAGGACGACCAAGAATGACATTTTGTTGTTTGTCCTTGGATTGCGTATCCGAATCCATGACAACAAAATCAACGGGATAGTAAAAATCTCCCACTTTAACAATGACATCCATCAAAATTCCTCTAGGAAGTTTGAGTGACAAATCGGCCATAGCAACAGAAAAATCAGTGGTTTGTAAAGGACCAAACTCGTATTTGTCATACAAACTTCCCGGAAGAACATTAATACTAGCTCCAAGATCAAGAAGCCCCCTTTTTATTTTAATATTTCCAATTTCAAAAGTGATCAACGGTGCTCCGGGATCTTTGAGCTTGGGAGGAAGAGACCCCAAAAATGCGGCACTAACATGTGCGGTGCTATTGCCCTTTGTGGGGATTCGATGCTTTCTTTTATGTGTGCACAAATCTTTAAGGAATTTTGCATAATCCGGAATTTGCTTAATCGCATCAATAAGTGGGAGATTAATTTTTACTTGACTAAAAGTTTCCCAAATATCATCCGATTGAGGCCCATTTTTTCCAAAAAGAGGTTTTTCAGGTTTTTCTAAAGCTGTTGGGTAGGGGGTGGTATTAGCCTCCACAAACCCCTCCCCAACTTTGGGCTCATCCGATTCATGCATTTTTCCTTTAAGTTTGGCTTTTGATGGATCTTTTTCATTAACAATTTTGCTCTTTTTCACACTTTTATCATTTTCCGATTCATCATCATCGGAAGATACATAATCCTCCACCACCACTTCATCCTCGGGTGGTGTAGGCTTATGCACATTATTATCAAAAGTTTTTCCATTACGAAGAATTTTTACCTCATTAACGTGTGATTGATTCGAGTTGCTTGTTGAAGCTCTTGCATGTTGCGGGTTGACTTGTGTAGTGCCCGGAAAGTTCCCCGGTGGTCGCCGATTCATTTGCTCCGCCAATTGCCCAACTTGTTTCTCTAATGCCGCGATGGACTTTGAGTTGACTTCGGTCCGATTGAAACCCTCCTTCATCAATTCCATCATCTGATCAAGCTTTTTGTCGATGGAAGAGTCGTTTGGCTTTTCTTGATTCCCTTGAGTTGATGGTGCACCCCGATTTTGATTTTGATTTGTGTTGTTGTTAGAATTGTTGCCCCTCCAATTGGAATTTGCATTCATGTTGTTGTTCCTCCAGTTTGCATTTGCATTGTTGTTTCTCCACCGGTCATTGTTGTTTTGATTGTTGTAATTGCCTCTTTGTGGTGGGGGTCTATAAGCATTCCGGTTATCATCTTTGAAATCAAGATGGTCACCGGAAGAGTAGAACACTTCTTCAACATCTTCATCTTCATCATCGGTGTGTGCAAACATGCTCCCTTTCTTGCAATCTTTAGTTCTATGTGAGCCATCACATAGTGAGCAAACGGGCCGGGCTTAGGCTTGAGACTTTTGCTTGAGTTGGTTCACCTCGGTTGTTAACTTCTTCATTTGTGCAAGCATCTCGGCCATAACATCGTTAGATTGAGTGGAGTTTACGAAACGAACATTCTTGCCTTTGTGAGTGGAGGATGGTGCGGGATTTCCATTCATGGCCATTTCATTTATGAGCTCATAGGATTCTTGAGGCGTCTTGTTTCTCATGGAGCCACCGGCAGCCGCGTGAATGGATTGTTGAGTTTGCAAATCCAACCCATTGAAGAAGGTTTGAACTTGTCTCCAAAGTGGAAGTTCATGGTGGGGGCATCTTTGTAGCAACTCGTGATATCTCTCCCAGGCCTCGTAAAGTGATTCGCCGTCTTCCATTTGGAATGACATAATGTCATTGATCAACATGTTGGTTTTGGCGGGTGGGAAGTACTTCGTTAGAAATTTGTTGGCTAGATCCTCCCATGTGGTGATTGACTCGGATGATAATGAGGAGAACCATCTCTTTGCTCGGCCACGTAAGGAAAATGGAAAAAGTCGAAGACGGATTGCATCTTCTTCTACCCCGTCAATTCTGAACATGTCACAAATATCCAAGAAGCTAGTGATGTGCGTGTTGGGATCACTATCCGGTAACCCGTCAAATTGAGCACTGTTTTGCACCATCTGAATGACATGCGTCTTGATCTCAAAGTTTGTTGCTCCAACTGTCGGTCGGCGAATGCATGATCGAGCCCCGTCGAGAGAAGGTCGGGCAAATTCGCCCATGGTCCTTCGTTGTGCCATCGGTTCAACTGTTTCTTCAACAACTTCCTCTTTGACTAGATTGTTTGAACAGCTCCCACGAGAACGTTTCCCAATGAGAGATCTTTTGATTTCTGGGTTGAAAATCAACGGAGATGACTGTGCGGAACTACGAGTGCGCATACAACTCGTCGAACCTGAAAAGACAAAACACGAACAAAAACGCGTAAAAAGGAACAAAAATTAAATCAGCAAAGGAACTAGGTTGCTAAGCGCAATAGCTCCCCGGCAACGGCGCCAAAATTTGATCGCAGTCGTTGATGCAATCAAAAATAAACCTTAAACGCACTAATTAGCTAGGGCAAGTAAGGGTCGAATCCACGAGGAGCTTATGGTTAACAACTAGTTCTAATAGACTTAAAAAGCAAACAAATTCAGACAAACAAATACTGCAAAAGGTTTAATTCAATCAGAGAAAAGGGTGATCACTCCCGGTTTCAGTTTTGATTCCTAACAATGTATTATATCAAATTTTACTAATTTTGCGTTCATTCAGATTACATAGACATAACCGTACTGTTACTGACTAAATCTGGGATCAAACTATGTAAAATCCGCACCCTCCGTCCTACACACCACTGTGGATGATTTGGCACGGTGGGGAAGATCACAATAGAATTGTCTTACACTCAATCAAGCAACAATTTAAGAACAAGCAATGGAATCTAAGCATATGATTTAAAAGCAAACAATCCAAACACTGTGTTCATGAATCTAAAAAGGTTCAAATCAAAATACAATACTTGAAAGGAATTCAAAACCTACTCCCGGTTGTGATCACGGGATGATTTAGCTACTCATGACTTGAATTGATGCAAACTCTGTGTTGGAGATGATGAACATGTCTGGATCTTCAAAACTTCAGAGATTCTGGCTTGATCTTGATGCAAAAGAGGTTGATTTTGAGATTGGGAATTGTTTGGAGATGATTTGGGAGTGTTTTTGGCCTTGCAAAACTGTCAAAACCCTAGGAAAATCGTCTGGAGTCTGCCTTGGGTCGATGGGATCAAGTTTCATTAAAAAGAGTGGCTTAAATATGGCAATTTAGGGCATTCTACGCGGCAGCGTCCTAGACCAGCGTCCCAGACGCCTGTGGGACGCTGTGTGTTTTCTTCAGACTTTTACGACGCGCAACGTCCCAGAACGAGACGCTCCAAAAACGCTGGGCGTCCTAGGCCAGCGTCCCAGACGCCACCTAGGACGCTGACGGGCTTCCTCGCGCATCTGACTTGCTTTTTTTCCCTTCAAAATGGCCCAGAGTTCCAGGTCAGCGTCTGGGACGCTGCCTGGGACGCTGCTGGGACGCTGAGCTTTTTCTCCCGCTTCCGGTGTCCGTTTAATGCGTGGTTTTCGCCCAAAATTCCCGTTTTTCAATCCCTGCATGTAATTCACTCAATTCCATCAAAAGTAGGGCCATTCTTGGTTAAACAATGCTTAATTTATCAAGTTAAATACATTTTACTTCAAACCAAAATGGCCCGATCAGGGGGACATGGTAATGCTTAAGGTATCTTATTGGAAAGGCTTAATTCGTTTTGGGAAGAAAGGGAAGTTGAGTCCTCGCTTCATTGGACCTTTCCGTATATCCCAAAGAGTTGGAGCTGTAGCGTACAGATTGGAGTTACCTGATGAACTTCATGGTATACACGATGTATTTCATGTGTCCCATTTGAGAAAGACTTTGTTTGATAAATCTCAGGAAGTACCTCTCGCTGAAATTGAGGTATATGAAAAGTTGAGATATCCAGAACAACCCAAGAGGGTGTTAGACCGAAAGGTAAGACAGCTGCGAAACAAAAAGATCAGCATGGTCAAAGTGCTTTGGCGACATCACAGAGGTTCCGACATGACGTGGGAGACTGAAAGCGAAATGAGGGAGAAATACCCTCAACTCTTCGAATGATTTCGGGGACGAAATCTTTTGAAGGAGGGGAGAATTTGTAACGCCAAGACACTTCTTATATGTAAATATAATAAAAAGGGTAAATGGGTCATTTTACCTTAGAAGGGTAATTTGGTCTTTTGGATAGACAAGGATTTAGTTTGTAATAATATTTTGAGTTTTGGACTTAAAATGTTATAAAAACTGGTTTTTGTCATAAAATGTGTTAGATGTGGCAAAAGCTCAAGAATTAGAACTCCAGGGACTAAACTGCAAATTATGGAAGTATAAATAGTGGAAAAGCTCTCCCACATGTGCAGAAAATCTAGAAGTCACGGGAGAGGGTTTTCTTGAGCGATCGTTGCAGAATCTTGGAGAATTCTTGAAGGTTTGAGCTTGGAATCTGATTATTGGCTTTGTATTGAAGATTTGGAAGCATTGAAGGTTAGTATTTCAAGTTTTAACCAAGATTGTTCTTGGTGGGTTTGGTGGGTAAACTGAAATCTGCAATTTCAGTGAAATCCATGAAGTTTGTATATGATTTCTGGGTTTAAACATGTTCATATGATAAGAATATGCCATTGAAACAATTGGTTTTGATAAAATTGAAGTTTTGGGGTTTTTGGAACTAAGAACCCTAATTCTTCCTTTTGATTGATTGAGTTGATTTAAATGGATTAAAACCTTGTATTAATGGAGGGTTTTAGTCTGGAAATAAACCCCATATGATTAAGAACAAGAATAAGAACTTAATATGTCAAAACACGGTGCTACAGTGCAAAATCGGGACTGAATCTGGACTGCCCAGCAAGAGCACGGGTCGTGCTCTTTATGCACGAGTCGTGCATACCCTGGAAATCAAAATACATTGCATTTTAAGCCTTGCACGAGTCGTGCTCCTCAAGGCATAAAAATGCACGAGTCGTGCTTGCCTGGCAGGGGACTCAAAAACGTGAATTTTCGTTAGGCTTGTCCGATTTACCTCAAACTTGAACCATAAGTCCATGATGGTTTGAAAAGTCCTAGAAAAATACTAAATTGAGTTTTTGACTCCTCGAGGGCACTGTAGAACAATACGAATGCCTCGGTAAAGCGTATAATTCATGAAAAGATGGTAAATGGAAAGTTTATCATCTAGACATTGTTTGTAATGTTACAATATTGAACTCTTATGCATTAGAGTCAATTAAAATGATTGTTAACCTATAATCATTGTGAGAATGAATGAAATTATAGGTACGGGACAAGATCTTGCGGAATACATTGAAAGGCAAGAAATAACTAAAGCTAGTGGTAGCAAACATTCAGGTGAGTAATCTCACTTATATCCGATGTGATAAATATTGGATGAGCAGCTGCAGATGGAAACAGTTTTGGGGACGAAATTGACAGATTTCATGATGAAATAAAAGACAATATCAGATAAGCCGTGAGTCTGATATAGACAAGAACGGAGCTGTGAGTCAATAACAACAATACGACAATACCAGATAAGCCGTGAGTCTACGATAGACAAGAACGGAGCTGTGAGTCAAACTTTGAAAAGGCAATACCATGTAATCCGTGAGTCATTGAGATGGCAAGAACGGAGCCGTGAGTCTAGGCAAAAGCGGGACAGACCCGTGAGCCATATATGATCATGTGTTATGAGATAATGCATATTTGATTTGTATAGAGAATTTTATTCTTATACATGTTATAGTAGATTTGATTACTCATTGGGCTTTATAGCTCACAGTTTTGTTTGATATGTCCCTGCAGGTGAGCATGATCCCGCTAAGGGAAAAGATAAAGTCCGTGACTAGGGACTTAGGATGGTGAAGTAACTACCCGGCTTGAAGGATGTATAATATCTTTATGTTTTGTAATCCTTGATACACTTGTACCTGTTTGTGTTAACAAATACCCCTTTGGATATGGTTTTATTGTAAAATATATGGTTTGAAAAGTAAAATTTTTTAAGGGGTGTTTTGTTAATAAGTCGGGTGTTACAAGCATGTAGAAAAAATGCTGAAGTCTGAAAAAACACACGAGCCGTGTGTTTTTTACACGACCCACGTCTAGAAAAGTTCCATTTGAGCAACCCAAAACACATGACCCGTGCAAAAACACACGGGTCGTGTGTTGAGTAGAAAATTACTTTTTGGCAGTTATTTTCCCACGATTTAAAAGGACGATTAGGGTTCATTTGAGGGACATACGCCACCACCCCCCAGGAGGTCCAGAAGCAGTTCATCGAATACTTTTCCTAGGAATCACTTGGAAACATTAATTTCATTCGATTTGATTGTTTTGTAAGTCGGATTTGAACATTAATTTCTTACTATTCATCTTGGATTTCAGTTTAGCCATGTGTGGCTAAACTCTTTCTATTATGGTTCTGTTTGATACTCGTGATTTGTGGTTTAATCATACGACTTGATGTTTTGTTCATGTGTTCTATCTAGTGATTTTGGTTTTGTGCTTGATTTAATGTCTGATTCTATATTCGGTTCCTAATGGCCACATGAATTAGGGTTTGCTTCATTCTAGTTATTCAACTCATAAAATTCGTAATTGTTTTGTGGATTGATTCTAGGTAACAACATCGAGTTAATTCTATGTCGGGGTTAACTTTGGTTTAAACCTAAATCACACATTTTTATGATTCTGCGCTTGTGAGAAGTATTGGAAATTGTTGGGAACATTCACATAAAACTTAATGCGATCTTTCAATTCTAATCTAAGAGCTTGTTTAGGTTTTAATTATAAAGGTTAGGTTTGATTCAAAGAGCTTGTTTTGGTTAAATAAACTTGGTGAGCGAGAAGTATTATAGCTTGTTAGTACCTCCAGGTACCAACTTAGATAGTACTTAACATCACTTCTAGATTAAATCACATTATTACTTGTGTGCAAAACAGAACCGGACCTTAGTTAATATTGAACTTTCATTAGTTTCAATTATGTGTTTCTAGTTTACGTTGTCTATTCACAAATAATCCATATTTTTTTAGTCATCGTGTCTTGTGAAAAGAGGCATATCATTAGACCCTTGTCCATGTGGATCAACCATGCTTACCATGTGCTACATAGTTAGTGTAATTGGTAAGTGCTTTATTCATCATCATTTACCCTATATTAATTTGTTGGGTGTGACAGTGACGCCCCCAACAAATTAGCATCGTTGTCGGGGACATGACAGTACAAATTGTTTATGCCAAGATCTTTAAGCATGAGTGCACTTTTGCCAGTTGATTCAGAGATAGAGAAAACCGCCAAGAAGCTATGAAACAAGCGAAGCTTCAAAAGAGGCAACTGGATTCTGGAAGTTTTCATCATCTAACCCTCCGGTCATCAAAATTTGGAAGGAATTGTCCCTTTCAAGTGAAACTGAAACCGATACACCATCCTCACCACAACAATCCTCATCCAAAGAATCTACGCAACCACTCTCACCAATCCAAAATACCAAATAATCACCATCAACATTCCATTATACACCCAAGGTAGAGATCACTGAATACCCTACTTTGAAAGAAAACCGCCCAATTAGTCTAATTGGATGCTTTGTTAAGATAGTCTCCAAAATGTTAGCTCGTAGGCTAAAAGAAGTAATTAACAAAGTCGTGAGTAACGAACAGTCGACCTACATACAAGGGAGGAATATTCTAGATGAACCGTTTCATAAACGGGGTATGTCATTGGGCAAAATGTCAAAAGCAAAATCGATATTGTTCAAAGTTGATATGGACAAAGCATTCGACTCAGAAGATTGGAACTATTGGATTCGGTGTTAGCTCAAATGAATTTCGGTTCTAGATTGAGGGGTGGATCCGTGGATTTCTTAAATCAGGTAGGGGGTCGGTTTTAGTTAATGGAGCCCCAACAAAGGAATTCTGCATTGAGAAGGGAGTGAGAGATGGAGACCCCCTGTCTCCATTTATGTTTATTATGACTATGGAGGGCTTACATGTAGTCATGGATTTTGCATGCGAAAACAATCTCTTTCATAGTATTCAGCTTCCTGGAAACGGTCCTAATTTATCTCACCTAATGTACGTGGATGATATTATGTTTATTGGAGAATGGTCTCTAGTTAATTTCTTGAATCTAAAATGCTTATTGAGATGTTTCCACTTGGCGTCGGGACTTAAGGTGAATTTTTCCAAAAGCAAAGTGTATGGAATTGGGGTAGAAAAAGATGAGCTAACTAGATTGGTGAATTACATGGGTTGTGAAGTTGTTGGTTTTCCATTCACATATGTCGAGCTACCGATTGGAGCAAACATGAAATTAACAAAGAATTGGATCCTGTTTTTGAGAGGTTCAAAAGCAAATTAAACGCATGAATAATCTAAAATCACTTATTATTGATACGGAACCCGACAAATACAATTGATGTTATTCAGCTCAATCTGTTTAATTAGGTAAAGCTCACGGGAAAAACACAATTTGGACGAGTATTCTTGGTGCTGCTATCCGTTTAGCTCTGGCCTTTTCTCTTAAGTAGGTGTGGTGATGTTGATTGAGCCTGTTAGTGAGAGTTCCTGGAGAGTTGGATAGCGGAGAAACTAATTTTCATTTCTGTTTCATGTATGTCACATATTTTTGTTGTTCTCAGTAATCTAGGGGTGGGGTCGGTTGGTCTAAGTTCTCGGTGTCCCTTGGTGTAGTGCTACTCGCAACAATATTTAACTTCTGTGTGAGTTGGTTTTCTTTCGTGGGGTAGAACATCGAATAGGGTGTTCTTGACTGTGTGTGCCATGCTTTGGCCCCTGTTGTGAGTATGCTCTTTTTAGAGTGCTCTGTGTGACTCTGGATTTAAAACTTATAGGGGTGATGCTTTTGGTTTAATTTCGCTGGGTCTGCTTTCATTCAGCATTCATTCCGTGTCATTCATTATGCGTCATCACAATCACAAGTCAAAGATGTTGTGGCTTCGTTTATGGTCGAATTATGATGCTCTAAATGCTATGGATTTATGCTTATTGTGGCGCTGCTTCTAGTTAAAAAAAAAATAAAAAATAAAAAAAATACCGCCGGTGATTGCAATATTTAGGCTACAATTAATGCATAACTTTTTAATTATTTTAATACTAATTCATTATTTTATTTATGTAATACCATTTCCTCTTACTTTCCTGATAGGCTGATACATCCACATTTTTTAAAATCACCAAATTACAATCAAGCAAAAATTTTAACCCACTGCAGAATAATTTTCTTTTGAAACACCAACTTCGTAGAAATCTGGTTGTGACGCCACATGGTTTCTGGCTCTCCATTTTCAATTAAAAACATGTATTTTCCTTTGTGTCCAAACTCTTCAATTGCTTGTCCTCATCTCATTCAAGGTGTATATGCCTCGTTTAATTCTCAATTTTTTTATACTTCCCCTCGTTAAATTAAATGTATCATAATAGCAACATTCAACCATTAACAGCAATCATTGATGCTCTTAAAGCTCATTTCAGATTTAAGGTGTATATTCAATGATTCTAGAAAATTTCTTTGTTATTGAAGTAACGGAAATAAGAGATGCATATTGATCAGATATTGTCATGGCTACTTATTGGATCAATTTTTTATTTATTTAATATAGGGTGCCCCAACTCATTTTGGGCTTAGGTCATTGAATTAAAATTATTGGGAGCATTGGGCTTTATGGGCAACCGGCTAGAAGTTCATATGTAAGCATACTTTGAGTTTTTGTTTAACACAAAGCACACACCATTTATTGTGATGTCTGTGATCAGGAAAAAAGGTCTTCGTGTTCCTTGTTTCTTTTGTCTCCTTTACACATTTGAAGCCACTTTTTTGGTGGAAGATTCTTAAAAGTACCACATATTAATATCCATAAGTTTCCCTCTATATCTAAACCAATTAAAAAACTTAATTTGAATAATTACTTCAAATGTGTGAATTGTGGACCACATGAGCATTTACACATCAAAATCAAGGACAAATTATTTCTCTTAATAAACTTTAACCCTAGCTTTTTAGTTTTCTATTTTAGGATTATATACACTAAGCTTTTAGTTTATTATTGATATATTGTAATTGTTAGTTTATATATTGTTAACTTAGTTTAAGAGTTCAAATTTGTAGTTATGAAATCTTCCTTATATATTTGACATAGTGAATTTATAATTTGTGAATTTTCATATTTTTAGTTTTGATTTGTTATTTGTTTGATTACATACATAATTTTATTTAGTAGTTATAAGTAAATTAGTTGACTAATTGTTATTTGTGTGCATTTTGACTTTGGATAGAAAAATGAAAAATTACTACAACAAGATAACATTTATTAAAAGGAAAACATCATGTCCATCTGTATCAACATCAACACCGGTAATTTTGTTCCAATTTCTCAAAGTACATCTAATTCTACAGCGCCTGTTAATATAGTTGATTTGGATAATCTTCCTTCAGATCCCTCCCAAAAACCAAGATTATTGAGTTATAATGTTAATCAAAGAGATCAAATAAGACGTCATTATTGGCTTAAAGGGCCTTGTCAACCAAGCGGTCATGAGTTCCCTAAAATCTACGTGGTTTAATCAATGTGGTAATTGGCTAGAGTATAGTATTAAGAAGAATAAATCATTTTGTTTATGTTGTTATTTATTTTGAGATGATAATGGATAACAAGTCGGTAATTATGCATTTGTTACTCACGAATTTGATGGTTGGAAGAAATCTGAGAGACTTTTGAGTCATTATATGGGCTAAAACAGGCTCCTAGAAAATGAAAGGAGAAACTTACAACTTCCTTAATAAATTTTGGTTTTGTACTAAGTAAATATGATTTTTTTGTTATATGTAAAACATAATAGAGAAGTTTTTTGTAGTACGTTTGGTGTATGTTGATGATATTGTTTTAACTGATAATAAAGAACAGGAAATAGAATCTGTAAAGCAAATTTTGAAATCTTGGTTTTTAATTAAGGACTTAGAAATTTTAAAATGTTTCATTAGAATTGAAATTGTGAAAACTAATAATCGATTATGTTTGTCTCAGCGTAAATATTGTTTGGAGTTGTTGTATGAGTTTGGTTTTTTAGGTGCAAAACCCGTAGAACACCTTTAGATGTTAATGTCACAATTTCTAGTGCAGATTCTAATGGAACTGATGATTTGTTGGAAAACATTACAGAATATCAAAAATTGGTTGGTAAATTAAGATATTTGACCAATTTGAGCCAGCTTATGCATGCACCAAGGAAGTCACATTTAAAAATTGCTATTCATGTTTTACGATATTTAATGTTGTGTCTGGGGAAATGTATTTTAATTTCTAAAAGCAATGAATTGTTGTTGACTGCTTGGACGGATTCTGATTGGGCAAAGTGTATTAGTTTTTCTCGTTCTATAACTAGATACTGTTTATTTTTGGGCAGTAACTTGATTTCATGGAAAAGCAAAAAAGCAGTCCACCGTATCAAGCACTTCTATTGAATATGAGTAATGGGCACTTACAATAGTGACTTGTGAAATTTTGTGGGCATTAAAGTTAATGTAGGATTTAGGTCTTAAGTAAAAAGTTCCTATTAATTTGTTTTATGATAATCAGTGTGCTATTCTTTTGTCTTTGAATCCATTCTTACACGAAAGAACGAAGCATATAGAAATTGATGTTCACCTAGTAAGGGATAAGGTTTCTGAAGGTGTGATGAAGGTGGTAAAGGTTGACTCTTTAGAACATATTGTTGATATTCACCAAACCTCTTGGTGTTTATCAGCATAATGTTTTGTCAGAAAAATTATGTTTGTACAATGCATTTACTGCTCAAGTTGAGGGAGGGTGTTAAAATATGAAATATTTTGTCATACATAGTTCAACCTGACAAGAAATGAGGTTTATATTATTTATTTAAGTTAACTTAATTAGTTTGGTGCAGGTTTTGAGTGACTGTTAGAAGTTGAGGGACTGAAGTTGTATTAGACGGAAGCTTGGGGGCTGAGGAGTCAGGGATGAAGGATGCTTGTTGAAACACACGAGTCTAACCCATGGGGTTGACCTGAGTCTGGTTTTGACCTAGATATCACCGCAGTCGGAGATGTTACACTACGGACATCCTTAGCAACGAAGTGGACTTTGAAGGAGGTAAAATTCATTTCGGGTTTGAATACGATATTGATATCGGTGGGGCAGTTGGATGATGAAGGGCACAAGGTTGATTTTGGCGACCACCAATGGAAAGTAACAAAAAGGATCCTGGTTGTTGCTCGAGGTCAGAAACGAGGATTCCTCTATATGGTAGAATACTCCTCGGACGAAATCTGCTTTGATGAAGAAAATCAAAAGGTCTTTACTCTATGGCACCAAAGACTTGGTTACATGAGCAAAAAAGGGGATGAAGATGTTGCATGCGAAGTGCAAGATTTCAGATATAAAGGGAGTCGCCCTAGAATTTTGTAAACTCTGCGTATTTGGTAAACAGAAGAAAGTCACATTCTCCAAGGTGGGCCAAGCTCCGAAGGCTATGGAAATCGAGCTTGTATATTTTGATGTCTACTGACCAAACTCAGTATCTTTGGCCGGAGGATCTCGTTACTATGTCACTTTCATTAATGACTCAACTAGAAAGGTACGGGTTTACTTCCTAAAGAAAAAATCGAAAGTGTTTGTTACTTTCAAAAGGTGGAAAGCTACTGTAAAGATCGAAACATGTCTCAAAATCAAATGCCTTAAATCTGACAATGGGGAGAATCTAGCAGTTGAGAATTTGTTGATTATTGTGTTGAGCATGGGATCTGAATGTTGAAGAAGATCCCTGGAACCCATCAGCAGAATGACATTGCAGAGAGGATAAACAGAACACTAAATGAGAGGGCGAAGAGCATGAGGCTCCATGTTGGCTTACCTAAGATGTTCTAGGAAGATGTCGTGAATATTGCAGCCTATTTAATCAACCGAGGACCCTTTGTCCCTCTAGGGTTCAAGATTCCTGAAGAGGAATGGCGAGGTCACAAGATTTCCCTCAACCACTTAAGAGTTTTCAGATATGGCTCATATGTCAAGATAAAGGACAGTGAGCGAGATAAGCTAGAGGCAAAATCAAAGAAGTGCTTCTTTCTCGGATACGGGTTGGATGACATGGGTTACCGATGCTGGAATATCCAGAGTAGAAGGCTTATCAGAAGTCGAGACGTGACATTTAATGAGCATGCCCAGTACAAAGGCACCCTTTCAAGTTTTGACCAAAGTAAGTCATCCAAAACTACGGAGCAAGTGGTATTTGAAGGGTCGTCCGGAGATGACATCGTGAAGCCTTCCGAATAAGAGTCTGACAGAGACTTTGGAAGTAGTGGGAGATATAAAGAAGCATCTGGTAGTATCAGAGACAGTGGGAGCTCGTTCGAGGAGGCAGATAACACTTCGTAACGAAGCAAAGCTGAAGAATCAGGAGCTGCATCTCTAGGTATTCTCAGGAGATCCACTAGAGAGGGAAGACATCTGGTTCGCTACCCTGTGTTAGCAAGTTACCTATTGTTAACCGAGAATTGGGAGCCAGAATCTTATCTTGAAGCCTTGAGGATGACAGACTTCGTACAGTGGAAGAATGCGATGGAGCACGAGATAAGCTCACTTGACAAGAACAAGACTTGGTTTCTTGTCAAGTTACGAGCAAAGAAGAAGCATTATCCAACAAATAGGTGTTTCGGTTCAATGATGAAGTTGATGGAATGAAGAGGTACAATTCCAACAGAAGGAGGGCGTTGAGTATAACGAGATTTTCTTTGGTTGTGAAAATGACCACAATCAGGACTGTGCTTGGGATTGTCGCATTCGAAGATCTCTACCTTGAGCGACATGATGTCAAGATTGCACTCTAGCACGGTGACCTGAAAGAGGACATCTACATGGCACGACCAGAAGGGTTTGAGATTTGGGGGAAAGAAAACCCGGTGTTCAAACTGAAGAAAAGCATATACGGATTGAAGCAAGCTCCAAGAAATTGGTACTTAAGTTTGACGACTTCATGTGGAGAAATGGGTTACTGATGAGTGATAGCGACCATTGTTGTTACCTGAAACAACTCAAGTCCTCGTATATCATCTTGCTTCTCTATGCTGATGATATATTGGTTGCGGATGTCACATATAGGAAATCAACAGGCTGAAACAACAGTTGTCCAAGGAGTTCGAAAAGAAGGACCTCGGACCTATTAGGATGATACTAGAGTCTAGACATGAGCATTGTCAGAAATCGAGCTTCGGGCGAGATTAAACTTTCTCAAGAGAAGTATATCCTTAAAGTTTTTGAGAAATTCAGTATGATGAATTCTAAGATCCGAAGCACCCCACTTGGGATCCATCTAAAGCTTTCGAATAAATCCCCAAAGACGGATGAAGACAAAGAAGAAATGGCTAAGGTTCCTTATGCGTCAGCTGTTAGCAGTTTGATGTATGCAATGGAGTGTACGAGGCCAGATATTGCGCACGCAGTAAGAGTTGTTAGCAGATTTATGTCAAATCCAAGGAAGGAGCATTGGGAAGGTGTCAAGTAGCTGATCCGTTACTTGAAAGGAACCTCAAACGTAGCCTTAAGTTTTAAAAGGTAGAAAGTTGTCCTTGAAGGTTTCGTCGATGCAGATTTAGGGGGTTGTATGAATTCAAGGAAGAGCAATGTTGGTTATGTTTTCACAATAGGAGGAACCACAGTCAGCTAGATGTCCAGATTACATAAGAATGTGGCTCTTTCAACCACCGAAGCAGAGTGTATGACCTTGGCAAAAGCTAGTAAGGAGCTATTATGGTTGAAGAGCTTCTTATCGGAGTTAGGACAAGAGCAGAAGGACTGCATGTTGTATTATGATAATTAAAGTGCAATCCACTTGGCGAAAAATCACGTGTTTCACAGCAGAAGGAAACACATCAAGATGATGTACCCACTTCATTCGGGAGAAGATATCTGAAGGAACCTTTATCTTGAGTAAAATCCTTGGTGCGAAGAATCCTACTGATATGCTCACTAAGGAAGTACCATTAGAAAAGTTGAGGTTGTGTATGACCTCGACCGGTCTTCCGCAGAAGTAGGCAAAGACAGGGGCTAGAAAGAGAGTTTCATTAATTACAACTTGATAGACAGAAGAATTAGTTCTGGTTAGTCTCTAAGTGGGAGATTGTTAAGTTTGTGGAGCATAATCCGAACGAAGGAGAACGATGATGCGAAGCCACCAAGAACCAAGGTTAGGAAGCCAGTACGGCTGTAGGGTTACCTTCGTCGGGTCAGTCAGCAGGACCCAGGAGCAATCTTCGCTCCGGTCCAGACATTGTAGGAAGGGTATCCATAGGGGAAAAATGTAGAAAGTCTAAATGTTGGCACAAGTTCCAAGGTCTGTCGCTGTTAGAGAGTTAGCCTGCCAACATGCTGCATACCTGGTCATGTCAGACAACGTATTGCAGAAAGCAATAAGTCTAGAAGATTTTCAATCATTTCAGAGATCTCCTTTTGCCCAGTATAAAAGTCAATCTCCATGTAAACTAATGTGTGTGTGCAATTGTGTAGATTTGAGTGCAGTCATACTTGTAGATTTGTATAGCATTCATATATATATATATATATATATATATATATATATATATATATATATATATATATATATATATATATATATATATATATATATATATATATACACACACACACACACACACACATCTATCTAGTTCCACAGTGGATTCAGCTTGATCTAAAGATTGAGTAAACCACCTAATTTTTTGTGTGTCTTTCTTATATGTTTAATTCTTCGTGTATTTCTCGCTGCTCGATTTTGTGGTCTTGTGAATTTATTGTCTAAGTATACGTAAGAAAGTTCTTGATCTTGAGAGGTTGAAGGTTATTGATATTGCTTGTTGCTACCCAACAAATACATATGTTTTTGTGTTGATTGAGACATCCCTGACAGTTTTACTTTAAATAAATATTTAAAACATTGGTGGATTTTGTCTTTCACTAGTAGAATAGGGGGAATTTCATCAATGGGAACGTTAGAGACAAAAGGTGTTGTCAAGTAGAACAACATCTTCTGTTGATATTTTCAAAAATCCGAACCTTTGAAATTTTCAAGTTTTCCACATGAGTTTTAATGCTGGATTGTTGATCAAATCTTCAACTCTTCGATTTATGTCTAAAATTGGTATAATCAAAGCAAACAATCAAATAAAATAATACAAGCAGAAGCAAACTTATATTTACATGATCAAAATCATAATAGTAAATATTACACGAGACTTTCACCGGCAATTGTGTCTCTATGTCGTGTTGTCGTGTATATGTATCAGACACGAACACGCGCGAATTATAGAACATATCTAGATCCGAAACACGAACACGACACACAAATAATTTGTGTGACACGTGACACGAGACGAATACAACACGTTTTTAATTGTGTTACATGAAAAGGATTTACATGAACACGAATTATATATATATATATATATATATATATATATATATATATATATATATATATATATATATATATATATATATATATATATATATATATATATATATATATATGAAACCGCATTGCTAAAAAAGCTAAAATCAGAAAGTAGCATGCTCTATTTCACAAACTTGTTTGTGTATTATATGTATCTATTCGTATTGTATACGTGTCTCATGCCAAACGAAATTATTCGTGTTATAAGTGTCTAATTCTTGTCTGGCCTGTCTAATACGCGAAACACAAATTTGAAATTCGTGCCCACACAAATAGACACGAAACAAGAATTTGCAAAACGCATAATCGAAACCAAATTGCGGGGTCTATGTGGGACAAGTCCCGTAGGCTCCAACATAAGCTCCAACTTCCTACATATTTGACTCTGGAGTATCTCCCATGGTTGATTGTAATTGTTATAGTATGTATAGAAGGAAGTAAGCTATGAACAAATCAAGCAATTAGGTTAAAAAGTAGGATCCGATCTAAAACTTGTCTGTGATACTGTGTACAAAGCAAGAAATAGGGAATATTAATTGTATTTTTATAAGTTCAAAATGAATACAAAGTATGTGTTATAGCCCTGATAAACGAGCTTGGTGGCCCAACTAGTTAAAGCTAAATGATTAATCGGTTAATATCAAACTAACTAAGTAATTTGTTTACAACAAACTGACCGAATAATCGTCTAGTCTATAATTTATCTTAGACGATTCGTCACGCTTAAATAATCGTTTTTAATATTATATATTTCATTAAACAAATTTTTACCCAGAAACCATCATGTATGTAAAAATACATTTTTATTACTTAAGGCCATCTTAAAAATCATATTAACTCTAATAATAAGTTTAAATTGTGTTTAATTAAATAAAATACAATTTAAATAAATATTTGATTTATAGAAATACATGTATTGAGATTTTCGCTTATTATAAAATTAAGACTGGTTTTACCCAAAACACCTCAAGTAGTTAAAATACGTCATTTATGGATAAAACCCATCTTAAAATCTATGTTATTACAATTAATGGATTTAAATCGTATTTAATTAATAATTTCAACTTAAATAAATAATTGATCAAATTAAATAAAAGCTTGAAATCCATTTAGACAATTGATGAGACCAAAGTCCAAAGGTTTAGGTCCAAATTATGAAATCTAGTAATAATCAACTCATTAGCAAAAAACCAGTTATAGACGTGATAATATGAATTAGCCCAATATAGATTTTATGACTTAGCCCACCAGAACCTAAGATATGGTCCAATTCTAAGTTAATCCTATCAGTATTTGAGAGGCCCAGTTTAAATAATTGCTAGCCGAAGATAAACAGCCCATTAGACTAAATCTGGTGACCTAACTCCAACAGGAAGGTCGTGGTTTGCGTGAATACCTTCCATGCATGGCTACATTCTCCCCCGTCGTCGCCCTCTCTTCCGGTGACATTCTCTCCGGCGAAAACGCGCATCTTCTCAGGCCACTCCTATCCGAACCCCACCATATTCTCCTTAGCCAATGTTCTCAATCGTCTCTCATCTTTACTGTGATATTAAACCTACCTTTACAGCCTATATTCTTCTGTCCACTATGCCCTTCTCTTTCTTGAACATCATCATGAATCATGTGCTAACTCTTCCACTCAACTTGGCTGTCCACATGTGTGCTTTAACTTTCCAGTTTGTATTCTACTTTCTTAGTTGTTTTTAGCATGTTGTTTTGCTTTAAATAGTTGCAGTTTCACAGCAACACCATCATGATTGTAACATCTTCTTTACTTATAACAAGTCTCCAAATATTGAGTGCAAATATACTAGTGTGCAACCTCTTTTTCCCTTATTATTTTTCTGTTTTGATAGCTCCTGTAACCCATTGATTTTGTACATTAACCTTGTCATAATATTTAGCTCCAACGAGTGGTATCAGAGCTCGGTTATTTGCAAGGTTGTATATGTCAAGAATGACTACACGGAGCACATCACTTACTCAACCCGAAGTTGAAAATGTTCAAAAGATCAGGAGAGACGGTACTGTCACCCTACATTACCCGATGCTTACAAAGTCCAATTACTCGGTGTGGGCTTTGAAAATGCGGGTAAACATGCAAGCACAAGGAGTGTGGGAAGCGACACAAAAACAGGAAGTAAAAGAACGCTTGGATCGCATGGCATTGGCGGCGATTTACCAAGCGGTCCCGGAGGACGTGTTGCTCATGTTAGCGGAAAAAGATACGGCAAAAGAAGCGTGGGAGACGCTTCGAATAATGTATATGGGTGCCGAACGAGTCAAAGAGGCGAAAATTCAAACCCTGAAAAGTGAGTTTGAGGTGATTCGCATGAAAAACGACGAATCAATTGATCAATTCGCCATGAAATTGACTACGATCGTGACCGGTATTCACTCACTTGGAGAAAAAGTCGATGAAACTTCGGTGGTGAAAAAGTTTCTTCGAGCCGTTCCAATGCGGTTTATGCAAATCGTAACATCTATCGAGCAATTCGGAGATTTGAAGAACATGTCTGTAGAAGAAGTCGTAGGCCGCCTCAAGGCCCACGAAGAAAGACTTCGCGGTTTTGGAGAAAGAGACGGTGAGCAAGGGTTATTACTTACGCAAGCCGAGTGGGCGTCCCGCTCGAAACAACTCAACGGAAAAGAATCTTCTTCTAGTTCGAAGGGAAGAAGTGGAGGCCATGTCGGGAGAGGTCGTGGTAAAGGTCGAGGTCGAGGTCGCGGCCGAGGTCGAGATTCAAATCAATCCCGAAATGAATCTAATACTCCTAAAAAGACAAAAGCAAAGTAAAACGTTACTCGTGTGATGAATTTGGTCACTATGCGTCGGAGTGTCCAAATAAAAATCGTGGTGAGGAGGCGAACCTCACTCAATCCAATGATGAAGAGCCCATCTTGATGATGGCAATCTCACAAGAATTCAAATCCGGAAAAGTATCGTTGAAAGAGAATATTTGTGTTAATCTTCTTGCATCGGGAGAAAGTCGTGTGGATTCCGAGCTGTGGTATCTCGACAATGGTGCAAGCAACCATATGACCGGAGACCGTTTAAAGTTTCATGAGCTAGATGAAAACATTAGCGGTCAAGTGAGATTTGGTGACGGTTCGACTGTTGCTATTTTGGGAAAAGGGTCGATTTTATTCGATTGTAAAAATGGTGACCAAAGACTCCTAAATGAGGTATATTTCATTCCAAGTCTTAAAAACAACATTATTAGTCTTGGTCAAATGACGGAAGAAGGAAGTCGGGTTATTATGGACGGGACGATTTTGTCATTATTTGATAGAAACAAAACTCTACTCTTGAGAGTTCAACGATCTCCAAACCGGTTATATAAAACTATTTTAAGAACCGGTAAACCGACTTGTTTTTTAGCAACAAAAGACGAGCCCGCTTGGATATGACACTCTAGACTTGGTCACATAAACTTCCCCGCTTTAAAAAAATTGACCGAAAAAAATATGGCAACCGGAGTCCCAATAATTGAACATCCAAACAAAGTGTGTGAAGGATGTGTTCTTGCCAAACAAACCAGAATTTCTTTCCCAAAACAAGCGATTTTTCGAGCTCAAAAACCGCTAGAACTTGTTCATGCGGATTTATGCGGCCCGATTACACCCACATCTATTGGAGGAAGCAATTATTTTCTACTTTTAGTAGATGATTTTAGCCGGTGGATGTGGGTTTACATGTTATCCGGGAAGCTTGAAGCCTTAAGCGCATTCAAACGGTTCAAATTGATTATTGAAAAAAATTCGGAATACAAAATAAAAACACTTCGAACAGACCGAGGGGGAGAGTTTACTTCTAAAGACTTCTCAAAATTTTGTGAAGAAAATGGTGTTAAAAAACATCTCACGACGCCATATTCGCCTCAACAAAATGGAGTTGTGGAAAGGCGAAATCGAACCGTTATGGACATGGCAAGAAGTCTTCTTAAAGGAAGAAATGTTCCGGGGGAGTTTTGGGGTGAAGCCGTGAGACATGCGGTTTATCTTCTCAACCGACTACCAACAAAAGCACTTCCCGACATCACACCTTATGAAGATTGGTTTGAAAAAAAACCAAACCTTGAATGTAAGACCCGTTCCACCGAGGCGCGGCCCGGATGGATCCGCGGCGCGGCTCGGGAAGGATCTGGGTACGCGAGTGATTTTGTACGCGCGGCGCGGCTTTAA